>BGZK01000841.1:0-267903 GCA_005406025.1 Eumeta japonica
GCATTAGGCAATGCCCTACCTGAAACCACAATGCCCACCTTAAAAATATCTAAAACTAAGATAAATTATTATAATTAAATTGTTTGTTCATAGTTTTGAAAAAAAAGCGATAGGTATCTAAGTTTTTCCGAAAATACCTACCACAGATTGTGACATTCATTTCATATTATAATAATTCTTTGTTCTGTGTATAGATGGTTCGAAGCGCCATCTCATGAAGCGATGGGTTTATACAAAGAATTAGAATAGGCTATATATTATTCTAAGGGTTTATAGGCCTTTTCATCACAATTTTTGTGCGCATACGTTAGCATCAGCCATTTTTTCGTACTGTTTTTGTAAACAACCATTAAAGTGCTACACGCGAAAATATTAATTCAAGTCGATTAATTGTAAAAACATAGAAAAAGAAATAAAGTAGTAAGTCAAAATAACCGTTTTTTATAATCCATTATAATAATTTTGTCAGTACCTATGTTATAGTGATACACAATACAAATCATTCAAAACTAATATACTGATTTAACAATTTTCATCTTATATAAAACTCTATATATTTCTATATAAGTGATTCTATATATTTTTATATAAGTAAATCTATAGAAATATTTTTACTCGATTATTCATAATTGCATAATTTTTTTATAATTATATTATCTCGTATTAAACGTTTTATTTATGATAAAAGCTACTAAATATATTTACATTTGTCTAATTATTAATGTCATTTGTAGCCTCAAAATATTAATGACTTAATTTATTAATTACTTCCATAGTAATACTTAAGTTAACTAAAATATATTTTCAATTACAGAACAATAAATGAATTGACATTATTAATTAGAATAAAAGTGAAAAAGTTATTTTTTTTTATAAGTTTTTAGATTAAACTTTCGATGACTAACCTCTCAATCAGCTAATTTTTTTTCCCTTTTTGCGGACGCCCATGACATTTTAGCCACCTTTTCAATTGTTTACAATTGTCAACAGTTGAAGATTCAACTGAATTATGTCCCTTTCACGTAGGAGTCTGAAAGGGACACCGTCTTATCTAAGAGCGAGAAGGCAAGATCTGGATCGTGATCCAGATTGAGCGTGTACTGGGCGCCAATATCTGTGATGAGAATCCTCGTACCATAGACTGCAATATATATTGCAATCTATGGTACGGGAATCCCCTTTAAACCTGACCTAAAGATTGATTATGATTGTTTGTAGTTTGGTTAAGGAAGTGTACGGTGAAGAGTGCTTTAGACAAAAATCGATACAATTGTTATTTGTATTGCTATAAATTGAAGATTCATTTATTTCGCGATGGATATACGGGCTTTCTTTGGAAAAAAACGAAGACTTGAGGAGCAAATTGACCACGAAAAACCTAACTGTTCAAAACAGGTGGAAGCACCAAATACAATCGCTACTCCTAGTTCCGTAGCAACAGGTAACGTTAGCTATGGTATTCCGTCTGATATTGCACAAATCGGAGAACCAATAGAACAAGTTGTTTTAGACACATATCCAAAACAACACAACAGGGCCTTTGTTTCCGATTGGTTCAAGCGTTATAAATGGTTGCAGTATTCTGTCGAGAAAGATGCTGCTTTTGCTATCCATGCCAGCAATTTTACCTCATGGAAGCAAACAGACTTCGTACACTTCCACAGGATTTAGAAACTGGAAAAATGCCACTGATTCTAAAACTGGTTTTCCAAAACATGAAAAATCAATTTCTCATATTCAAGCTATGTCGATGTGGCAGGAGAAATTACAAAGAATATCTACATCTAGCAGTGTTGAAACGTTAATAAATCAAAAGTATTAGAAAAATATAGGTATTATGTAAAGTCTATCATGGAAGTAATACAATTTCTAATTGTCAACGAATTAGCTTTGCGTGGAAATTATATTTTGGAAGAAGAAAAGAACAAGGATTATTTCAGAATTTATTTGAATACACATGTATGAAAGATCCAAATTTGAACGAGGTTCTCACTCATATACCACAAAACGCAACATATCGTTCAACCTGAAATTCAAAATCAAATAATTCAAGCAATGGTTCAAGCGGTACGAAGTTCCATTGTCAAAGATATTAATGAATCTGACGTGAAATGGTTTACTCTAATGGAAGATGGGACGAGAGATAAAAATAACCGCGAAAATATTGCATTAGCAATACGCTACGTCAAGGATGGTGTCGTCAATGAGTCGTTGCTGATGGTTAAGACTACTGAAAATCTTGATGCAGCCACTTTCACGGAATTAACGTTAAATACCTCACGGAAAATAACATTGACCCCTCTTGTATGCTTAGCCAATGCTATGATGGCGTAAGTGTAATGAGAGGGAAAGTTTCAGGAGTTGCGACTAGAATAGAAAATAAATTGGGCCGAAAAATTCCTTACGTCCACTGCTATAACCATCGCTTGCACTTAATAGTCATCAGGACTATCTCAGAAATGACTTTATTCGTTTATTTTTTGACCAATGCATCATGTTACATGAATTCTTTCATCATGGCAAAATAGCTGCCTTATATGATGGAAAAAGGATTGGCCGACTCCTCGAACAACGCTGGTCTGGACATTTAGCAGTTACAAAAGTTGTATACGATAATTATTCATCGATTTTGCAGACTTTGAAAGAAATTAAAAATGGCAGATTCAACGGTGATGACGTCGCCAAGAGTATAGGTATTAAAAAAGTCATGCTTGATCTGGAATTCTGAATAGCCATGGTTGTGGCCAAAAAATCTTATCCACGCTACAACCTGCAGACGCAGCTTTGCAAGCCCGAAGCGCAGGATTAAAAGATGCCATAACAATCATAAAGTGTGTCAAAGATGAAATTATTAAATTAAGATCAAATCAAATGTATAATCAAATTCTGGAAGAAGCTAAGTCTTTAACAAGCAATGACTGCGGCGAATCTGAAAATAGGACACAGACCTCGAAGAGGCAAGTAAAACCAAATCGGATGGATGACTATTTGACGTACACCCCTGTTCCTCCGCCAGACAAAATATAGATGAGAACGACGAGCCATTTAAGTCTGAGTATTTCGAAACGTTGGACATTTTAATTGCTGAATTACAAAGAAGGTTTTCGGACAACGATGATTTAATTAATTCGATTGCAAGTCTTGATGAGTTGGATGTAGATAAAATGGTTCCACTGAAAAAATTTGGGTAAGTTTAAAAATAATTCAAAAAATTGTCATGTTCAATTTACAATTTTAACTAATTTTCAGGTCTGAAAATTCCATCAAGAGAAGAGGCTAGTGTGGTTAAAGCTTACTTGAGTCGTAACGAGGATATAATGGAAAATACATTGCAAGTTTTGTACAGGCAACGAGAGGCGTTCAAAGATACATATGAACTTTTGCGTCTGTGGCGACCATAGGATGTAGCACTGCAGTGTGTGAATCTACGTTTTCAACTTTAACTGCAATCAATAGGCCCTCAATGGGTCACGAGAGAATGGCTGGTATGGTATTTCTGGCCTTTGAAAAAAAGAACAAAATCAGTTGATCTGAACGAAGTTCTTCGCATTTTAATAACATGGCGAATCGTAGAATTCAGCTGTTTTAAATGTTTTTATTATTATGTTAGTTAATTATTATAATAAGTACGCAAAACAATGTGATCTTAATGGTATTTTTGGTCGTTTCTATTTACTCGTATCACCCCACCCAATAATTAATTATTACCTCACTCTCACTCAGACGTGGATCTCTACATCCAAATCTGGAAGTTCAACCATCTTATTCACTTGTTCTTCATCATTGAGGATTTAATAGTTCTTAGATCCATGCTCATGCACTGTCACAGTAATTATTTGTCTACGAATAACTATTCACATGATGGTGATATACATGGTGATTGATTTAGGAGCCCGTGTTTCGACGGCAGATCAATTATGATAATTTTTTTACTTCCGCCCTACCTGTAACTAATGCTGCCCTACCTCAAATTCGACCCTAGCTACGGCCCTCTGCTGACCAGAAAGCTGAAATATGACGACCCAGTGGTGCACATGAATGGCGAGCGGATTAGCTCGGTTGGCGAAATACGCCTCCTCGGTCTGACCATAGACAAAAAGCTGACGTTCATTCCTCATGTCGCCAAGGCTTGTAAAAAGGCTACTAATATTTACAAGGGCTTAGCCTGAGCAGCCAAGGCGACGTGGGTCTGAGTCCGAGATCGTGAGGACCATATACATTACCGTGATAGAGCCTATCGTTCTGTACGCTTCGTGCGCTTGGGCACCGGCGACGAGGAAGCTCGGCGTGCGAAAGATGCTCGACGCTGTCCAGCGCAGCGTCGCTCTGAAGGCATGCCGGGCTCACCGCAGTGTCCGCATTCCGCGCTCATCCTCGCGAGGGCTGCCCCCAGACATCAGAGTGAGGGAAGCGGCCTGGTTATACGAGGTTAAGCGCGGAAAGATTTAGGGACACTTTGTCGACCGGGAGCTCGAGAGACCCGTGTATTTCGGCAATTTGCCTCACCCCGCGCACGTGCCCGAGATCGGTACGAGAGTTCGAGGACCCGACCCCAGACGGTGGACCGTCTCGCCGTCGTCGGGCCGCGCATCTTCACCGACGGTAGCCGTATTGAAGGCAAAGTCGGAGCGACCCTGACGAAGTGGGGACGGAAGGGAGACGTGGTACTCGACGCTACGACTCGATCCCTTCTGCACGGTCTTTCAGGCGGAGATGGTCGCGCTGCAAAGGGCGATACGGAGGTGAAGAATGGTAAAGACGGGCTGGTCAACATTTTCAGTGACTCCAGGTCCTCCCTGGAGGTATTGGCCGGCCCGAAGACCTATCACCCTCTGGCCCATGAAGCTAGGCGCGACATCTCCGAGATCGTTGCGGAAGGCAGGGCTGTGCGCTTATTTTGGGTTAGAGCGCATGCCGGAATCGCGGGAAACGAGCGTGCGGACGAGCTCGCCAGGCGCGCCGCCTCTCCAAGAAGACGGCAGCGGACTATGACAGGTTTCCGCTGTCGTACGCGAAAGGGTGATTAGGGCGGCGAGCCTGGAAGAGTGGCAGGAACGATACGCCGAGGGAGGCACAGGTGAAATCACCAAATGCTTCTTTCCCCGAGTGGAACAGGCGTACCGGGTCCTCCGAAAAACAGAAATGACGTCCCACTTGGCGCAAACCCTTACGGGACATGGCGGGTTCTCACAGTACCTACATAGGTTCAAACTGAAGGACTCGCCATACTGCGCCTGTGATCCCGCTAAAATCCAGGACGTGCTGCACGTTCTCGAGGAATGTCCAATGTTTCTGCGGGAGCGTGTGGCACTGGAAACGGAGATTGGCGTCATTGTCGGGAGGGGGGAGTTTCCAACAATAGTTGAAGACGACCAAAAAAGAGTAAAGTTTTTAGGCTATTGTTTACATAATGAAATGCAAAGTGGAAAATAGGGATGATAGGGAAAAACAAATGTAATTAGTAATAATGTAGATTAAGATAAAAGTGCTGTATAAAACGATGTAACAAATGTAACTGAGAGGGTTAAAAAAAAAAAATAAAATAAAATAAAAAATATATATATATATACATATGCATTTTTTTTTTTATGTCTATGTTATTTCCATAGAAAAGATCACTCTCCAATACGTACACTTGAAGGAGAAACGATGATAAAGTGGACAATTACCATCTACATTCGATTGCGAAAAAACGTAGCGTTCAATGCTATTTAATGTGTAAGTCTTGAATAGCATGTATTACCGCTTTGCACCTAAGGCGAGTACCGAACCCGAATTAATGGAAGTGTTTGAAAGACACTTATTCCTATACTTATTAAAATATTTTAAAAAATGAGGATTGAATTATAATATACAGTTGGCTCAAACACTTTTTTGTCATATCCAAATGATTCTGAACGCTCATAGCCGCCTATATACTGTTGCTTGATTATTTGTTTTAATCTATAACAATAAACATCAGAATTACAGCTAATACAAGTGTGTGTAACTGTAAGTTATAACCATAAACAAAAAGAATACAAATCTGCTGAGAAAGATCTAAAGCTAATAGAAGTACAAACATATAATATAGAAATTAAATTAAGAAAATATAGACAGTTTAGGCACCATTTTAAAATGATACTAAATTCGTACTTGGCTATCATGAATACTACTACACGCCACTGGCGTTAGAATGTTGTCTTTCGGCATAGCCTAAGAAAGGTGTAGTTGATGCAGGCACTATTTTACAATGACATCCTAATTATATTGTGTACTCGTAATTACAACCTTACTGGCGTTTGGATATTTGTATTCTAGTATTCAACTAATATATTTATTTAAATAGTACCTAGGTGCGAGTGAAGATCGCAGTGCTACGCACTTTCACCCGGAAAATGCGTAGCAATCGGCACGAAGGCTATGAATGTTCGGGCACTCTTGGTCTGTAGATGATTAGTTTATTGATATTAGTTGGTTATTGTACACTTCGATCGACGCATTCACATATTATTTTTCAACATGAAAATCAACTGGTTTTTATTTGACCTTGATCAGTATCAAACATTTTAGGTTTGTCATAAATTTTGTTAATATTGTCTAGAAATCTTATAAGTACAACATATATAAATACTATTTTATTTTAGTGTAAAAACATTGAAATATCATTAAATATAATTTAAATAACAACTTTTCACAAAATATGATTTTTCTTTATGACACTGACACCTGACATTGTTATAAAACAAATGCTTAGACTGATTTATGTTGTCCTGGTATTAAGAATTTGAATTGTGTTGAACCACGTGCTAATCTGCTTGCTAACAGATTATCTGCTTGCTAACCAGATTAGCACGTTGTATTTAGTCAGTTTATTTTAATAGACGAAATCCGAAACTGGTCCAAGCGTTAACAGAATATTTAATATTAAATTTGTTACAAACTAAATGATGTTTACTGTTGTCTGAGTTTATAGTCACGGTCCTGCTGATAAATATTTTTATTATCAATATATCTTTATTGTATATATCTAAATAATGCTTCTCTTATATATGGTGTCCTAATCATCAAAATTCGAATTGTGTTGAACAGGCTTATTTGTTGATTACGCAATATTTTAAAATAATTATAAACAAATAAGGTTTTTTATTACATGTTGATCTGATATTCAGAATCTGAATGGTGTTAGATCGGCGGGTCTAAAATATCCAATATTAAATTAAAAACATAAATAAATGTATTTTACCACTTTATGTTTCTTTTAATAGTCGTGATTCGAAATGCGTTAAATTGGCAGGCTATGACCTGATTAAATAAAAAAAAAACATAAAGTTATACAAATAGACAATTTGTATAACTTCATGTTTTGAATTACTTTATGTTATCCTGGTACATGGAATCTAAATTGTATTAGATAAGTGGGCTATAATAATCCAACTATGCAATATTAAATTAATAATACATATAATAAACGTCTTGTACCACCGTTGTCTCAGTACTCGTGTTTCGAATCGCATTATATCGGCGAGCTATAATTTGGCTAAGCAAAAATAAATTATTATTATATATATATATAAATGGATTGCTGCAATGTATGTACGCGCATCACTTCCGGACGACTGCACCAAATTAGTAATGGTTTTTTTTTTTGTTGTGTTCGTTATTGTTAGGACGAGGTTTGTATGGAAGAAAATAACCCTTTCTATGTCTGTCCATCTGTTTGTCGGGGGTATCTCCGGAAGGACTGAACAGATCACGATGCGATTTTAACTGGAAGGTAGAGAAGCTTACTGAGCTACACTTAAAATACTTTTTAGAGTTCCTCCTTGAAAAAAACCCCTTAAAAATAGGATATTTTATTAGAATTGAATTAAAAATGATATCGGAATAGAGATTGAGAGAGAAACTTAGATCGAGACGAAATCAATAACGAGGATCTGAGTCATATGATTGATGGATACGGCGCCATCAGTTGATGATATAAAAAATCTAGGAAACTATTTTATGTTCACAGGGGAGTAGCCGCAGGCGACAGCTACATATTTGAATAAAAATCAATGAAAGCATTTGTCTTTTATGCATTTCTAATCCATTAATCTGATTACGGTGAAATTTTCGTAAAATTTTGTAAGCACTCTGGGAAGGTTCCTAAAAAAAACTAAAGTCTATCTCCGGTTATTCCGTATAAATTTTGAATTATTTTGTTTTTATTTTAATGTTATAAATAGGTTTTCATTTCATAACCATATGTGAGAGTTGATAAAATACATCTATCCATTACCTGTTTTCTTTAGGTGGAGCGGATAGTTCCTTTTTATAATTTCTGTGAATGGCCAGTATTTTTCCAGTTCATATTTATACGACGTTCTACCTCTTGTTCTTCGTTTCTGACTTCAAATGATAGTTCTTTTCCTAAATATATGTATTTCTTTACGTACCTATTCTAGTGTCTTTTCCTTCAAGTTTTATTGTATGTTTGTAGTTGTTTGTCATAAGTATTTTTTTTATTTTTATTCATCAACAGACCCACCTTTTCATTTTGTTCACTCAATTGGCTTATCATTTTTTCCAGTCTGCTGTTGCTTTCAGCAAAGAGGACCATATCATCTGCGAATCTAAGGTGACAAGTAGCGGTTACCTATTTTATTTCTTTCGTTTTCCCATTTTAGATCCTCAAAAATATCTTACAGTACTACTATAAAAATCTTGGAGCAAGAGGGTCTCCCAATCTCATTCTTCGTAAGATTGGTATTTCCGGTCGTTTTTTTCTAATTTTACACAACTGATGCCGCCATGCCATCGTATAGATTTCTCAAAATGTTTTGTGCTTTTCGTGGATTCGACATTTGTGCAGTGCTTCCCAGATTGCGTCGTATGACATTGTATCAAATGCTTTAGCATAATCAATGAAAGCTACATATAATGTTCTATTAAACTCCTTTTATTTTTCTACTGTATGCAGCATTACATGTATATAATCTATTGTTGAGAGACCTAACCAGAATCCCATTTGTTCTGTAGGTTGAAGATTTTGATTTTACCGTTGATTCTGCTTAATAATAATTAAGTAAACAGTAGGGTGAAGTAAAAAACCTTTTTCATTAAACGGTAAAGTAATAGTAAAAATTCGGTGCCTTTTAGATTTAAATTAAGTTATGCAAAATACTATTCCATTTGATTTTGAACAATTGCCTACGCATCGGTATTGAATTTATAAAAATAGTTGGTTTAGGACTCTACATATAATACACATATAACATTATTTCATAATAAAACGCAAGGTTATACATTCGAATATTGTGAAGTGAAGTAAAAGGAACTATATTTTTACAGGGCCAAAATCGCGTGCTCAGGAGCTCATCGCCCAAAAACGATATCAGAAAAAAACATAAAACGTATTTGAACAAAAACTAAAAATTAAAAAAAGTTTGGAAAAAGTGACCACACACCTTCAGTAACGTCACATATTCGCCATTTGTTTTACCTTTAATCAATTTTGAACATTTTTTAATTACTCATTCTTTTGTAATTAGTAAATACTATCTACAATTGGAATTATATCAAAACAAAATAATAAAGGACGTAAAATGCATTTGTATTGATAGTGAGTGGATTATGAAAGTCTGATTGAAAGCGTTATTTCTAATTGAATAGTGATTGAATACATCAATGAAATGACAGTTGTCAAGGTCATAGGATAAAGTCGCATTGCGCATGGTAGATAACGGAGATAGTCATATGTAGATTAAGGTAGTTGTTAGCTGTGGTTTCATGTTGGAACGTGTACTAGTACGGTGTGCTACCAGTTACGTCAGCAGAATGGTGCCCGAGGTAGTGTTTGTATTAGGTGCTCCTGGTGCCGGTAAAGGCACCCAGTGTGCCTACATCTCACGCGAATTTGGTTTCGAGCACTTGTCTGCAGGTGACTTACTACGCGAAGAACGCCAACGGCCGGGCTCAGAGTATGGGGAAATGATCGAGGCCAAAATCCGGGAGGGACAGATCGTGCCCGTAGAGGTTACTTGCTCGTTGCTACACCGCGCCATGATGCGTTCTGGCAAAAACCGTTTTCTAATCGATGGTTTTCCCCGGAATCAGGATAACCTTGAGGGATGGACTCGCGCCATGTCTGACAAGACGAAGCTACTGTTCGTGTTGTTCTTTGAATGTTCACAGGAGTTATGTGTAGATCGTTGCCTGGAGCGTGGCGCAGCGGGTAGTGGGCGATCTGACGATAATCTGGATAGCCTACGCAAGCGATTCGACACTTACCTTAAAGACACCATGCCCATCATTGATCATTATCAAGGTCTAGGCTTAGTGCGTCGCATAAATTCCGAATCCTCCCCTGATAATATTTTTGAAAATGTTAAGAAAGTTTTCCTATCTGAAGGGATTGATAGAATATCTTGTTAACTGTAGTTTTAATCTATCTAATTTAATAAAGTCATATTATTATGTTTGTAGGAGCTACTTTCCTTATTATATATAATGATAAGAAGTTTTTAGTAAAATAGAACAATAATATGTCAATACATAATACCAAATTATGAACCATAATTTTATAGTGTTAAAAGTATACATAATAGAGTGTTAAAAGTGTAGAAATCAAGAAATAGCATATTTAGCAATTTAGGTAATAGATCCAACTTAAGTACATTGCTAAATATGCTATTTCACATATAAACATACAAAACTGAAAGTGGTATTGCTGGAACTAGAAAAACATTTCCATTTTCTAGCAAATTTTTTTGAGCAATTTAGAATGTACCTTACATTGTTTATCCCTGATACCTATCAAACAAGTAATAAAATACATCACAATTTAAATATAACTTGAATTTTATAAGATATTACAGGTAGGAAAAAACCAAATATGTTTAGTAGGGGTATGTAAATGGAAATATAATTCAATTTATGTGACAAATATGTTTCATAATGTTGAAATGAAACTTTTTGCTGACAGCCCTAAAATTTTTAAGCTTTATGAAATTCATTGCATGAGGAAAAATAAATGTACATAGTGTTGGAACTTGTAGCAGAGGAAAGTGTTTGGAAGTGGTGTATTTTCTCTAATGATTCGATAATGGTTAAAGGCCGAAAGCAGTTAGGAAACAAGGGTTGAGGAGATAGGAACCGGGAGGTGAGGAGGTAGGTACATATTTTTTGAAATCATTTGAAGTCATAACTACATATTTACTTATCTCAATAACTATCTCTTGGTCAATAGAAAAATATTATTAATTTATCTCTATCTATACATAACAAGCAAGACGTTTCATTTCTATTGTGCATAATTTCCACTAGGAAACAATTTTTTTCATATTTCATATTCATTTCTTTGTTAATTCAATCATATAGAGTATCAAAATTATATCAACACTAGTATTCAAATGACTAAGAACAAATTCAGTTTATGTCAAACAGGTTAACTTTCTGTGGAAATTTTAATATTCTAAAGTATTTTTTCTTATGCAATGTTTACCTCTAGCAGAAATTTTATAGTAGAAATTTGAACATGGAAACCTTAGCCAGAGAAATACATGAATTGGATTTGATTAGCAAATTTATTTGTAGAGTTTTCTGATAATTAACACAATTTTGTGTTATACAGGAAGTATATTAATGTGAATATGATTGGAACAGTTACTATTGTTTGTTGCACTGAAAGCTTTGTCTCTGTCTGGTAGTAAAGTATTGTAAAAAAAATTCCAGCAATTTATGTGTGTTGCCCAGAAGGTCCTAGTGCCTAGAGATATGAAGTGATTTGTTAATTCAAAGTATATAAAATGGGAAAATGTTATAGACAATTCTAATGATATTCTCTATTTAAATCTAATTTAGCATTGATAGTTGTTTGAAACATGAACCTTTGTTATCTAGAGTGAAATGGAATTAGTAGGATTCTTATTAATGAGATATAAAGTGATTGTTTATTAATTATTATATTGAAATGCACTAACCATTTTATGTCTGGATAGTATTTTTAACTAAGTGTTTTCACTCGTAGTTTTTAACATTATTTTTCCAAAAATTAGCGTCAAGTAATGGCATAATTAAGCATTAATAAAGTTATTCTAAAGTTATATTTTACCTTAGTTTTCACCATCCAAGCATAAAATTATTTTTCGCATTATCTATGTGGTAATCCATATCAATTAAATCCATTCTAGATCCATATATTTTAGTATAGTTGTAGTGTCCATACATTAATTGGGAGCAATGTGCTTATGAACAATATAATTGCATATCTGTTACATCCTTAAGGCCCCTGCTTGCAGCATAGTTCACTGTACATAATATCACTTGCACCTTTATGCTACAATAGAATTGTTTGCAATTTATTAATTACATATGGATCTTACCATAAATTATTGTTTGTATAAAATAAAATACTTTATTCACGTTTACAACAATGATAAATAAGAATATTTATTTGCTAAAAATATTAATCCAGTCAGAATACTGCAAAGAGAATATTATTCAAAAAACAAATTATATTTATGACATTTTGTTTCCATGTTCAAGAAAGAAAACATTAAAAATCCAGAAATTGTTAAAAAAATAAGCTGTTGCTAAAAAACTTAATAGTTTGGTTAAGAAGTGAATTTTCAGTGAAAAATAGTTAAAGGTCTTTTAAAAATGAGTGATAGCTCATTTGATTCAGCATGATTGCATGCAATAAAGAAAATATGTCTTTCTTAGAATTGTCTCAGAGACATTCTTTTGTTCTGCAAATAGAACTTGCTATTATTATAAACAAAAAAACAACCAAAGAAAAAGGAGCCTCTGGTTTTTGCCAATAACTTAAAAACTTCAAGCGAGATAGTGAAGATTAAAAAAGATGCAATTTGCATTCTTAGATGCAAAAAGAGACTATGAAACATTTGGTAAAAAAAAAATAATAATTTTTTGTTATTTCATTTTATAACAACTTAAATCTCATAATAAATAAATAAAAAGATTTATAAACTTTTATTACTTAATCTTATTCGATATATATATGTATATAACAAGGGCTCCAGAAGCAAAAAATTCATAGGTCAACTGTATAAGATTTTATGTCGCCCTTTATGAAAATAAACTTGAAAAAAATTAATTAACAATGTATAACTTTTTGAAACATCGACTTAGGAATGTTTTTCCAACATGCCTGTATTTCTTGAAATGTTCCGATGACACTATAATTTATTAATATTTTTAAACATATATTTAATATTATAAAAAAAATATATTGTATACTCTCATTGGCGGCGGGCCGCCCGCTCACGCTATAACGGCTCCTCGGAAGCCTATTCTCAACGTCAAATTAAAACTATAAATAATGGAAATAAAGTTCCGGTATTTGGGACTTTTTTTATTGGAAATTTCCTCTTCTAAGAAGTTTTTTTTAATATTCCCTATCATTTTGAGTTATTGCCAAAAACGAGCCCCTTTTTTTGTTTTCTATCTATATTGATCGCATTTTTTATTTGCCAAAAAAATATCTCTCTGAATTGTATCTCAAGTTGAATGAACAATCACTCATATTTTTAAGTGACCTTTAACTATTTTTAGCATAAAATTCACTTTTCCACTAGACTATGTGTCTTTTTTTTATATTGAATTAAATTCTTTCTTTAATTTTAAAAAGGTAACAGTGAGTTTTATTTTTTGATTGTGTATATTTTAACATGCTTATATTTCTGTATATGTCATACTCTCAGCGACCATTGATTACCTTGCAAAAATTTCAATAATAAAGTCTAATTACTTAATATTCTAATGTTAGAATCCAGTTAATTTATATTTTTATAGCTATTCAAAAATCATTAAAAATTGGCCTATTTGAAATAAAAATAACACAAAACCATACCACTGTATATATAGTTTGAAAAGAAATCTATATAAGGTTTTTATTGATAATCCAAATGAATTATGATTTTTCAAATAGACACTATGAAAATTGAGTGAGCCTTTATCGGATAGCAAATTTAGTTTTTTCTTTCCTTCAATTCTAATTTACGCAGCGTATATAAAACATAATAGTTAATATATTGTTTAAATCTAATTGTATATAGAATGTAAAAATTCATTTTAAAATGACAGGCCACACTTTACAAAGAAACTTTATTTTAAAATTTTTAAAACCCAAAATGTAATTTGATGACAAATTGCCATAAAAGGTTAAGTGCTAAGACCTTAAAAATAAAATATCTGCACAAATTGCCTGCATTAGTCCAATTCATGCTTTGATTTGAAGATTTGCAGAAAAAGAAACCCTAGCAGGTTATTTACATCTGCAAAGCAAAAGAAAATGTCATAATTAGACATTGTGATATAATTTAGTTGTTATTTATTTCTTGCAATACATCTTTTGCTTTGAGACTCCTCAAAATTATTTTTATATGTTCCCCAGAGTTGGAACCTATGTCAATACAAATTTTATTCACCGATAGTAACTTTTATTTAGACGTTTGAACAAATCTATCACTGTAAAAAAGATATCATTAAATGAATAGTTATCTAAATAAGTTACTTATAATAATGACAATAGTGTTATTATTTTTATTTATAAGCTCAAACCTATTTACCAAAAAGGTAGGAACAAGGAAAGAGAATGGATATTGTAGAACACAAATTTCCACATGGTACATCCGTGTTGCTTCACTGACATTCATCAATGGATCCATGCAAAATTTTCTGATGTTTAAAAGCCCTTCTTTAATATGCCACCAATTTAGTATGCAATTTAGATTTACCCTTGTCAACTGTTCGATCTTACTCATTTGTAAGACAAAGTAATGCAATGATTTTTTATCTATTATTAGATATATGAAATTTAGTGTCATTAATCAATAAATAAACCATTGCATTTCGAATTAATTATTACTTTGTGTCAGTTTTTTTATAAAATGTTACATAAATATGAGGACATAAGAAATAATATGAGATTTTCATGACAAAAGTCAATTCTATTTCCTTTCTTTTTTTTTATCCAAGGAACACCTCTCATTTACTTAACCCGGGAATAAGTCTCGTAATATAAAAAGTGTAAGAAGATAAAGATTATATGAATATAATCATTTTTCACCAAGGTACCTATTCCGGGTGCCATAATGAATGTTACTATTGATGATAAGAATTACCAATAAGCTTGATTTCCAATCAGGGCAACATTAAAAAAAAATATATTATAAAAGTTGTTTTCTCCTTTATACAGGAGATAAAGAATCAATCATTGACACTTGTGAAATTAGTTTGCTTTTTAATGCTAGTTAAATGCTAGTCTTGCTAAATTTTTACTCTTATCTTTTAATTTTTCATACATTATTATAGTAGGGTAGCCCAAGAGGGGATTTCGAGATTTACTCGAATGCGGCAGGGGGCATTCTCGTACCCTGTTGAGTACCTCCAGCAAATATGAGCCCTATATGTATATATCGCCGTCCGTCAAGCATAAGGAATCAGATTAGTAAAAAAAAATTGATCATTTGAAATTCTCGAGCGCGTCAGATTAAGGCAGGGCGAATTAATTACATGCTAAAAAGTGTTGATTACACTAATCTGACAATTGCGAGTTACGTAAAAAAGTGGCAGGGTTACAAACTTCTAAAAAAAAAGACATCTCGACATTCTCGAGCGTCGCTAAATTTTTTTTATTCTGTAGGAAATAATTCAAGGATAACAAAAAACATATAATCTGACGATTTCCACAAGCCGAAGTAACAAAAATTAATCGATAAAGTTTAATGCGTGCAGCTGCATATTGCATGTATTACATCCCTCTGAGGAATAAATTAATAAAAGTATTCTACTTAAAAAAAAACACTTTTTTATTTGCATGCTATTTCTTGAGCTTTTCAATTAATTACGTTCAATGATTTAAAAAAATAAATATATTTTTTTTAATTGTCAGATCAAGCGAATCCCTCTAGATAATCGTCAGATAAAAAGACAGCACGTCTAGGTCATACAGATAGACCATATATATATCTTAATCTGACGCGCTTGAGTATTTCAAAATCGCGATTTTTTTTTTTGCACATTCTAATAATGACCGCGCGTTTGCGTCACATCCAAGTCGTCAGATTAGTATTTATGAGCTTCTTTTTAGGTTCACTTAACAACCTCTTAGAAAATCTGACGCGCTCGATAAAAAAATTTTTTTTTTCATTTTCAACCCTTACGTACAACCATCCCCACCATGAAAACAGTCAGATTAATATACTTACATTTTTGTAAATACGTAGGACATGGATACTATCAATATCTGACGCGCTCGAGTATGTCCATGCAACAGTTTTTTTTTTACATTTTTGAAAATCTATAGCCGTTTCCCCCACCGATGAAAAGATATGTACTATATGACATTTTTTTCTTTTTATCATCCAAACTTCGCAACCCAATAGGTCTCTATAATGCGAGTAAATCCCGATTTAGCATCGTGGGCTCCCTTATTACAGTGGAATCTCAATAACTCGAATGTCAAGGGAATGCAAAAAATGCGAGTTAACGAGTTTTCGACTTAACAAGAACTTCGAGATACATATGACTGTGTCGACAAGGAACAAACGTAACGTTCATAGCTGTGTTACTTAGAAAGTTTCATGAATGTATTCATTCATTGCATGTGTACAAGACAAAAACAATAGATTAGAAGTCCCGAACCCGAACATTCATTTTGGAATTTATTGCTATTATTTCGGGGAATTCCAAGTAAGACGTCATTATATTTTACCAACTACAATTACGGAGTCTCCTTTTTGAAATTCGAGTCATAGAGTATAAATATGTATTATCAATACTTCGTAGGGAAATAACGTTTTGTTCGAGATACCGCGTATTTAGGGGATCATCGGAAGGGAATGGCATTTTTTTCGACTTTACGAGGTTCGAGTTATTGAGATTCCACTGTATTAGTAAACATTCCTGTTAGAAATCTTTTTAAATCAAAAAACTGTATTTGATAAAATAGTTTGCTTTTTGAAAGTCATTTATGAATTCAGTAAGGACTTTATATTGTTATGATTTTTTATTATTACTTACTATAAACTCAAACCTATTTTCCAGAAGGGTAAGTACAATTTCCACATTGTACGATTTTTCCATATTACTCTTGCTTCACTAACATCCAGCAATCTTTTCATACACACTTGTTCATTTCGTGTGCTTAATATTTGGCCCATTGTTTAATACGCCATCAATTTGATCTGCATAGGATTTTCTAGGTCAACCCTTGCCAACACTTCCATCACACACATTAACTCTATAGATTTCTCAACCTACTTTTATTCATTTTTTCCAAATGGGCAAATGACCAAAACATACCTTTTTCTACTCTAGTCACTACATCTTTCAAACCACGCTGCTCCCTGATATCACTACTCCTATATCAATCTTACAAAGAAACTCCACAGATACTACGCAGAGATCACATTTACATTTGATTCTACTTTTATATTTCTTTAGCCATTATTTTGTGTTTACAAGTATATGGAAGTAACACTTTTATACCCACCTTTGTCCTCTTCTAAAATAATGTTGACTTTTATGCCATAATCATAATATACAAGTGTATCATAAATGCTTTAAAGTTATTTAGTATTAAAATAGTTGAATAAATAGTATTGGAGTCAAACAGTCTATCATAACCACTAAAAAAAGTAGAATAAATTCTCATGTAATTTCAAGGATTATTTCAAATTCAAGTGCAAATTAATTTTAAGGAATTTTTTTTATTCTAATATAAGAAAAAATTACTTATTTTAAGAAAATGTAATGATAACTGCACATACAGACAAGAGTAAAGTCCCAAAAAGCAAAATCTCTTATAATTTTTAAAATATGCTGTATATTGTATCAATTCAACAATAAATCAGTTTTCTATGAAAAATATATTTATTATAAGTGTTATTAAAAACATTTAGCATTTGAAATATTATTTCAAATGCTAATTTTGCTTTTTAAATTTTTATCTATATATTGCTATTTCATTGCTAACATAAAGCTGAATTTTTAATTGAGTACCTGAACAAATAAGCAGTTTTTCCAAATGGAATATTGACTACTTAAATCTTTTTTTGAATATGTAAATACTACTAGTTCACATTACCTGTGAAGGTTTAATTACTGTAATGCCCTCTCTCATGTCATTTTGTAACAAATATTCATTGATTGTCTCTGGAACAACTGATCTCAAAACTACAATGGTCACCAAACATTTTGGAAAAAATGCTTTCAAGACACATTACAAAAATTGTTTTAAATAAATTAAGCTAATATTTGAAAACTTGTCATCTCTTTTCCTATTACCTGGTTATTTCATATTGCTTTATATCCATGAACGTGAGTGACTTGTTAAACTAGGATTATCCTAGTGATACAAATCCTAAAAACAGTCTGACCTGGCAGATATAGATTATTTTATACTTCATATTAGATGTGCTTACACGGGACAAGATAAATAAATGTAATACCCACTTTTTACAAACCAAAATTCTTCAAATTAACCAAAATTTATAGGTCAACTACATCAGTCAAAGTGGTTGTTTTTTCTTCATTTTGTCTAAAGAGAGTTTTGTTTTTGTGTCTTATGTTTTACATAAACAATTTGATTTTGTATTTGCTATCACTGTGGTTCTGAAATAATGATATTAATTATAAAATCTTGTAAAGAACTTATTACTATGCTGTTTGTAAATGTCTTATTAGGAGACATACTGTGTTAGTTGTGAAACCTAAACTATAAACAATATATAATGTAAATCGTTTTATTTTGACTCCTGTGAACATGTTGTCTGACCTTTAAACTATTATTAACTAGCTGGCCCGGCAAATGTTGTTCTGCTCTTTCTTGAGGCTGGTTTGCCCACATAGTAATGCCTGAAACTCTACCGGCATGGACATAGTAGTAATAGAAGTTAAAAAAAATTTTTTCGTCTAACTTTAACGCGAGGAACTTATTTTGTCAGTTCTTTGAAAAAGCACTTAGGTTTTATGCAATTTATTTGATTAATTGAATATTTTTTTTAAAATAATCGCTTGGAAAGTAGCGAAAATTGTGTCGTCTTCGTCCCCTCCATTTTTTAAACCGTGCTTTCATAAAACATAAAAAATTGATTGTCGATTTAAGAGCGATAATTTTACGTGATAACGTCATAAGAAAACATTAATGAGAAATTGCATACTTTTATGAATTGAATTGAATTATTATCACTTGCCGCAATTGTTGTTGTAATAACCAATGGAAACCACATTAACTTTTCACTTCACTTTATAAACAATTCGCGTGTAGGTTGTGTGCGGCCGCTGTCTCTCTTCTACTCGGACGCATCGGCCGATAGAGTGGAAGAGAAATCGCTTGTTCCGCGCTCGCTCGCGCACTCGGCTCAGACGGAACGCGACGAGTCATGCTTTTTCGAGCGTGCAACCGGCGTTCATTTATTTATAAGAGGTTATCACATCAAAAAAACATGAAAAAAATCACAAAGTTAACACTTAATAAATACTTTCAACGAAATTGTTTTTAAAATCATCGGATATATCGTTTCTGAGTTAGTTCCAAAAAACTGCTCAATAAAAGGACATAAGTGCTATGAAAATGCGTTTTTGCTGATACACTAGTAATCTATACTAGTTTTATAGTATCTAATAGTCGAGATACTTGTTTTTCTAGTTATAGGCGATTAAAGTGCTTATATCTATTCTGCGCAGAAACATGGAAAAAAGTGTAAAACGTAGTTTTTTTTCATCTATAGTGCATTTCTTTGTAGTAACGGCTTTGTAATTTTACAGTGGTCCGAAATGCTCTTGGCCAGTTTTTTATATATTTTAATTCCTTCATTTTTGGTACCTATCGATATAAAGGATCGAATGCCAATCACGGTCTGGTTTTTGATATCGAACGAAAAATAAGTATATCCATCATAATTGTGTATTACGGTTATGAGTTCATATAAAAATCCCTTAGAAAAAAGCATTCCTAATACTATTTTTTTATAATTTTCAAATTTTCTGGGCAATCTTTCTTTTCCTATTGACTTCATTCGGACTAATACGGTCATTTAAAAAATAAATTCGCCAAATTGGTCCACCTGTTCTCAAGTGATGCGCTTAATACCAATTTAACAGCTTTACATTTTATTTTTACTTAGGAGTGACAGTTAAATTCAGAACATTTGATTATTTTTACAGGTGTATCAGCTCGGTAGCTTAGAATGGATGAACCTCTCATCTCAATGCAGTTACTTTTAATTTTCCGTACCTTAAAAAGAAAACTTAGGGCACCACTTTATTGTCCATCTGTCTGTCAAAACGCTTTTTCTCAGGAATGCGTGGAAGTATCAAGTTGAAATTAACTTTGAAGTCAACACAATCAAAGCATAGCCATGTTTGATTCATATTTTGACATACGTAAATAAAAATCTATAAGGTACTTCTCATTGACCTAGAATTATAAAATTTGATAAGAAGCAAGATCTCACTGCACAAGTAAAGGATAAGGTCTGTAAATCTTTAATTTATGATGTAACGATCGCATGTTTTTTTACGATTACAAACAGACAATTGCAGTTGGAGAATAAATTGATAGATAATGTAGACCGATATATGGCTGAACATTTTAAACTTCCTTTTGTGAAAATTTTAAATTTTCAAAAATTCGAATCTAAAAGGCTTTTAGAAAAAGAAGAACAAAATTTCAGAACTCCCGAAATCAATATTTCTTCTTTGTGAGTATCGAAAATGGGCAAAATTCGTTGAGATTTCTAAATTTTATAAAAATTGGTTCTTACTGTCGAGTTATGAGTCAAAATACATATAATAGGTTATGTATTACAAAATAGTGACCTGTTTGTACAAATAAATATGATTAAAATCAATTTAACTTGTTGAGCTATGGAAAAATATACAATCAAACGAAAAGTAGTCGATTTGCGTGTCCTGGTATCACACCATCTGCGTGCCAAATTTCATCAAAATCGGTACAGCGATTCAGCCATGAAAACGTAACAAACATATATTGTTATCTCGAAAGTGCAAGACTGATTTATTGTGAACAATCTCCTTGTGCAATACGAAGAAAATAAAATATTTAAAATTTTCACTGCCGAATGTAAACATAGATGTGACACCATTTTATTACGTAATGAGAAATTGGAATTTGTTAATGCTACTGTATTTCTGGGAGTGACTCTGGATAACAGGCTGCAATGGGGTCCGCACATCAGTACGTTGACGAAAAGACTTAGTTCTGCTGCATATCCAATTAAAAAGAAGGGAATTTATCAGATATCCAAACCGCTAGATTAGTCTATTTTGGTTATTTTCATTAGTGTTGTTACGGATGCAAAAATTTAGACATCCGCGGATGCGGATTACTAGAAATTCACCTCCGCGGATGCGGATGCGGATTTTGAGATTTTAAAAGGATAATTATTTAAATTTTAAGTGCTTAAATAACTGAAAATTAATTGAATTTTAACTTTTTATTTATTTAATCATATTTTTAGAACAAAATTACAATAGTTTTTAGTTTTACTTATAACACAACAGAATTTAAAGCTTCGAGGTTTATAATCAAAAACCTTTGTTTAGTAATTAAACTTAAAAATTGGTGAATTATATTTAGTAAATAGCAATATTGCAGCCTTCTCAGCTTCCAACCTGTTTATTAGTTGATTATATATTAACCCAGCTCCACTAAATAGTTGCTCGCTGGGAACACTGGCTGGTGGAGGTGATAAATATATATCTGCATGCTAATTTGGAGAAAATTTTAAATTCACAACTTTCCATCAATTAAGTGGATTTTCATCTAAATTCAGTCTTTTTTTGCTACGATAAATAACTAATTCTTTGCGGAGAAGAGAAGATCGGGGCTACTGTTGTCCGGTTCTCCTTCACCTTCATCTTCGCCCGATGAACCTAAATTCATGGCAAGAACGCTTTTTAAGCAAGTCTTCCTACCCGTACTGGACGTTTCTGGTTCAGGATCGAGAGAATCTCCCATTCTCATTCTTTTTATTTTTCCCGCCGGCGATATAGGAGAATCAGTGACGACAGGGTCATTTACCATCTTTATTATTTCATGTTTTATTTTTTCTTCGGTGACTGATTTGAAAAAATTATGCTTATAGCGAGGATTTAAATATGTGAAAATTGCATATAAGTTGTTATCTTCCAAAGAAGAAAATATCGCTGAAAATTGTGATTTCAGATTAGAGACTGCTAACCCTATAGCATCACTTTCTCGTGGTTTTGTTAAATAGTCGCCAAGTTTTTTAAAAAGCATTTGTATGATAGGAATCACAGATGAAATGAGTGCCTGAGAGCTGCTCATTTGACGAGTGGCTTCCTCAAACGGTTTCAATACTTCAAGACAGCATTCTATTATTTTCCATTCTTCAGGCAAAATTGATTCAATGTTATTGTCATTGGCATAAAGACATAATGCATCTTCTATCTAAAAAACGCTCAAACGTGTAGAACGTGCTGATCCAGCCCGTCACACAATCCTGGAATACATTAAGATGCGGTTGATTAAGTCTGTCCTGAATTTTTTCAAGTTGCTTTTGAGCAATGGTTGAATGGTTAAAATGAGTAGTAATTTTCTTACATTTTTATTTAACGTCTTCTATGCTTTCCTGTAATCGTAAAGTATGCCGAATAACAATTTGCAACTTATGAACGGTACAATCCAAATCATTTAGCAATGCTAATCGCATTCTTCTTTTCATGTTAGAGCCTTCATCTCGTATTGTGCAATGCAATTTTTCATTTGAAATATTCCATTCAGCAAGCATTGTGTTAATTTTTTCTGCAATGAAATCACCAGTATAACAACGGTCATTAAAAGTCTCGCATTTTAACACAATTGGCGATCGTTCAAAGTTTTCTGATACTCCATGGCAAGTTAAGCTAAGCAAAGAAATACCTGAGCTGGGATCTGTCCAAATATCAGTAGTGAACGACATGTAATCATATTCTTCAATTAGTTCTTTAATTTTTCCAGCAAGTTTTATGCATAGTTCATTCATTGCCCACGAAATCAGTAAAAAAAATTCGTACTCTAAAATTATATTGCGGTGCCAGGTAACTCTTGTATGAGACGACGAAATCCAAGTCCTTCCACAAAGTTAAAAGGTAAATTTTGAAACGCTATCATATCACCAATGAGTTTGTCAATCTTTTTGAATTAGGATTGTTAGCATTGCACTTCTTTTCTTTTTGTAGTACTTCCTCTAACGAAACCTGTTTCTTGGCTTGTTGCAACGGAGTCAAAATTGTAGCTGTAAAAAAATACAACGTAGTATACACAAACCATCTACTAAATAAAAAAATAAGTATACATATCAAAATTCGATGTAAAAAAACTAAAAGTAAATAATACGCATTATAATTGAAATTTTTAAAACTAAAAAAGGCCAATGTGGTGTGCGCTTTCAAATAATTAAAAGTACAAAGGGGTGTAATTTGCTAACAATAAAGTTAGAATCGATACAAGACTTAAACATTTAATGTTAAACATAATTTGGAACGAACTTTGGATTCTTGTTAGTGCTAAAAAAGCTTAAGAAGTGAACATTTTCACTAATATCATTTTTTCATTTTAAATTTAATATAGAAAGTAACATAAAATCATGTGACCAATAACAACATTATATTTTAGTCACACTACAATATAATAAAGTAAGGAAGGATTATAGATATTGGCCCTTTTAACACCAAGTATAATTATCATGATTTGAAATGAAAACAGTAAATTATTAATGAAATCAAATTAATTTATCTAACCGTAACTAAGTTTGTAAAACATGATTGTAAATCCGATATTCCGATATTTTCGACACATACCTGCTTCGTCATTTTTTTTCTTCAATTCTTTTTCTTTATTCGCAATTTGGAATAAACAAAACTCTTCTGGGTGTATTGATTTCAGGTGATTTTTCAAAGAAGTAGTAGGGCGTCCCTTCCGCGAGTAACTTTTATTACATATCTTACACTGCGACTTCTCCGGATCATTTTTGTCTATTGTAAAATAAGTCCAGATACCTTTTTTTTATTGATGGCGACATTTCACTTCAATATTTATATCAAAATATTCATTAAACACCAATGGCGGCGTTACACCACTCGTGGACGTCGGCGACATCAGGTTTGCGAGGCCTCTTTTTAATAACTTGTAGGCAAAACTTTTTGCGAGGCCTCTTTTTAATAACTCGTAGGCAAAACTTTTTTGTTTGCGAGGCCCCTTCAGGCGCGAGGCCGTCGGCGGTCGCCGACGTCGGCGACGCCTAGCGCCGCCACTGTTAAACACGCAAGAAACTATGAAGTACACAGTAAACACTCATTGTAACTATAATTTATTGACAATGAGAAAAAACACAACAAACAAAACCTGTAGGATCTTGTTACCAATGTGCGCCTTCCTATTCGTCAGTTACCGAATAAAGTTAGCAATTACCAAAACAAACGCGAAGCACGTACCACTCTGGCTCCGCCCACTTTCTTCACATGTAGTTACTTGTTGATGTGAATCTGCATCCGTAACAACTCCGCATTGATTGATGCGGATGTGAATGCGGATTTAGATGTCTGAATTGATGCGAATATTCCACATTTACGGATGCGGATGCGAATATTCGTAACACCCCGTGGTTTTCATAGCTTTATGTCATACGGCATTTTTCTGTGGGGTTATGCCGCAGATACTGATTGAATTTTCATGCTGCAAAAACGAGCAGATCGGCCTACTTACAAACTGGAACCTGAATATCTCTTAGAACTAAGTTTAAGGAAATTGGAATCTTACCTCTGGCATCTTAATTTATATACGAAAACTTAACACGTGTAAAAAAGAATAAAGAACTT
Organism: Eumeta japonica; assembly: GCA_005406025.1. Classification (NCBI taxonomy): domain Eukaryota; kingdom Metazoa; phylum Arthropoda; class Insecta; order Lepidoptera; family Psychidae; genus Eumeta; species Eumeta japonica. The sequence continues at coordinate 24,832 of BGZK01000841.1, forward strand.
TCTAAGAAAAATAGTGATAGACATAAATTCAGTACTAGAAATAAAAATAAGCTGTGTTTCCCTGTTGAAATCATCCAATAGATTCCAATAAGAAATGATTGTATTGGAATCTAATGTGCTTTTGTCGCTGAAAATCCATATCCATACCCATAAAAACTTTCGAAGGGACGAAACGGAAAGTTTAATGGAACTTATATGTCTGCAGAGTTCTTATCTGGATTTACATATAGAATACATCATTTTTTCCAATTGTGGAATTGTCTTTAAAAAGCATTAAAAACATTTTCTATTTCGTATTCGGAAATCCACATTGATTTTTTATGCAGCGGCGGCTTTACCCATTGCCAGGCTCCGGGCGGCAGGTCTTTGCGAGGCCCTTTGTCCTATGGAAAAGTTATGTGATGCGAAAGTAGGTCTGGTTGTATGATAAGTATTCGTTATGTTTGGAGAGAAATGCTGAGGTTATACAAATAAATAAAATATGAGTTTTAAAATATTTTACTTACATTGTAATATTTACAAAATTAACAATACAGAGATGATAAAATTTAAAATCGATGTTTGCGGCTTTTACTAAGACTAAAATCTTTAATTAAAGCACAATAATCTAAGGAATGAGTTACGTAATTTTCGATTGAAAGAATAGCAAGCGCTGAAAGACGATCCTGTGTCATCGAATTCCTCAAATATGTTTTACTAATTTTAAGCCTCGAAAAACTCCTTTCAGCAGACGCAACCGTAACAGGAGTGGTGGCGATAATTCTCAGAACTATTTCGATAGTGGGGTAAACTTCAGTTAATTTTTTTTCTATTATGTATTTCAGCACCGAGATAATATCATCGTTTCCTTCATACACACGGATGAACATATGCAGTTCTTCGTACAATTCATGTCCATCAATATCACATGATTCTCCTACTGTCATAGATATTTGCAAGTCGCTGCATTGTTTCAAAAGTTCACTATCACTAATTTCCTTCAATCTTTTTATATTATACATGAAACCAAATATGCTCTCATGATGTTTAAGTGCCTCAAACCTAGGATGGCCGCTGGCGCGCACATTGTCGACAATGACATAAAAATAGTTTATTTTGAAAATCTCTTCCGCATTCAATTCATGAGCTTCATCTTCCCCTTCATAATCAAAATGCCTTTTTTTACGTCATCGTCTTCTGACTTCTTTAAAATGTCTGTCAATAGCATTTTCCTCGGCAATTTCTCTCGCCGTTACAAGGGATGACTGAAAACCATTTTCTCGATAATTATCGAGCCAATTTGTGAATGCGTCTAGGTGTTGTATAGCCACATCTAAGTGCATGTTTTGGCTTTGCCACATTTTACTGATAACATTTATCTTTATAAGAATGTCATACCATATGACAAGTGAAATTACAAATTCGTAGGTAGTTATTTCCTTTTCTATAGAATGGCATTCACTGACCAACTGACAATCTGTTGTATTTTCTGCTAAATCCTTTAAAGCATCACATATATCGCTTAGTTGGTATTTAACGGCCTTCACCGATAATACCCTGCACACACATCTAGTTTCAGAAAGTGGTTTTAGCGATAAGGATTTTACATGAGCATTTAAAATAGCCCACCTCTGACTGGAGCCGGCAAATTGAGTGTACAACCTTTGTAGCAAACCAAAAAAAGATTTTGCTTGGACACAAGACGATGCTGCATCTCCTAGGATGAGATTCCAGCTATGACTCCCACAAGGTAAAAAATAAGCAAGTGGATAAATTTCAATAATGCGTTTTTGGACACCACTTTTTTCACCACCCATATTGGCACCATTATCATATCCTTGGCCTCTGCAGTTTTGCAATGATATACCTAACTGTCCTAATTCTGTGATTATATAATTAGCTGTGGTTTTTTCGACGGCTATGAAACCAATAAAATGTTCTTCAATTTCAGCTGTTTTGTATTAAAAAATCTTATAATAATTGATAGTTGCTCAACACGAGAAACGTCGGGAGTACAATCAAGAATAATAGAGTAATATTTATTATTAATTATTTTTTCAACAATTTCACTTTTCGCGTGACTTGCCATTAATTGTATGAGCTCATTTTGAATATTTTTTTCCGAAATAGTGGTCATTAATCATTTTATCATTTACTTGTTTTAAGTGAAGTCTCAGCACGGGATCAAATCGGGCTATTAACTTTACTAAATCTATAAAGTTGCCGCTTGTCTTACTCGAACCTGAGTCAGATGTTAACTTCTCTCTATGACCCCTGAAGGCCAAATTGTGAGATGCTAAAAAATTTACAATTGCGAGCAATCGCTCTAAAATATCTCACCAGCGTTGCCTTTCTTGTTCAATTTATGACTGAGCCAAGGAGTCGATGATGTAGTTAATTCATCATCATCCTCGCTGTTTTTACTTGATGACGGTGGCGGCACCCATGATGATGTGGAAGGAATTTTTTCAGCTGAATCAGTATTAAAGTCACTTTCAGTCAATAAATGTTTCGTATAGGTTTCACTTTTTATATATTTACAGAAAGATCCACGTAGATTTTCTTGTACCTGCTTTCTTTTGATAGCTCGTTTCCTTTTTGAACGACCTGACTCAAATTTTCTACCGGCATCACGATCACGGGAACTCATTTCGTAAATCTTGTTTTGTTTCGCACAAACAGACAGAAATAATTTTTAAGTAGGTGTCACGCAGTTTTTTTACACTTTATCAGCTTACTCAATACTTAAAATACTATAATTTACACTTTTCCAGCTCACTCAAAACTTGTAACACTATAAGAACGTAATAATATTAGATATAATTGAAAGATATGTACGGTACAGCCACGGTTTTATAACTCATACTGCAAGCAAAATAATTTCAAGGTGACAAAAGTTGACGAACGAAATGAAACAAGGGAATTCCTCTAGCGACAGGGAGTCCCCGAGCGATAGACGAGCAGAACAGAACATTATGTCCCGACTACCGAGTCACAGACTATATAATAATATACAAGTCTCGAGTGCTATGCGTTTAAAGAACCGATCTTCAAGTGTTTCGAGCCGCAATATTAAAGTACTACAAAATGAATTTATCAATTATGATTTGAATGAATGAATTAGTTAACTAACTTTATCTTAATTTATTATTACGTTATAACCTTAATAAATAATTAAGAATCAAAAACAAAAGTTTTAAATAAAAAAAATGTATTATAGTTAAAAAAATCTGTATTTTTTTAAAATTTGCTTATAGCGAGGCCCCTGCAAGAGCGAGGCCCCGGGCGATTACCCTGTCCGCCACCCCCTAAGGCCGCCACTGCTTTTATGTCCACATGGACTTACGATAAAAACGGATACAAACCTACAAGTAAGGTGCAGTTAGGATCCATACAGATACAAATAACATTACAACCCCATTAAGTCCAATAAAGAAACCTTGCTATGATGGACTTACATATAGATTCCAAATTTAACTCTATCTGGAAATTTTTTCTTCCAGATAGATTACATATAAGCCATTACAGATTCTATTGTTTTGTATGGGACTGTATTGGATGTTTTCAACAGGGTTGCATGTGCGTCGCCTACATAAAGTCGCGACATCATTTAGGGGGCTTTGTGTGCATATATTCCATAAGGTCCCTGAAAATGTACAAAATATACCCTTAAACCAAATTAAAATAATTGCTAAGCAATTGCTTGTTAAAAAATGGTTTTATACAATTTGTGAATATTTAGATGATAAATATTCATGGACATAACCAGCTCTATTTCTAGCTGGTTTGTTACTTTATATTATACATTTATGTACGTTTGGTTTTGGTATAATATAATGTATTTAAAGTTGAAAAGAGCTACTCTCAAGTTTCTTGTTCGTTCTTCTTGAAAGATAAATGCCTTCCGAACGAGGGGCAAAGTGGTAAAGTATTAAAATGTAAATTCTTGATATATTGTGACGTATTTCAAGTGTTGTTTATGAGCTATGAAATAAAGGTATATTTGAATTTGAATTGAATTGAATAGACTCTTTTGCATTTATAATATGAGTGTGGACTTTTAAAACATAAACAACTTACACCCTGCCTCACTTGTCGTCCACGCGTTATTTACACTTTAAACGCATTTTGAATGGTTAGAATGTTCCAGATTGTAATAAATCTTGTTCACTTACGTCGGACGTGACATGCGTACACTTTTTTTTTTAATAATTTGTTTACATTTGAAGAATTTCGCAAAGACTAGTCGAAGGATAAATATACTTACAATCCGAGAACATAGGCCTTTTAATCGAAATTTGAGATAAAAACTCGAATTTTTTATATAAGTTACTTTAAAAGATGTAAAAAGGAAGGGTAAGTTTTTTTTTAAATCATTCCCGAGAAGCGAAGAAAAAACTTCGGACTCTCGCACCGAGGGTTCCGTACAAATCTGTAAGTATATAAATAAAACGTTACCCATTAAGACAATCGAGTCATAGTTATGGTATTTTTATTGCAAAATGAAATCCATAACATTACAATGTGAAAAGCTGGAGAAGTGTAAATTTAAAACAAAGGTCTCTATCGTTTCAGTAATCCTTTGTTTTATATTAACACATATCATTTATTATATAATATAACTGAAATACCTACACTAGCCTTGCAGCAGTCTTGCAAAAGTTCTTTTATCAAAGTTATTTATTTGCAAAGTTTTTTAATCACTATTTAGAAATCTGGTTCAAAAATACTAATTAAGTATTAAATTGGAACCAGATCTGTAAATGGTGACTGAACCAGCGTCTACCTGTTGCCGTTATCAATATTGAGCGAAAACGAGCAAAAAGATCAAGTTTGTTGCATGGGAGCCCCCCTAAAATATTAATTTAATTCTTTATTTTTAAAGTGAATATGTAACTAAATATTCTGTGAATATTTCAAGCGTCTACCTGTTGGCGTTATCAATATCGAGCCAAAAAACCGCGTTTGTTGTATGGGAGCCCCCTTAAATATTTACTTCATTCTGTTTTTTAGTATTTGTTGTTGTAGGGGCTACAGAAATACATCAATGTGAAAATTTCAACAATCCTACTATCACGGTTCATGAGATACAACCTGGTAACAGACGGACGGACGGACGGACAGCGGAGTCTTAGTAATAGGGTCCCGTGTTTTACCCTCTGGGTGCGGAACCCTAAAAATGATGAGGCTCTTTAGTGCTAAACTTTTTTATTTTAATTATAATTCACTATCTTATATGTATCATATCCAATTTTAAGTAAATGAATGTTTTTCTTAAGACATTTTTTTATTTTTTGTTTAACTGCTCTCAAGAATGGTTAATTTATGTCACTGTTTCTATTATTACATATAATGTAGTATGAAGCTAAAATAAAGGAACTTCGTTCCAACTGGGTGTCCCATGACCTCTAATATTTCTAGTTTTAAAATTTTCAATAACCATAATGTGTTGATATAATCATGAGTATAAATAAAAGAAAAATGGACACCATGTATGTCCGAATATCAATTGAGAACGCCTTGACCGACTAGAATAATTTTTTTTGTTGTGTTCGTTATTATCAAGGCAAGGTTTGTATAAAAGAAAATAACACTGTATCTGTCTGTCTGTTTGTCCGTGGTATTTTCGGAACGGCTGAACAGATCACAATGAGATTTTTATTGGTAGGTAGAGAAGCTTGCTGGACTACATTAAGTGTACTTTTAACGCGTTTATTTGTAGGGTTCGTGCGTGGAAAAAAATACTAATTATGAGATATTTCTTTGGAATTGAATCAAAAGTGAAACCGGAATCGAGATCGGGAGCAAAACCGAAATCGGAATTGGATTGGGATGGCCCTTTATATCTGTCAGTCTGTCTGTTTGTATTCGGGGTATCGTCGGAGCGGCTGAACGGGACTTTAAAGGGAAGATAGAACAGTTTACTGGGCTACGTTTGAGATACTTTCATTCATTATATTTTTTTAGGGTTCCTGGGTCGTAAAAACCTTTAAAAATGGTATAATTATTGGAATTTAAACAAAGTGGAACCGATCTCGAGATCGGAAGCAAAACTGGCATCGGGGCTAAATCGAGGAGAAATTAAGGGCGAGGAAGGGGATCGGAATAATGATGGATGTACGGATCACAGTATCACAAATCAAGACAAAAGATGTAGGAAATCGTTCTATGTTCACAACGGCGGAGCCGTGGGCGACAACTATGTACCTATATCAATAAACCAAAGTACGTATGTTTGTCCTCTGTACGTACCTAATCTATTGATCCGATTACGATGAAACTTTAGTGATATGCAGTACGCATACCGAGGAAGATTTCTAAAAAAAAAACTAACACTTGTTCCTGGTTACATCCGCGTATTTGTACTACTAAACCGAACTAATGAACCGATTCTAAAAATTTATTCATTAATAGATTCTGAGTAAATAAGTCTGCAATCAATACCCCCGGCTTTGTCCATGAATTTAATCTTATTTTTATATTAGTATTTACTCCTGGCTTCGTCCACATCGGAATTGGGACTGGTAGCAGAATTGAAATTGAAAGCTGAACAGGGATCAAAATCGAGAAAAAGATGAGAATCATAATCGACAGTGCGACCGGGACCGACATTGACAACTGGACTTGGGTTGAAAATGAAAGTAAAGATGGGATCAAAATTCAAAGTGTGACCGGGATGTTTCATGTTTTATGTATTATACGTAGGTACTAGTTTGTCGCCGACTTGAACCATGTATTTGTATTATTGAAATGAACTACTACACCGAATCTAAAAATTCATTTACTCATAGGAAGTGAAGCTTCCTATATCCTCGAGTGATATTGTCTATATTTTATTTTCATACTAAGTTCCAGCTTAGTTTAAATCGGAACTGTGATTAGTAGCGGAATCGCAATTGAAAGCGGAACAGACAGGAGAAACGAGAACGGGGCCAGGATCAGAACTGAAAGCTGGACCGGGACCGACATTGAGAACAGGACTAGGTCAGTAGACAAGTGTGGGGACGGGTTCAGGGAAGGACCGGATTGAGAACAGGACTAGGTCAGTAGATGGGGTCAGAATGGGGACCAGGACCGGACAGTGGAGGACTGGAATGGAAAGCGGACCGGACCACATGGAGAATGGACAGATGGTGGGGGACGGGGTCAGGAATGGGACCGGACCGGACATGGAGGAATGGCAGGGACAGTGGAGGAAACAGAATGAAATGGAATGGAGAATGGACAGTGGAAAGGACCGGGACCGACATTGAGAACAGGACTAGGTCAGTAGACAAGTGTGGGGACGGGGTCAGAATTGAAAGCGGGACCGGGACCGACATTGAGAACAGGACTAGGTCAGTAGACAAGTGTGGGAACGGAGTCAGAATTGAAAGCGGGACCAGGACCGACAAGTGGGGACGGAATCAGAATTGAAAGGGGACCAGGACCGAGATTGAGAACAGGACTAGGTCAGTGAACAAGTGTGGGGACGGGGTCAGAATTAAAAGCGGGACCGGGACCGACATTGAGAAGAGGACTAGGTCAGTGAACAAGTGTGGGGACGGGTCAGAATCAAAAGGGATTTAAATTGACATCGATCCGTACAAACGAAGAAAAAGTTCATTCTACGTACATGCTGGCGCAACTGCGGGCATTAACTATACGAGCAAGTCACCTACAAGAAAGTGCAGAACAACGTCTGCCGGGCCAGCTAGTGTCTATATATAGACAATTAGAAAGTATAGGTATTATAAAAATTATTAAATAACCTATACAACATATAGCTCAATAGTTTTTGTTGAACAAAATTTGTATGGTGAAAAGTTTGTGTTAACTAATCTTAATAGCTGGGAATGGGTAAATTGATAGATTTTCATCTAAGTTAGATAATAAAATGAACATTATTACATATAGTGCTTTATTAAAAATATCATTCTTTGCAACTTAAACAAACTTGACCAGATTATACAAAATTAAGTGTTCGTGCCAAACCTGAAAATACAGCATTTTTATACTTAATACAGTTTTTATATCATATATTGATCGTTTGCCGGTCGTCCGGGTAGGTTTCGGGGCGCGCCGAGCGGTCGCGTCCGTCGCAGGCCGTGCTCTAGTGCATTCGCCGCACGAACATCGCGAAAATTACAGAACGATCCGGTCTGACGCAATGTACTTCTTCACGCGCTCTTGAAATGACCGATGCAATAAAGTAATATTATAGAATAATAATAACCTCACCAAACAATAATCTTATAAATTATTGGATAAGTCTCAGCCTACATCAAACAATGTTACAAAATCTTATTAATTGAGATAATCAAATCTTGTAACATTTTTTAAAACTGTAAAACCGATCTAAATAATAATATCGACTTCTATATTATAAACAAATGATTACATACGATCGATTATATAATTACCACTTAATTAAAAATTGTCCAAAAACGAGTGGAGTTCATATGATTAAAGCATCATATTACAATATTTTTTTTTTACATAGACATTTTACACACGCTTTGCATCTCCATATTTTACGAAGTATTGGATAAAGGAATTGTTCTACCGCTACAATATACCTACCTACTCGTCGATGCAGAGTAGAGCTGTCCATGTACTACTTCCAAGCTATACAGCCCATTGCGCAGTGCGCACGCGCGCCCGTCTACGGCTGCAACACCCCGACACCCTCCGCTATAGCTGGAGCTTATAGGTCGATGTACTCTTTCTACGTTCTACGGCTTGTTTGAATTAGTTTGAAAGAATTGGGGACAGCTTTCCCACATATTTGCTATCAAAATCTAGAACTGTTCACTTCCTATTCGTGGTGCCGTTGGTACAGATTTAAGTTTTGAAATAATTGAAACAATAAATAATCGGTAGCGACCTAGACAGTACACACTGAACCACATTGATTAACTATTATGTCAATCACATTTCCGCACCGGACACCCGACCTGAAGTAGGATTTTAACACTTGTAGTCCTGTTTACGTGTAAGACGTTACTAGGTGTTGTCAATTCAAATCCGTTAGTGACGTCATGCATTAATTAATGACGGATTTCAAGTGTAATTCTATTACTTACGGAATAAATACATTTTTGAGTGTTGTGTTTAAATATTTACTCAACATTAAAACAGTAGAGGTCACAGTAACATATTCATATCATCACAGAAATGTTACGACACATAAAATGCGAATTTGAAGAAATGGCCAATGGTTGACCTGCAATAATGTTTTAGGCTCGAAAATCACGAAAGTATTTATGCTGAAATTTCCGAGTTTAAAATTATCAGCGTTTTCTTTTAAAATTGTTAGAGATATCAAAAATGACCTAATCTTATGTTACAAATATTTTAGAAAAAATATTTTTAAACAAGACTACTGCATTTTTTCAAGATTAAAACGTATTTGGGTTTTAAAAATCAATCGGCTATCAAACGTAAAAATAACTTTGAAAATAGATCTTTATGAAAATTTCTGCAATTCTAATTATCAATTAAATGGAGCGAAATTAAATTGACTAAAAGATGTCGAGATTGTGAAATAAGACGAGATGTGCGATGTTCCACGCAGCTTTTTAAACGCAAAAATAATTTAATTTTAAAAAGGATTTTTTTATCTATGTTATTTCGAAAAAATAAAATTATTAGTTTATGCTATTCTAAAAAACACGAACCGTTTCCGATAAAGTTTATGATATGATATGATTGATATCCAACTCAATTTTATTAGGAATAAAACTGTTTAGACTGTGGATTTCAAATATTTGTGGTAGAGTTATAGTGTGTGCACTTTGGCTCCAGTATAATGGACAGGCTCGGCCAATGAGATACCACATTTCCACATGGATGTAAAGCAGCAACTTTTGATTTTGCTTTTCGTCCAATGATTGAAAATTCCGGTGGCCCACCCTTCTCCCCCTATATCAGCCCGATCCTCTCTATTCCTATTCCCTTCAAAGAGGCCGGCAACGCACGGGCGACTAATAACCCCTAAGCTTGCGTGTGTTCATGGACAGCGGTGATCATCTATTCTCCGCTTACTTGTGTGTCCCTCAAATATTCTATATAAAAAAAAATTATATATATTATTATTATATTGTATATAATATTGATTTGAAATAATTAATGTTTTAAAAAATTTTTGATATTCCTTAAAATTTAGGTTATTAAATGATGTCAAATTTTCAGGACATCAAAACTAAGTGATGTGCTTTTCAATGCCACAAGCATGATTCTAATTGATCCATTAATGTAATAGATATTCAAAAACTACATGTGCATATAGACAAAGACACAATACAAATATTTAAAATTTTCTTAGTGGGAAAGTAAAAACTAAGGTGTAACACAAAATACAGAATAATATACAAACGAATTAATATTGCTTTTAGTAGTATTCTTTAGTTTTACTTTTATGATAACAACATAATAATAAATACCATTAGAATATACATCAGTGGAGATTTTACAAATCCCTCCATGGTATTAGAAATATAGATAACAATTTAAAAAATGTCATGGATCAATGTCACATCTACGTCTCGGCGACGGCGACGCGCGCCTCGGGCTCGCCGTCACAAATATTACATTGCATTCTCTCTCTCTTAGCACCCACATTTACTTCAACAAACCACGCTTGAACAAATAATACTGAAACGGTATAATGAAATATGTGGCTATTTTTTCTATTAAGTGATTTCTTTCACGTCTAGAAGATTTCTATGACGGACTGAGCGCGAACACAGAAGTGCTCATAAATGACTTACATTGTCTAAGGATAAATCAAAATTTAACACAGAAAATTAGCCTCTTTTATATATCAATATGGATGAAGCGACAACTATCGTTCGTCTAAAACGGCAATGAGCGATGTCGCTGAACGGAGACGGTGCGTTCAGACAGGATTCAGAGCGCTGACGCTCGGACGGGTGCGGGAGCGCGCCGCGTCGCGCGCGAAGGCCAGGAACACCTCCTCCAGCGTGGTCTCGTTGAGCGAGTAGTCCTCGAGCACAGCGTGCTCCGCTCGCAGCCGCTCCAGCTTGCCGAACATAATGCTGTACGCGTCGCCCGCCGCCGGCGGCAAGTGGTAGGACAGCAAACTCTGAAAACGCACACACAGCGGTCGTCAGCACCCCCACACCGACCCGGTGCGTGGACGCCCGGCGTGGAGCGTCAGCGCACTCACCTCGTGCTCCTCCTTGAGACAGCACTCAAGCTCGCTGTGCAAGGCAGTTTTCAACCGCGACAACTCCGTTTCAGCTGTAACATACAGATAATTTAACCCTCAACGTATCGATACTTCTAAACATATTATAGTACAAGTCCTGCAGCTGCTGGCAAACGTTTACCATCAAAACTATTTTGTATAGAAAATATGGTTGAAAGAATAGTTTATTAAAGGAAATAAATACAGCTTAATCAAAAAATACGGCATAGTCATAAACAAAATCTTTTTTCAAATTTATTTCTCAATCTGATATTTCAATGCATTGTTTTTATTAGAAATGAATTATTAATTAAATAACAATTAAAATGTCCAAGATTACTTGATTTTTAGTGTTTCGAGCCTAAATGTAACAACGGAACCCTTAGAGTTTGGTCATATGTCAGTTCGTCCATCCATCTGTATGTCACAGGCATTTTATTCAAAAACCAAAAGACGTATATTGATGAAATTTATAGCGTAGATGTCTTATATAAGCCGCTACATAGTTTGGGTGTTAAAAAAATAATAAATATTTCTAGGGGACACTCCACACATGTAACAGAAGTTAAAAAAAAAATTTCAGCAAACGTGTGGCACATATTTAGTCAGTTCTTTTAAAAACATTTTAAAGTTCTAAGCAATTTTTGTGATTACGGAAATAATCCCTCTGAAGTTGTAGTAATTGTATTCCCTCCCCCCTCTATTTTCTAAACCAAATATCCAAAAAATATGAAAAAACATAACCAAGGTAACGCTTAATAAATACTTTCAACGAAAATTATATTGAACATGGTCGGATATACTGTTTTCGAGTTATTTACGAAAAACTGCGCTTCTCAACAAAAGGATGTGATTGCCATGAAGATACACTCTTTGCTGATACACTTTACATTAGTTTAATAGTAATAGTCGACATACCTATTTGTTTTTTTAGTTGTAGGCGACTAAAGTACTTATAACTATTCTGTGCGGGAAACATAGGAAAAATGTAACAACGTACTTTTTTCATCTGTAGTGGATTTCTTTGTAATAATAGCTTCGGGACCCTATAATGAGCATAATTCGACATGCTCTTGGCCAGTGTTTTCATTAATATTGGCAGGAACAGTGTCGCTTAATTTTAATAAGTGTTTATTAAACAAAACATATACATTTTACAAAGCAATAATAATGAGTTTTTTATGTGATATTTTTTTTTCATTTTATGGCACAACTAGAAAAATCATAAAACATTTTGTTACGTTTTATATCAATATTTAAATGGAATGCCGCTAGCACCAGCAATGAGGGTACCATTATCAATAGCATAATTGTAATTGGGAGTTTATGACACTGAAGATTTGCGAAATTACAGTTATTAAGACGTAGCTTGTTATTTTATATAAAATGCAAAAGTGCACTTTTTCTTCACAACTATATGTATGCTAATAATAATGATATAATAGTTTTCTGTTTGAAAAGTACGATATATTTTGTTACAGGTTTTTTTGAGAATCGTGTTAACAATATTAACGCCGACTTGTCCAAAACATAAATACGCAAAACTTAAAGGTAGACAGACACATCAAATTTGACAATTGTAGTATGGGAAATCTGTCAAATCATGAAGATTACGTTTAAGAGTTACATTTTTTTCTTTAGTGCTTCTCGCTGTACGACAGATGTGTCCATGATGTATCTTGGGAATAAGTCACTGGAATTGTAAATATCGTAAACCGTTTCTTGTATGCGATTTGATGTTTGCTTCCCGTTTTAGTTATTTTTAGCTTTGGAATGACTTTTCTCGTATTCTGCTTACTACACGTTGAGTAAATCTGAGAAGGGACACGTTCTATATTGATTTAACAGCGCGACGAGTAGCGAGCTGCGTCGCCGCATTACGTAGAGTTGCAGATTACAGTTTGACTTCGTTTATTGGCCAAATCCCACTACGAACAAATATGCTGGGTTTACTTTTTATTTTAGTGAGAGCTAGATCTACCGTTTTCGAGTATTTGTATTAAGACACGGCAAATGTAAATTCAACACTGCATTTGCATAGATTTCTGCCAATCTACTTTTTGTTATTATTTTTTATAAATAGCCAAAGTTGTTGAATTGAATACATGTGTTTGATAAGAATATTTCATAAGATTTCACATTCAGCGAGGCTTGAAACACGCACGAAATATACACACACAAATAGACATCTTTATTTTAAAAATGTACTTAAATCACTCTTGACTCGAGTCACTCGATTGTTTGTCGCAGTGGAATTTTACTTTGTTTACAAGAGGCTGCTCACTGTCCTGTTCCAAACTACCACCATCACTCATGTTCTATTATTACAGTCGTCACTCTCAAACAAAACTCAGGCAACGTGTTTCGGAGTGAACAATACTGCATACAGTAGGTTTGCACCCGGAGCACGGCGCGGGCGGGGCGGCGCAGCGCTACACGACGACATGATGGGTCATAAGCATAAATTCGGGATCACAGAACAAAGCTCATTCTAAATTTGAAATTTGATGTTAATTGTAATTCGTAGTTGGTAATAGACGACGCAACCCCGTCTGTAAAAACTTTAGGGGTGTTCTATTATTAATTAGTACATCATATTCTCTTTTACTGCAAGAAAAAATATTTTATTTAAGGCCTACCAGTACTGGGGCCGATTTTTTCTTGTGATAAAATGAGATGATCCGTACACGAGGCTGACCGATCAAAATTGAAAAAATGACCATTTTATGTATTTTTGTAAACAATTTACGCTCCATCAAAACATTTACTATGCCAAAATTGTTTTCACAAAAAAAGACTAAAGGTTCCTAAAACAGTTTACTAATATTTCCTATAGTTTCAGTTTTGAGATTTTCCAATTAAAAAAATCACACCATATAAATTGTTTTACATTACAGTCCTAACAAATTTTTAGTCTCATGGAATACTGAACGAGTCCCGAAAAATTCTCGCTTCTGAAACTTTCAATTGATTCTCGCTGAGCGATCAGGCGCAATAATCACCTATGCGAGTGAAACTCGGCGCAGGCGCAATCTTCAGCTACTTCATACCCATACTTATGACACCCACAGAAAAACTAGAAAATTTCCTCACATTATTACTAGAAAAAATAGCAAAAATGTTCTACATTCGATCACATCTTACAACTGTCTGAACTGACCGTGGTCGGGGTAGTCGGTAGCCAAAGAGCTCGGGCGCAGCTTAAGCGTCAACGTGTGTCCCTGCGCGTGCGCGGCACGAAGCTCGGCGGCCGATCCCAGAGCGCACAGTTCTCCACCCGCCATAATAGCGATGCGCCCGCACAGCTGCTCCATTTCGTCCATGCTGCAATACCACAATCGCCAATCTAACTATCGCGCTCAATGTAAACGCGCCGCTGTGTTACGTAACTCGGACATGACATGAATTTCGTATCTTAGCAGAATTAAAATGTACCGATCGTGTCTGTTAATAGTGTTAGGATATTGATACAATAAAAAAGGGAACATAGAACACGTCCCGCCTTTGAGAGACATTAATATTATCCGAACAAACTGTAGTTACGTGCTGTAGGAATAATAACTCACTCGTGACACGGCATAACAAATTTATTGCAGAAACGTTACGTTGCGGTGGGAAGTCGACAAATAAAGTGTATTTAGAACTAGGGCATTGATAAACGACAGCCGAAAATACATGACAAATTCATAGATCGTGAACATAGACAAATCCTATGTACTTCTATGGATCCAACGACGAATACTCGTGACGAGAAGGCGGCCTCATCGGCGTGGCGACGGAGATGAATTATCTGGAGGCACAATAATTCATCGCCAAGTATTGAGTCGCATTGACGGCGCCCTTTACCCAAACCGCTTCGCGACCCTCCGGCAGCCGCACGTCTCGGCTTCGGGACGTAGCAATGGAGACTCGGATGTTCCCATACTTTTTATATGTATTTTTAGTAAAAGGAGTGCAAAAGAGAAAGAGCATAGTTGTTACGGCGATTTCTCCACCGCCGCGTAAGCCGCTCTTCGGATTTCTTCTTTAATCGCCTCAGAGAACGAATTTTTTACGGTGTGGGCAGAAATGATGGACAGCGTGGAACTTCTATATTCAGCACGAGCTTCACGTGTAGCGGCCGTAATACAACCGCGACGGATGTACCAAAATAGCTGTAATTTATAGATGGAGCATCCGTCTGCACATATGAACTGCATACATTACGTACGAGCGGACGTAGCCATGCACTTTGCATACTTCCCGTAGGAACACCACGTGTGCTCGGTACACGAATTCGCGGCAACACCATATAGACCATCCCGGCTTTCGGCTTCCTATCGGTCCCTCCCGTCAAGGCACACAATTTAATATAAAATTCATAATACACTCGTATTCAAGAAAAACAAAATATAACGAAATATACATAAAAAATAATTCAGTAAATAAATCAGTATACGCAAACAAACAAATAAAAAAAATCCTATCAATAATTCTAATAACTAATCTCTACCCGGGCAATAAAATACGCCTACTTAAATTATTTAATATATAATACAAAACCAAAAAATACAAAAAGGAATCCTCAAGTCCGTATATGAAAATTATTTATTTCATACACATTATTTTTACACATATCTAATTTAAACACAAGGGCGCGGCTGGCCGTAGCAATAGCACATGCGTGTGTAGAGTGGAATAGACGTAGAGGCGAGACAGTCTGTTGACACGTTCACGTCTAATCTATTCCACATATTTTTGCAAAATTACAAGTTGTAATTTGGTGTATAGTAGATGTGATTAACTATAATTAGGCACATGCAGTGTCTACATGTAACTTAAGTAAACTCACACAATTGTAAATTTTATGTGTAAGTAGGTAATAATGAAAGGTTTTGCAGTTCAAATTAATATTTTGCATCTATTTGTTACAAATGGATGAATAAAATTATGAGCATTTAATCACATCAACACTCAATTCATACAACTTCAATTTAAAAAAAAAATATGTAGATATTTGCTACTTCACCTCCCTTTTATATACATTTACATTATATTTTGTTATTGGTCTTGCCAAAGTTACTGTACCGTAATCGGTCCAATTTAACCACAATAAATCCATGGATTTACTTAATTTGGATTGACGCAGACCTAGCTATTCATAATGCATTCTAAATTCAAAGACTTTATTTACTGTGATATGTAAAGTACCATATTCCACAAAAAAAAAACTTTAATCTATACATATATAATGAAAATAGGTTGTGTTTGTTCGCCAATCACGTAAAAACTACTAAACGTATAGACATGGGACTGGGACCATTCGATGCGGGATGATTTGTAGATGGTTCTAGGCTACTCATTTTTCGAATTCCGTAAATCCTTCGCCATTTTATTTATAATAAAAAATACCCAGCGAAGCGGGCGGGACAGCTAGTTTAAAACTAATTCCTTTACTGATACGGGTAAAATCGTAATCATTTGAATAGCCGACATTCCTAGTTTGAGATATTTTATCACACAGACAAAGTAATGGTGCAATAAATTATCAATAATGTTATTGCCTTGATTTTATTTGATGCAGAAGTCAAGTTGTATCCCACTACATGTCAGTAAAATAATAAATCATTTGAAATATGAATGTCACAAAAACTGATATGATAGGTGATAGTTGATACATGTAATCTCGATAAATTTCTTTGAAAAATATTTCAGCGAAACAAATAAAAGACGCTTCAATTTGGAATGACCAAAGCTACAACTATTTCATTTTACGTGTGTAATCCGCACAATAGGCCACTTCTGGGCGCGAGTCTCCTCGTAACAGTTCTAATAGTATTGTATTTGTGATTTTAATATTAAAGAACAAGAGATATCGGATACAAAATGCAAGCTCACCTATGCGAAGTGATAAGCAGAGAGCGGCGCTGAGCGAGGGCAACGCGCAGCGCAGTCCAGAGGCGGCGGCGCGCGGCCGGGTCCACGCCGGCCGTGGGCTCGTCCAGCAGCGCCAGCGGCGCGCCCGTGCACAGCGCCGCCGCCGCGCCCAGGCGCCGCGCGCAGCCGCCGCTGTACGCACTCAACGCCCGCTCACGCAGATTCTCGAGACCTACATGAATATATCGCTATAATCTGATATCTTCTGTTGTAAAGAATAAGAATTTCTTTAAGAATTATTAAACATATTCTTTAACAAATATAAATTGCAAGTGTTTAATAATGTGTGAATACTGCACTAAGCCAGGCTAGATTATGGAGACCGAATAAAAAGCTATTCGTATAATTTAACTAGTAAACTACACGGGTCTGTTCACAATAATATAGGAGACAACTTTCCAAACGCGGTATCTTACCCACTTGCGTGGACACAGAATCACGTTAAAACTAGTGTTTTAATAGGAAATATTGCATTGCTGAAACACAAATTAGGTAGATATAAAATAACGGGAGTGACATTTTTCTTTAAAAAAATTGAGAAAGTTAGTTTAAATATTGTCCCATTAGACAAAGGACTGAAGATTTGATCAGGCACTTTTACTGGGTCTGTATCAAAGAATGCAAATGAGGTTAATTGGTTATCTAGTTATTCCTTTTATATTAATTACAGCCTCCATTAATCTTTTACGTATCTTCTATCATTCCACAGGTCCAACACTGTTTCAGCCTTTACATATAGGGTGTAATATCAATATTATAGTAGGAACTGTCAACGGTACGGCGTTTGCGGTAGGTAACCCCACGGTAAATAGCGGTCCATGAAAATACATGCGGATTGTGGGCCATCGGGAGAACTTTATCACTAATAACTAAAAAATAACAAGTCGGTCATTTTTGAATTTGAATGCGTGACATTTGCAATTTAAAACATGTTCAGTTGCTACGTGCAATACATTTGCAAGCTGCACTCTAGTGCTGCAGACCGATGCGCAAGGCATTTGTTCGGTACTCATCGTTACGTTACCGAGCGTTATTTCCTTTTTAAGACGATCACGTCAAAATAACAAGTTCATTTTTAATTTAAGCGACTCAGCCAGTTCAGTCCAACACGAACGGTATTTCGATCGCAGTATCACTACAACGTCTGAAGAATGCGAAAACACAAAACATTTAAGTAAAAGTAGGGAACCAACCGACACGGCGCATCCAGACGAGAGCATGGCGAGAAGCCACATCAGGCGATAGTCCGCGTATGAGTAGGAGCAATCGCAGGTTGGCACCACCGCTCAGGAACGGATCCAGCGCGTTAAACTGCGGGCAGTAACCCAGCGTGTCCAGGTACGGGCGGCGACGCAGTGCGCCGAGGGGCTGTGCGGCGGCGACGGCGCGGCCCGCGGTCGCGCCGCACTCGCCCGTCAACATGCGGAACGTGGTGGACTTCCCGGCTCCGTTCACACCCAACAAGCCGAAGCATTCGCCTACTCACGCACATTCACATGTACATTAGTACCTAGGTTTTCGTCATTCACTACATCATCTTCCCCATAGGAAGACCCGGAACGATCGATTGCGATTATTAATTTGGCGTGAATGTGATTACCATTAGGCTTTTACAAATCCACTCGAAGAGTTTGTCAATCACAAATACGTGATTATGAGTAATAGAAAAAAAATAATTAACACCCATTCGCCGGCGTCATTATGCCGAGCAATGGGTCGTTTCGCTGTGTCATTGCAATCGCTTCGGTCATTCGACGCCTGATAGTGCACGTGGCTAACGTCACGACACGATCACGAGGAATAAGAATATTTTTTTGTTTTTAATAAATTTTATTAAGATGTACCATAAATAATGTCGGTTTTTAATGTACATTTTGTTCATTAAATAATCAAACTAAAATAAAACCTTAATATTCAAAGCATAACCCCTCGTATTTTTTTGGTCTTAATACAACGTACAGCATCCCTGAGACCTTGGTAAAACCATTTCTTGGACTTAAATGCAAAGAATCGCCTCACTGCATTTCCGACATCTCCTTTGGACTCAAATATTTTCCACATAAGATTTTCGACATTGGATTTGAATAAATAGTAATTTGAAAGTGGAAAATCCCGACTTCGTGTTAGATGTGGTAGGAGTTCAATACCACCAAGTTCTACGACAGTGTCCCGCGTAACCTTGGCTGTATTGGGTCTAGTATTGTCACGTTGTAAGAGCACTCGTTTTCGGTTTACTAAACCTGGACATTTATGAGACAAACCCTTATAGATTCGTGTCATCTGTTAACTGTATATCTCGGCAATAATAGTTTGACTATTTAGAATTATTTCAAACTTCACTAAACCTTCATAATTCCACCAGAAACTTAACACGACTTTCTGCTCGAATAGACCTCGCTTCACGATACCTTCAAATAATTGCCCTTTGTCTAGCCATGTTTTTATTGTTTAGATAAATCCATTTTTCATCACAAATAATAATGCATTTAATAAAACTATGACCTTTTGGCAGAGCAACGAGCTGTATGCACCCTTCTACTCGACGTTTCGCTCGAATCTCGTTTTATTCGTGGGGCACTATTTGACAGCTTTTACAGGTCTTACCCAATGATTTTAAGTAGCGCTGTATGGTATTTTTGAAATGTGCAAAGGAGTTCGATAATAGGCGAGTATTGGTACTAGGTTGGTTTTCAACTGCGTCCTTTGTAGCCTCATATCCCAACAGGTGGACGACCAGAGCGCGAATGATCTATCAACATTAAACCTCCACTATTAAAACGACTACACCAACGTTGTGTTGTTCACTCATTGACTATGTCTTCTCCTTCAATTTCACATATATACTTTCTGCTGCTAAAATTTTATTTTCAATAATGTCTTGACAATACATGAATTTCATATTTATCCGAACTCCATATGTTTCATTATCAAAAGCCGTGATCATGAAACATATCACGGCTTTTGTTATGTCTCATTATCATATCAATGATAATGAGACATATTCAATTGACACAATTGACACAAACAGTAGCATTAAAAGAAAGTAAAACAATTTTACTTTTCATAGAACTAGAGATTTGTCATAACAAATTATGACATACATAAAAAGAAACATATGAATTTCAATTACGAAAACGAACATTACTTATGGACACCTTCAATGCATCGCGCCCGCCCAGGCTGAAAACATTGACTCATCGACTGAAACGACATCAATTATATTTACTTCAATTGGAATTGTCAATAACCTAATTCACCAAATGGCTTTGAGAATTCCTATTGATCATCTCGAGGCCTTCTAAGATTTCAGCATCCAAGTACAATTCAAAATGAATGTTGAAATATTATTTCGCAATTAAAAAATAATAATTTAAAATAATTAGAAAATAAATTCAATTAAATTACAATAAAATTTAAATAGATGAAAATATTGTAACTTTAGTCTATTTAATGAAAATGCTAATTAAGGAATTAGTTTTGAATTCTGGTTATATATTTTTATTGTTATTTTTTTTTTCATTACTATGGGGGCTAACCTCTTTTTACAGACAAGCTGAGGCCCCGCACCGCGTGGCACGGCTTGCTGATCACGTTCCAGTAACATTTTCGTAGCTCGTGCGCCAACAAGGCATCAGTAATTTCACCTTTCGCTGTGACATGTATATTTCAATAAGTATATAAGAGACTGAAAGTTGTATAAAACAATAAAATGCCCGATGTACCACTGTTATTACAAAATTGGTGTATAGTAGGAAATAGCAGCGTAGATAGGCACAACGTGACTAACGTCCATGCGACCGCTGCTGCTACGTGTTAAGTGTAAAATAGAAAACGAACAAGAATGGATGAGCACGGATATAATTCACTCAGACGACTACTTTTGCTACAAAATGAATATAAAAATAAAACACAACTTGTTGCTGCAAAATATGCTCTTGATCTAAAATTTGTATTTTTATAATAGTTCTGAGAAGCAAACAGGCATGCGAGCAATCAAAAAGTTGGTAGTCACGGCCGCCCAAGGAAACTCGACACCCCAAGGAGTCACCCGTGCGTTGCTGGCCTCTTGAGTAAGAATAGGATACACCATGGAGGGGGAGTCGGTTGATGGAGAGAGGAGCGGTGTAATGTAATAGGTCACCGAAAGGGTCATTGACTGGACGAAACGTAACAGTGGAAGCGGTGATTTCACATCTGTATTTTGCGAAAGTGTGATATCTCAGTCGGTTTTACATGCAACAGACGTTTCAGACATTTTTATGTGAAACGTGGTAGGTATACCTGTTATACATCATTTAAAAAAATATTCACACGGTCACTGATAAAACAAATTTTAATTTAGTTAGAACACACAAATAACTCAAAGGTATTTCATTAAAATTTCATAATTAAATATTTATAAATTTCTAATTTATAGTACATTTTTTTTTATTTTTAGAATCCGTGAAACACATTCACGGTTATTATCCATGGTACTATCAATTTTATTTAATTCTAGGTAAAACTATATAAAATAACAAAGGTAGAAAGTTAATAATTTATTTCCTATAATGCTAAAAAAATTTATTACAGTCAAAATATGATATATTCTTACATATATATTGAGTAAAAATATTGTCGGTTTCGCTGTCGCAGGCGCGTTTGCGTGCGGTGTTATGCTAGCTGTATTCAAAACAAACACTCTATAATATAGTATGATTTTGTAAAACGCCGATAAAGAACTTGAAGTTTTCATTTAAAAACACCTGCCTAAATCTGTAAACAAGTACAAATTGTGTTCAGATCATCGCACACGGTCGCATCATAATGACCAGTGGCCTGGAAAACTCTTCTTTTTTCTAATGGCGGACGATGGATGTTATTTCAGTTACATTAAAATATGAATAGCAACAATTCTCTACAACGTAAGGTACGCGGTGCAGTTAGTGTATTTTGGTCAGCAATGCTTGAGCTACTCACGCAAGCTGATGGACTCCCGCACGTAGTCGCGCTCGGCGGCGGCCATCTTGTCGCGGTAGTGAAGCGACGGACTACCGAACAGTTTCCTCACGATTGCTTCCTTCGGTTTTGTCAACAGCCCTTGTTCTATCAGTAACACCAACAACTATCGAGAAATACACGTCAGTTCGGGAAAATATTTCGCAATAAAAAATTCATTCATACGTTACTACATATAAACTTAAAAATAAATATTAGAGGTGAAACTAGAAGCTAATCGATAAATGAAATTTAATGATCGCTCATTGCAAAGTTGTTAACTACTTAAATAATAATAAGTAATTAAAAGATAAAAAAATTCTTTTCATAGGATAATTTTGAGAACCACAGTAAAGACGGAATCTATTTGGAAAACTGTTATATTTAAATTTGAAAAAAGAAATATATAAATGTGATACCTCAAAAATTATGAAATTGGCATACATAGAATTCAGAAAAAGTCATAATTACGAAAGTATTCCAAAAATAATATATAAAATGGAAATCGTGGCCTACTATCAATAGCGAGATACGTACCCGCTCGTCATACTGAAGATGGAGTTAACATAAATGTAAAACAGAAACATTTCGCCAAGTCCGTGTCCATCGTCTGTCTGAACGCGGTTTAGCTCAGGGGCTCTTAATCTTATAAAACTATAAATTGGTACAAGTATACACATTACCCACATTGATAAAGTAGTAAAACAAAATGTTAGGGTACCTATCCCATACATTAAGTAGGGATGACTTTTTTTCTTGTCAAACCATAGTGCGGGGTATCGTTAGACAGTTCTTTTAAAAACATGACGGTCTGTGAAAACCATTTCTCGATTTAGGGATCCATTTGCAAAATATAAACTTTAACCTGCTAATTTTTGTTAGAGTCATGTCCACCTCCCGTGCCAGCTAAATGGTTATTCCGGGATATGTGAAAAAAATCATGATAGTATTCTTTCAAAGAGAAATTATTTATAAATATTAATTGATACCTTAAGGAAACTAACATTTTATATCAGTCTGTTATTTTATTGTTGTTATTGAGAAATATTATCTCCTGGGAGATAACATTTTTTATATGTTTCTTTAACTGACATGTTTATTTGGTATTTTTTTTTCATTATTGCTTGTGCATAAATTCGCTGCGAGACGAAGATTAGAAAACAGATTTTTTTAATTTTATTTTTAGCGAGGGGCAAACGTACACGTAAGCTACCAGAGCGCTGATGGTCACCGCCACCTATGGGCACTCACAACACTAAAGGTATCACCAATGCGTTGCCGGCCTGGCGGTCTCTTGGGAAGGAATAGGATGGTTTTTTAAGTACTTTAGCATATAAAGTTAAAAATAACAAAGTATACAATTTTAATATGTATATCCCATTTTGATAATATCTTGTCATTGAATTAAGGGTATTAAAAAAATAATTCCATTATTCTTGTTAAAACAAACGAAAACATAAGGGCTCTTAATCAATGAGAAACGTAAAGTATTTACATTATAGGGTCAAAGTGACTAAAATGGAAACCGTATTTTTATTGAAACGTTTAGTAGATTTAGCGCTTTCCAAGTTTCCAGGCACGCGAGCCTCGCGCCCGCGCCTCGCTGCGACGTCAACGCGTCGGCCTCGAGGGAGCACAGCCCGCATGAGCGTTGAATCATTACCCCTTTCCTCGGGACATATAAAATAATGTTTACTTATTTTTTAAAAACACACACAACATAGCAGTATAAGTTAATATAACATTATAAGGTATATACATATATACGTTCTATACGCATATATATATTTACACAACGTGCTCCAGACGTTTTCTGTTCACTTCTGCAAATAACTTTACTGATGATAACTATCAAAAATTGTTAAAGAACATATTCTGAAATGCTTAGTTACTGAGATTTTTGTAAATTTACAAAAACGAAACGTTCATTGGTCGTTCGTATATCGTTGATTCATTTCGTTCAAAAAGTTAAAAAAAATTAAAACTTAATTTTTAGATATAAATTGTTTGAAAACTTATAACATCATTAGTAGTCATTTGTTAAAGTTAAACAAAAATGTCCGGAGCACGTTGTATATATAATATCACTTTTCAGTTTTAGCATTGTTTCGGTTATTGGCCCACCGACAGCAGCCGCGTGCTCTAACCGATGTTTATTGATACTCTGACAGATTCTTCTGGAAAATTCATACAACAGGAATAAAGTTTTTATAAGTAAGTAGACTAAGAAATTCAAACCTTTTAAATTTCTGTAGCAACTACGACGTTCAAAATATAGTCCATAATCTCGCAAAACACATGCTCGCTATACTATTAAACATTATCAATACTGCTTATTCTTTTACATCGTTCGCAATTGGATTTCAAAACAATTATAATTGATATCAAATATAGTCCTGTAGTTTCACGAAAGTTTCAAACCATGTGATTTGTGAGACACGATAAATAGTGTCATTAGTATTTTCTACAATAATTCATACAAAATGTCTGTCTCAAAAACCATTGCTAAAAATGTATTTAAAAAAAAATGTTTTTACCGTAGGAGCCCGGACAGCTTAAGGTATGTCTGTCGTGCGAGGGGACTCACCCTAGTTTTCGCTGACGCTTGTGCCAAGATCCAGGCCCTCGGCGCCTGATACGTGCTACTAGATAGCACTATAGTTTTATTATGTTTTCACTCCCGCAAATTGTTTTCCTGTATAAAAACTGTATTAACCCGCATCCGCCCGCGTTTTCCATTTTTAACTCATCCGCGTGAGGTGTCACTTCCGAACAAAGACGGCATATTACCGCACCTTGACCACAGATGGCTAGTAACCGCCTCCCCGCGTTTGTCTCCGCATTTGTCAGTTGTCTATAGTATAAGGCATTAAACTACAGTTTTAAAAATGGGAAAATGGAGTAAAAATTTACTGAATAACTACTTGAAAACAGTCAATCGCACAGGCGGCGCTAGCGCGGCCTGCCTGCGCTGCCTTCTTATAATCTTAGCAGGACAACTCTTTAGCAATATTGTATTGTATGAGGTGTTAATTCGCGGAAATCCATAGTAGACGCTTGCCTGCAACATGTATTAACATGCAGCATGCAACCCACCGATGACCCTCGAATCTGCCTCTCCACTACGAATCTTTATCCAAATGATTGAATATTGATTCCAGAGGATTGACAGATATCGAACACCTAAGCAAGTGTTATTTATTACTATAATTATCTAATTCCGCCAACTATTAAATTGTTTAGTTCTACGTACGTTTCATGCCAACAAGGCACATCTTCAGGAATTGCATTGCCGACAGTCGTTAGACAGGCCGCTGTCATGCAATGACAGCGGCCTGTCTAACGAGGTTGTGTTGGTTGTTTTAACGCTCCTTGCACCCTGGTGGATGTGACTGTCGGCAATTTCCTGAAGATGTGCCTTGTTGGCATGAAACGTACGTAGAACTAAACAATTTAATGGAATTAGATAATTATATAGTAATCTGCTCTTTCGATATATCTGTCAATCCTCTGAATCAATATTCAATCATTGAATGAAATTCGTGTGAAAATGTCATGTTAACATGTTACATGTTGCACAACTCTCAATAACCGTAGAAATAAGGTGATTAATTTAATTTGGAATTGAATTCTCATACTGTGACCAGAACGCACTTGATATCTAAAATTCTCATTATCGAATGTAAAGGATCAATCTGAGACTATTTTTATAGGAAAAAGGAATGGAAATTAGTTGATACTGATGTATTCTTGGGCGTTAAGGCAGATAATTTTCAATGGGTTAGGATATTGATGAGTCAGCGAAAAGGGTTAGCCCCGCTGCATATGTAATACAAAGATAAGAAGTTTGTCCGAGCTCTCTCGTCCTTGTTGAAATGAGCGAGCCCAATTTTTGACCATCGTATACGAAGGCGCAGATTCCTCAAGAACTGATACCATGTCTTCAAAAATTTCTTTGGGCGTTTTTCCTTTCTTTACGAAGTACTTTATTACGGCGCGATATTCAATATTACTGAGATTTGACGATTCGGCTGACATGATGACGTTTGTGCTTCGACAGATAATTTGTTAATGACTTTAATAACGAAAGGAAGCTATATTTATACTAACAAGAAGTGTCGCAATTAGTGGTAATAGTTGTGAAATAATGAGTCATCGCTAAGTACCTTGCGCCGCAGACTTATCAGCCGCCCCTCGTATGAATGGCCAATATTACGCGAATTTATTGGCTCAGGCACGAGAAGCAGTCATACAGAAGCGACGTGGGAAGTTATCGCGCGGAGTGCTGTTTTTACAAGACAATGCATCTGTCCACACGGCGCGGGTTTCGAGGCAGGCCCTGAAGGACACGGGCTTCTGGGAAATTGACCACCCACCCTACAGCCCAGATCTAGCTCCCAGCGACTATTTCCTTTTTTCCAATTTAAAAAAGGAGTTACGTGATCGTAGATTTGTTGATGACAATCAAATGAATATGGCTGTAGAAAGCCATTTTGACTGCAAAGAAAAGGAATATTTTTTGGGCGGTTTGAAGGCGTTATACACCAGATGTGAAAAATGTATTTCGCTTGAGGGAGACTATATTGAAAAATAAAAATAAAATACTCGTACTTTTCTTTCATTTAATGCCTTAGGCCGCGGACTTATCAGCCGCCCCTCGTAATTAAACCTTTTTTCTAATACATTCAACACGTGGGTGTGATTACGGAATTTTTTTTTTAAGGTTATTTCAGCTTAACCTTAGTTTTTGATTGTAAATATCAGTGAGTTAAGCCATTAATTACAATAATATATAATAACGATAACAATAATAGTAATAATTCTATTATAATTAATGAAATGCTATAATCTTAGTAGCAGAAAGGTGAAATAATTGTATTATTTTTGTATCCATGTCTATGATAATAAAAGCCTTTTGCATAAACTTTATCTAATTTAGCTTTATTCAACCAATTCCTGTGAAGTTGTAAATAGTAAATCATTTTTCGAAAAATGATGTCCTAAAGAAGTTTCACTTCTTACTTGTGTACACTAATACACACACACTTTTTGTTTTGCGATAGCTTTATATATGACCGTGCCTTTGTAATGTTTATTTATTATTTTGTTAATTATTTTATTATTTGTATTGTTATAGAATACGGCTACTCTCAAGTTTCTTACTCGTTCTTCTTGTGCAATAACTGCCTTACAATCGAGTGGAAATTAAAAAGTAGTCATTTTGAAGTACTACAAATTCTTTTTTTTTTGTGACGTGTTTCAAGTATTATATTACAATCCGTAACATAAAGATATTTTTAATTTCAATTATAATTATATATATAAATAACAACATAGGAATAATAAAACAACCCAGGCAATTAAATATGTGTGTGCTGCAGAAATGCAACAAGGTCTTATTACGTAATAAGTGGGTCGGCGTCGATATCTACTCAGAAAGGAAATCGTTGATTTACATCACAAGTGAGGAAGAACCATACAGTACGCATAAGTCCGCATCCCTCTCTATTTGGGTAACTTCAGTGTGTATACATATGAGGGTGTGCCAAAATATGATGATTTTTTTTTTCGTTATCAGCCTAAAATATCGCAGGATATGTTCAAACAAAAATTCTGTCAAAGGCGGAACTTTTAATTTATGATGTTTTCCATGGAACTTAAAGTTTTCATATTTAAATAACATGGAAAACAGATTATTATAAATTAACATATTATTAAATATTAACATTATTTTGCTCGGTAAGCAAAAAGGAACTTTTATTGATAAAATCAATAGAACTTTTTTTTCACCACTTTTATGATGAATGACGAATGACGTTTTTATTTCTAGCCGTAATTAAATTAATGAAAACTCGTACTCCTCAAATGATTAATTTGATATGTTCAAAAATGTTGATAGAAACAATAATATTGTAAACAAAATAAAATTTACTCACGAAGTAAGCCAAAAACTGCGCGATGAGGATCGCCAAGATGTAGCCATAGCCGCGCTCAGCGTCGAGGTAGGCATGCGGCCCGAACCAGCGCGGCGTTGCCTGTGCACCTGCAGACAGAGCCGTCGTTAGTAATACTTCACAGAGAATTATACATGTCTCAACTAGCGAACCCGACTGACGTTGTCTTGCCCGAACGTTGGCTTACTTATTATTAGCTGGTTAACAAACCTATTTTCGATAAACTTTATACCAAGTGATTAGTTGTTTTTGAAGTCGGTTTCAGCTAAAGATAAATCAGAGAGCTAAGTCTCCTTAAAAGAATAACATCTCCTTTTTGACTCAAAATTTACCCAGAGGGTGTCTACCAGAACAAAGCTTGTCCGGCTTTGAGCAGGGGCACACGAACACGCGCACCCGGTGTCCTCAAGCTGCTGTCTATCCCAGTTACTACTCCTTCCAGGGATGACAATATCCTTCTACCCTATCCTTCCTACCCCAAAACCTCAATATCCCGTTGACCTCCCATTCTTCCTACTGCCTATCTCGTTGACTTCCCATCCTTTCTACTCCCTATCCCTCGTACTTGCTACAAAACTCACAAAATTTGATTTTCGCGGTAATTAAAAATTTATTACTCCACGAGGGTACTGACATTACCAAAGAATCCCTCTCTGGCCTAGTCCCGGGCAGTCCTACCCGGTGGCGTGGCATGGGTGGGGCGGAGGGGGCGGCCCGCCCCGGGCGGCAGCACGCGGGGGCGGCAAAATGTCGCCGGTGAAGCGGGTTGAGATCTGATCTATGATTTATTCATTACATGTGTCAGACACACTATAATGTTCCATTTTTATCTAAAATTTTGCGCACAAACTATTTTTTAATATTTATTTAAAAGGAAAACTGCGAAATCACTGACAGAGCTCTTTATAACGTTTGTTTGTTTACATACGAACGGAAACATCGCATCACGCCGCACCGCCGTGCCGGCGCGCGAGCCGAGTTGAGCGGCACTCCTTATTATGTTAATTTCTCATATAAAATCTTTTGTTTCACGCGTCGGCCCGTGTCGATGCCTCTCTTTCGCACTCATTGAATTTAGTACTACGCATTTGTACTGAACTTTGTTTGTTTTAGTGCATCGTGAAGTACCGTTACGCAATCACGCATTACTCGTATGTTTGTTTCGCGAGAGTTTCGGATACGGAACGAAAGTCATTTTGATTGTGTTTCGATCTTTTAAATACTGTTGAATCTTCTAAAACTAAACATTTAGATCTTTACCCAATCTTTGAACTAGTTTTTGAAAATGAAAAGAGTCAAAGAAAGCGGTCCGGAATTCCGCAAAAAAAAGGCTAAGAAAAAAGCAGATGCGAAGAAGTCTCAAGGTGCATTACTGAAATATTTCAGTTCCAGTTCTGGTTCGAAAGCCACGTTAACGTCTTCGGTGGCATCCTGCAGCAGCGGGAGTGATTCCAGTGTGAGTAGATATATGATTCCTCCATCTAGAATCGTGCGTGGCCTAGAATTACTCCAGTTATTTTAGACAGAACATGTATGGGCTGGGTCGCTCGCAATAAATTGCAAGGTTCTCTATCTTTATCGTTAACTGAGTTCGAAAAAGTAAAAAAATCAAAATGTGTATGTATGTATGTGCGTCTGTTTTCAGTTGTTAGCTCTAGAGCCTAAGCCGCTGAACCAAATTGGATGAAATTTTATATTAGGGGATGTTTTGTAAATGTCTAGGAACATTTTTTTTGTTTTTTGATAACTTGATTATTTATGGTACCTGTCATATAAATAAAACATAATTTTTCATTTAGCTCAAAAATGGCGCCAACGATTTTTCTCAAATTTCTCGTCATTTTATCTTTTAATAACATCTATAACATGGCATACTCAGTCAGTTTTTACCGGAAAACTCTAAAAAAGGTAGCTGCCATACAAAATAAATTTTGTTTGTAAATTTTCCTATAAGCCCGGCAAACCGCGCCGTCACCAAAACCACTTTTGTTTTGTGATAGATAAAATACTTATTTGAAATTTTAACGTGTCCTCCGGCCAATATTTATGGAAATACATAACTTACTTTACAGGCACAAGAAGAAGACGTGCCTGCCGTCGCAGTTGGAAGTAGTTCTGGTCCCACCACAGAGCAGGGTCAAGATGAAGTCGACTCACCAGAAGTACCTCAAGCATCTAGTCATAAGCCTGCAGAAAAAGTGAATGTTGCCAAAGAAGACATAATTGAAATCGTGCCTTCTGCTCCTGCCGAAGTCAAAGATGTGAATCTCGACGATGTAGGTTGCTGGCCTTCTCCTATGACCGACGAAGTCAGTACGCTTCTAGTACGTCGCGGATCTGACTCAGTACAGCACATCGATTCCAAATATGCCGATGTTGTTCGCTCAGGGACTTCAACAAAAGGCGGTACCCGAAAACTAACCAAAGAGTGGTTCTACAAACCATTATCTAACGGCGAAAAGATTCTCCGAACATGGATGGTGTACTCGCCTTTGAAGCAATCCTTGTATTGTTTTTCTTGCAAGCTGTTTGGCAATTCCGGCTCGAACTTCGCATCTGAAGAAGGATTCAACAAATGGTGGCAGCTTAATCCAAAAATCGGAGACCATGAAAATAGCCTGGGCCATGAACAGAGCTTCTTGAAATGGAAGGAGTTGGAAGTTCGCCTGAACTGTAAAGCAACCATCGATCAGAAACAACAAAAAGTTTTCGAAAGTGAGGAGAAGAAGTGGAGGGATGTACAGGTTGCTGAATATTATCCAGTTCTTAGGCAAACAGAATCTGGCCTTCAGAGGACATCGAGAAGACATTTGAGGAGATGATAGTGGCAATCGCGGGAACTTTCTGGAGTTATTGCACCTCCTAGCTAAATACGACCCTCTTCTAATGGAACACCTAACAAAGATAAAGCTGGGAGCAAAAGTCTCAGTTTCGTATCTATCTCCAGAAACCCAGAATGAATTTATAAACCTACTGGGACAGCAAGTTCGATCTACCATCATCCGTCGTATTCAAAAAGCTAAATATTATTGCGTAATCTTCGACAGTACACCAGACATCTCCCACAATGACCAAATGAGCCAAGTTCTGCGATACGTACATATCGAAGGAGAAAAAGACGCCGTGGTAGAATCTTTCATTGCCTTCTTCGAACCAAAAGGAAAAAATGCAGAAGATCTCAGCAACGATATAACCGCGAAGCATCAGACGGACTGGACATACAGAATGGCAGGCTTATGACAATGCTGCCACAATGTCGGGGATCCACAATGGAGTTCAAGCCCGGATTAAAGCACTGAATCCGAAAGCTCTATTCGTTGCATACATAAACCACTCACTAAACTTGGGTGGGGTACACGCTGCTTCTGAATCAGTGGATTCCGTGACGTTTTTTGGAACTCTGGAGAAGCTATTTGCCTTCTTTTCTGCATCAACTGTTCGATGGAACGCTTTGGTTGCCGTCACAGGTCAAGCAGTGAAACGAGTCACCGAAACGCGCTGGAGCGCTAGACATGTAGCTGTCAAGATGCTTAAAAATAAGTTTGAGGTAGTTCTTGAGGTACTGGAGCAATTAACAGATTCATCTCAAACTTCCGAAACAAGATCGAGACCCAGTCTTCTCCTGATAGCCATGCAGTCATTTAACTTCCTAGCTTTTCTTGGTTTTTGGGCTGCAGTGCTACCTGAAGTAGATGACGCACAGATTTACCTGCAGCAACGAGGACTAAGTGTGAATAAGTGTGCTCAGAAACTCTGCGCTTTAAAAACCCTCTTAGTGGAAAGTAGAGACCGTTTCGTGCAAGAAGCAATTGACTTTGCTAAGACTCTCTGCGAAAAACTCAGAAGCGAACTCAAAACGAGAAGAATTCGCAGGAAAAAACGCATGCATGGCGATAAATCTTCTGAAGTTGCAGCTTTGTCTCAAGAGCAGGAAATCCGGCGAGAGGTGTTCGCATCATTCGACAAGATCATTCAAGAAATGACGACTCGATTGCAGCAAATTCAAGAAATATCGGACAAGTTCGGATTTTTGATGCCAGCGAAACTTTTGGACAGCAAGTTCGAGTGTGTTCTTTCCCATGTATTAGAAGACATCGACAAGGACGAGTTTCAAATGGAGCGGAAGCGTCACCAGCAATTTGTTGCTTGTTCTGAATCAGAGGAAGATGTAAGTGGTAAAGGGCCACTGGAGCTCCTCCAGTTCATTCAAAAACTGAATCTCGGAATGTCGGTTCCAAATATAGTCATCTTGATTCGTATATATTTGACTTTGGCGATTAGTGTTGCAAGTTGTGAGAGACGTTTTTCGAAGTTGAAGCTAATAAAAAATTATCTCAGATCTACTATGAGCTCCGCTAGACTATCAAACTTGGCTATATTGTCGATTGAACAAGAATTGGCTGCTAATATTGATTTTGACAAAGTTATTTCTGACTTCGCTGCTCATAAGGCCTGTAGAATCCGCTTGTAAAACCGCTCATCCTATTTTACCTTCAATAAAAGGTACCTCATTGCCTCTGAAATTTTATTTTAATTAAGCACCTATAGAATGGGGGCGGCAAAGTGGGTCTCCCGCCTCAGGCGCCGAGATGGCACGCTACGCCAATGATCCTACCTTATCTGGGGGGAACAAACTTCTTTACTGAGGAATCCAGAGCTCTAGGTTCGATTGCGACGACGAGGTTCGCCATCCGGCACACCTAATTCCCCGAAAGGACGAAACGAGGACTGGAGAAGTTCGTTTTGGTACTCTGAATGTGTGTGGAGGTATAAATGATAAAACGATGATGTCTGCAAACTGATGAAAGACAGGCGACTGGATATTCTATACATGAATGAGACTAAAAGGAAAGGTATTGATAGAGTCATCAAACGCGGATCCTTCGATACTTATTGGTCTAGCATTGATCAGAGCCAAAGAGGATGCCGCGGTGTTGGCTTCGTCATATCAGAAAGATTCTCTGAATGTGTAAGCAGTTACGAATGTGTAAGTCCAAGGCTCCTTTGGCTCGGAGTTAAAATTGAACTGACACGGATTTTTATTGTAGGCGTATACCCTCCAGATAAGTCCAAACCGCTCGAG
Organism: Eumeta japonica; assembly: GCA_005406025.1. NCBI lineage: Eukaryota > Metazoa > Arthropoda > Insecta > Lepidoptera > Psychidae > Eumeta > Eumeta japonica. Next base: position 57,932 of record BGZK01000841.1, read on the forward strand.
GAGCGGAAGGAGTTTTAGCCCGATGTCAGGGACATTAGTGAAATGTGACAGAAACGAAAGGATAATAATATTAGGTGATTTTAATGGCTGAATTAGGTGTACAGCGGGACGGATAGGGAAAAGTCTTAGATAAATTTGAAGATGAAAGAGTGAGAGAATGACAAAAACTATGTTTGACCACAGAAGAATACGCTCATATACTTGGGGAAAAGGAGAAGACAAAAGCATGATAGACTTTATAATTGTGGATAATGGGTTGAGAAGCAAAAATGTGGATACGAGAATGTATCGTGGCGTCAACATTAGTACAGACTGCTACTTAGTAGTCTATCAAATTAAGATTTTAGGCAAGGCCAGCGTTGGCGACACCATGCGAAAATGGTACTATGGAGCTAGAACAAATAAAAGTTAATAAGCTTCAGGAAAAAGATAAGTATGTAGAGCGATTAAAATATAGTTTGGGTGAAATCAAACAGTATGAATTTTTAGAACTTGACAAATTATGGAGGGTGACGAAATCCGTATTAGTAGATGAAGCAAAAAAGGTACGTGGAATGAATACGACAACAAATATTAGTAAGAAAGGTAACGAATGGTGGAATTTTGAAGTGAGGAAAGTAGTCGGTGAAAAAAAGAAAGCATATCTGAATTGACTGTCTGCAAAGGCCAACCACAGAGTGCAAAGAAAGAACATCTTAATAGATAAGCTAAAAGATGCTGAAAGTATGTATAAAGATACAAAAATGAGAGCTATGTTGAATTTAAAGAATGTGTGAAAAGAAGAAAGAATGAAATAAAAGAACGCTATGATAGGAGATTCCCGGATAATTTCCGTGCAAACTAAAATTATTTTTGGCGTTGATGAAAAAGGCCCGGAATAATTTCGAGATATCATATATACATGTGATTAGAGACGATTGAAAGTACTAAAATGTAAAAAAGTTGGAAAAGCTGTCGGATATGACAGTTTCGTCAAAGATGCTGACGGGCGATGGGGGCATAGTGGGAAGCCTGCTGTACCAGCTCTTTAACAAATGCTGAAAAATCCATAGGGTACTTAATGACTGGTATAAAGCAGTCATTGTACCCCTCTATAAAGGTAAAGGCTCACGGTAGATTTGCACAAATTACCCGCCCTATAAACCTCCTCAGGATCGTTGGCAAACTATATGAGAAAATTATTATCGAAAGAGCTGTGATTGAGCCTGAAAACAATATTTAGAACGTACAAGCGGGATTTCGAAAGGGATGGAGTGTACGGGTCAAATTTTTTCTCTGCGAAAGATTGCGGAAATTTTTTTGGCCAGCGACCAAAAGGTTTTCTATAATTTCGTAAATCTGGAAAAAGCTCATGATAGAGTGAAAAAAAATGATCTATGGAGAACCCTATCCATGCATGGTATGAGTAGCGGATTGATACAGGCACTGGAATTCCCATACAGGGGCTCCAGTGCTTTCGTCAGAATAAATGGGGAATACAGTGACTGATTTGACATCCGCAAGGGTGTCAGACAGGGATGTGTAGCTTCACCGTAGCTATTTAATCTATTCATGGATAACTGTCTGTATGATTTGAAAAAGTATGAGTGTAGACTAAGGATTGATGAGCTGTCTGTCAAATGCCTACTGTGCGCCGACAACCAAGTAATGCTTGCACCGTTGGCGTGCGGACTACAGGATACAGTAAATAAAATTAATAATTTTACTTACCATATCTTACAAAAAAATTTTATTAAAAAATTTTTTTCGGCAAACATCAACGAGTGGCACATACGTCGACATTTCTATTTAAAACATTTTAAAATTTCTTAGCAATTTTTCTGATTACGTGAATAATTTCGGAAATAATCGCTGTGAAACTAGCATAAATCGTGTGTCCCCTTCTATTTTCTAAACCATACGTCCAAAAAATATGAAAAAAAATAACGAAGATGATGCAAATACTTTCAAAGAAAATTATTTTGAACATGGTCAGATATATTGTTTTCGAGTTATTGCCGAAAAACTGCGCTTCTCAATAAAAGGACGTAAGTGCCATTAAGATATGCTTTGTTGCTGATGCACTTTAGTTTACACTACTTTAATAGTAATAGTCGACATATCTACTTGCTTTTTTAGTTATAGGCGACTAAAGTGCTTATAACTATACTGCGCAGGAAACATGGAAAAATGTAACAACGTACTTTTTTTTATTTGTAGTGGATTTCTTTGTAATAATGTCTTCAGAACCCTATTATGAGCATGGTCCAACATGTTCTTAGCCAGTTTTTTTATAGCATATTAATGGGCAAACGAGTACGCAAGCTACTAGAAAATATGTGACGGCCGCCCATGAACATGAGCATGGACATGAACCCCAAAGGAGTCACCGGCTTTTTTAGAAAGAAATATCTGATGAGGAAAAAGTGGTGACCGGAACTTTTAGGAGGCAATAGGATGCCTAATGGAGGAGGAATAGGCCACTGAAAGTTTCACTTACTGGACAAAACGAATCAGTAGACGCAGATACTTCTCTAGTGTATTCTATAAAAGTGGGGTATTTCACCAATTGAACCGGTCCATTTTCATGGTACAACCAAGTTGTACCACAACATAATTGTACCACAGCATGGTTCTACCACATTTACCATCATCAATAAAAACCATTACCATTCATGAAGTAAAAAGTGAATCCAATGATAAAACCTGCTTTTAGGGTTCCGAGTCAAAATGCAAAAACCAAACCCTTATAGTTTCGTCATGTCCATCCGTCCGTCCGTATGTCACAGGCATTTCATTCTAAAACTGCAAGATATATATTGATGAAATTTATAGTATAGGTGTCTTGTAAAAGCCACTACGCAGTTTAGTGGTTAAATAACAAAAATAAAAATGTCTAGGGGGGGACACCACATATGTAACAGAAGCTGAAAATTTTTTTTTTTCTGCAAACATTAATGAGTAACACATATTTCGACAATTTTTTTAAAAAACTCTTTAAGATTAACATGGAAAAAGTTTAACAACGTACTTTTTTCATCTGTAGTGCATTTCTTTGTAGTAATGGCTTTAGAACTGTATAATGAGCATGGTCCACGTGCTCTTAGCCAGTTTTAAAGGTAAAATTGGTTGCAAAAATGGAAATAATTTTGACTCATACATGATTCAGTGAATTTCATGATGTTCTCTACCTTCCTTATCTGGATGCAATTATTGTTATTATAATTTATTTTTAATAACTGTTAACTGTTTTTATATGGTACATTACTAAAGAACTTGTCAACATAAAGTAAATAAGGTTGGAGTGATTTGAAGAATAATATCCTTAATTTTTTTTTTATCAGATTTAAACTATTTATTAAACAATATCGCTATGAATTTATTTTTTCTTTCATCATTTTATGCGTTTGGTTAAGTTATTTGTCAGTTCCTGTATACATATGATATAACAGGACAAACGAGTTCAGCTTCTCTGTGCACTTTTAGCAAACCATAAAATCTAGGGATTTATGAGTTCATTGTGATCAAATTCCTTTTTGTAATGCTTTGGAAAACAAAAACTTAGAATACGACAGTAACATATTTATTGGTAAGACCAGGTACTTTATGGAATTCCTCTTCATTATTTATTATACACCCAATTTTATTATTATATTACAATCCAAGTTGTTTACTATCACTACAATGTTACTTTCGTCAGCTTCACTGACAATTAGATTATATTGTGTTATGTTTTGAAACTATTTTATCCTTTTGAGCGCGCAATTTTAATAGCACTTCCTACAGTCCCGCGCGCGGCTAATCTAGATGTGTCAATGCAATGCCCCTGACCAAAAACTTTGTAAAATAAACTAAAATGCCGATACTTATCATCTTACTGTATATTTTTTCAATTTACAATTAAATTCTTATTACACATTAAATACTCGTTGTGCAAACCAACTAGAATCACTTATGTTAAATTTCACTGCACATTAATTCGATAAAATACACTATTTCTTCACAAAAGCTAAATAACTATGGCGGAACGTTAATATACGTTTGATAAATTTACATATACCATAGTAGAACTACATACTTTTAGTAAAGAATGAACAAAACAAGACCACGAAAATCGCTTTTGGCGCCCACGCCGGCGGTCGTGATTACTGTACGCGCCAGCCGACCACAAGTCACAAAAAAGAAAAACTAGGAATAAAGTTATTATTTCTTTTTTTATATGTGATTTTATCAAGAAATACTTACGGAATTTCTTTCCAGCTATCACTACAGAATACAATATATATATGAAAAGGAAACTCGCGATTACTCTTGACAAGTGGATTCTTATGAACAGAGATACGACAAACCGGCTACGACAGCACCATCGCGAAGTAAACTAATCGATTACTCAACTTTATAATATATTGTAAATTTTCTGAAGTAAGTGACGAGAAAGTCAGATATTTTTTACTGCCTTATTTCCTAAAGAATATAATTCAATTTCATATAACAAACAAGTATAAACCCAAACTTTAAAGTGAATTTTTAAGTGCGAGGAAGTAGAGAACTAAACAGCGCGACCTTGAATGAGGCTGCGGGCGGACGGATTGGTGGTTCTCGCGGTTTCACCGAAGGCCCGCGTTCAATTCGTTAATAGCCTGCATTATGTATATAATACAAGAAGTTATTTTTATATTGTTTAATATTCAATAAAACTGAAATTTCATAGATTCATTACACTTGCTTTTATATAACACTTCCAAAAATCTATTATCAATATTTCTCTAGAATTTATCATTACCTTTTCTATTGCATTATATTTTATTATATGTATATTGTTTGATATGTATCAATAAAAAGTAAAATAAAATACATCCATTATTTTATTATTTTTGGAATGTAACCATTAAGTTTTTAGAAGTAGATTTTTATTAACATTCCGTTTTATCTGAATTTTATCTATTAATATTTTTTTGTTAGTTTATCACTAGGGATGAATTATTCCCCAAAGTTGCCAATCCCCAAAAACTTATGTTCTATTCAACAAGTACGCTATACTCGCTTAATTCGAAACATTATGAATTGAAATTTTGATGAATACTACCATATCATACCTTTTGGACGCGGCTACGCATGTAACAGGCATGCAAAATTAGACAAGTATTTTATTCTTCCCTTATTTGGTGACTAGATTTTCATTTGTGATGTTCTTTAGAATTACAGATAGAAGAAAGTTATGGCTATTATTATTTAGATAGTTAAATATTATGGCTATTATTAAGTGAATCAAACTTCTTTGTAATTACAGTTTCAATTGTTTTATCTAAAAAGAGGCCAGAGCCGTCTGGCGTCAGATTACAGCACGGAGAGATGATTTTGATGTTTATAATATTAGGTAGGTCAGCTTTTCGCTTTTATAAAATATATCCCTAGCAGGCATAACTGGGTACAAATCGCAAATAAAAAAAGAAAAAATGCAGCATACCACAGCAGGCGGTCACATCGAAACCGTCGTCGAGCGCAGGTATCGCCGGGCAAAGGCGCAGGTTGAGCGCGCAGAGCGCGTTGAGGCGCGCCACGTGCACGGCGCCGTACACGGCCGAAGAGATTGAGTGAGCGGGCACCAGGTGGCAGAGCACGAAGGCGAGGCGTACTCCCACTCCGCCGCCTCCCACCACACCCTCCGCCGCCTTCAGTCCGATCAGCAGAGGAGGGGTTACCACGCCTGCACATCGCACCATCATCGTTACATCTTACCGTGAGGCGAATAACCATGCTAGAAAGAGAGCTGAGCTCGCACCGAAAACCAGGAGTACGGAGAGAAGCAATACATTGGAAGAGCGCGCACTCAACGCGCACGACACTGCGTAAACAAACGCCAACACCGCGGCGCCACCCACGACCATCAGCATCCACAATTGAACTGAAATAATTATAGAGGTTATTCATGAAATACATCGCACATTTTCTATATCTCTACGAGCTTTCCAATTTTTGCTGAAACAACAACGATGACGACTGTCAGATTCAATGTAAACTTACAACAAATAACTTAATTCGACTAGATAACTTTATAAAAGTGAATATATATACTTTTGGATTACAATTAAACTAGTTTCAAAATAATATATTATGAATGCAGTATTAATCCTACAAATATATAAAAAAAAAACTCTTTTTATTTTATTTATGTGCATTATCAAAGTAAAATCTGACAAATCTTCATGGCATTATGTTTAGGTTCATTAAGTTTATTGCTTATACATTCGATGTTATGAATAAAATATAAAACAAAAATCCAAAAAATGACTCTCCCTGCAGGCTATTCCTAAATCTTCCCGCTTTAATATTAATCTATGTGCCTTTGAGCGCTTGAGTTATCAATATTTTCTGAGTTTTTGAGCTTTTTGAGCTCAAAAATTTGGCATATAGTACATACTGCAAGCTATCCCCGAAACTTCTTGCAACACACGTTTGGCTTATATATATATTGAAAGTTGACAGAAGAAAAATGAAAGTATAAGAAAGTGGAGATACGATCTTTTCATAGCACGTAAAGTATCTTTAGAAATAGACGTAGAAACAGTGGTGTCAGAGATTGATGTCGTTTGAGAAAAAATATAGTGACTATAGTATAAAAAGGCATGTCGTGGTGGTGTGGCTATCTGGATATGTTGGATAAAATTAGACTGACCAAGTAAATTTACATAGTAGTGTGTGTGATGCAAGGCTCAGCAAGGAACATCCTAGAAAAGCCTATGCATATTGAATTTGTGGCAAATTAAAAAAAATCGAAGAGCAAAAATGAAAAGATTTATTAATATCAATAAACCAATAGAGATCTGCAAAGATCGTACCATGTGGAAATCTGAAATCTCTGCCTACTCTTCTGATAAATAGGCGTGCGTTTACAATAATAAATAATAAAATACAAATGTAGTTCTACGGCCTCCTGTCTCCGTCGTTAGGCTAGTAATGGATGGTGCCGTCGCACTGTAATGACTTCCAAGTTTAATTCGTCAAGTGTATGTTAATTCGCTATTCGCACTACAAAATTAACCACTACTGTACTAAAACGCTACGTCCGCTCAGCCGCACGACCCAGCTCCTACATAGGAAGCCTATACAAATTTTAACGGCTTTGTACGGGTGAAAAAGTGTGGCCGCGTTTAATGGTTCACGGCGTGCCTCTGTCGCCGGTTCCTGTGTGAGCTGATAGGTGGTGTTCTTTCCTCGCGCCTACAAGCTTCGCAAAAACTGTTTGCATGTTTTTGGGCAATACATCAAAGCTATGAATTGTAAAAACGCGTAAGGAACCGTCAAGTAAAGTACTTGGAGCATTAAAGTTTAAATAAACATCGTCGTATTCTCATCAGTGTTGGATATATGCGCTAAACAAGTATACACTGGATAGAAGAAATACTATATTTTAACCTCAAGTTCTGTACTGTATCATAAGTTTATTTCACACTTTTGTATATATTTTAAATTCCCCGGTAAGCGCCACTTACTAGGAGTTCGGCATCTATTGCCTCTTAATAGAACCCCTCCTGCTGGTCCCAAGTCAAACGAACCCAAGTGTGGCACAACTTGAGGCACTTCTACTGTTTGTCACGCTAAATCGATCACATGTAACATCGCGTGATTGATCTATTTAATACATCACTTAAAAATTTTAGAGCAGCGCTCACCCAGAAAGTCCATTCTGTCCAGCGTGTGGTCTCGTTCGATCAGCACAATCGCGATCAACGCGGGCAGCAACACGAGCGCCACAAAAGACATCAGGTGGTAGGAAAATGCGACGGCCCAGTGCAGAGCCAGCGGGCAACCGGCCAGCACGTGGAGGTGCCGCGTGCTCAGCTCACGCTCCTGCGTCAGCAGTCCCGTGTTGTTGTGCAAACTCGCGATCATCACTACAAATTGATAGAACTCCGACACTTGAGACACAGAAGTTATATAAAATTATATAACTTCTATGTCTCAAATCTACTCTTTGTATCTCCATACACTTAGGGCCTCTTCCACCAACGAGTTTTGGCCCTAACAACCGTTAAAAGGAAGACATGAAACACAAATTTTATATTAAAAGTGACTTTTTGTTAAATGTCAGTTTAAAAGCAGATTGTGAAAGAGGCTCTTAAAGTGATGCTTTAATGGTAATTCTTATTTGTATCTGTTATATACTTTAATATATAAAAAATATTGTAGATAAAAATACAGGAGTGTTTTTTATAGGTCTCTTTCACATAGGGAAACGATGCAACAAGTTTTAAAATATTAAGTAATAGTTAGTTTCAAAATATTAATAGGCAATATTCTCTAACGCTTTCAAGTATTGAAATGATAGTGTTCTTTTCAATTTAATAGTTAAAGATAACCATATAAATTAATATAATACTTTACTTCATATTTATACAAATACTGCATCAGCAACACAAACGGCCATTTACTATCCAATTTTTATTATTGACACGTACAAAAAATGGCAATGTTAATTTATTAAAAGACACCAAGTAACTTGCATCCTCAGAAAAAAATACATACATGTGGAAATATATAGCCTCTGCCTACCCTTCTGGTAAATAGGCAGAAGTTTGTATTAATAACAAGTAAAGAACTTTTTACACCATTTTATAAAAGATTAAATGGAACAAGTGGCATATACGTTCATAAAAAAACTTTATTACAACACTGATTACCTAAACAATGAATTAATTTTTTTATCAAGAACTATGTGTTAAATGGATTTTGCTGTCTTAATTAGGTTATAATTTTTAAAATATGTGTTATTTATGTTTTATTTGAAGACAAAGTAACTTAGTAAAAATAGATGTTTGCCTGTAACATATATTAAGCACCACACTGCTAATTTTTGAATAAAAAAATTCTAATTGCTTACAATCAAATAGCTTTTTCTATGATTTAAGAACAAAAAAACTAGCAATTTTATTAATATTTGGCAAGATATTTTTCGAAATGCTCAATATCTTTTAAACTATTAAATGTATTGCGTCGATGCATAGAACTTTTTTTTGTAGAAAGTTAAATTTCCTACAGGTTCGTCATTTATATTTTTTCTATAAGTTTTGTTGTTTATGCGACAAAGAAAAAAAACAAGAATTTTATAAATGAATGAAGTTTAGTGGCCGAACTGCCGCGCCGGTGTGAATTAGGATTGCGTCGCGAACGGCACTTTTGTGGAGCATCAAGTTGAGAAAATCCCCACTTTGGGCGAGGTGATACCGCAAACGCCGCTGAGTTGTATAAATTTAAAAAATTAAAATCAAAGTTTACGTGTATATCAAATGGAAAATCTCTAAAACTGAAAAAAATACTTGGAATTAAAATTAAGAGCTCCAACTTTACAAAATTTTTTGTCGGCATTATAGAATATTTTTTGCTGCGGAAGCGAAAAAAAGATCATCGCTCAAAATGAATCTTCTTAATAGGAATACAAATAAGTTTCCGCCGTTTTTATCAATAAAATAATGTTTATTGTGAAAGAACGGTAACTTAATTTTAATTGAAGTATTGTCCATCACTAGCAACTACTTTTTTCCATCTTTCAGGCAACGTTCGGATTCCAAGTCTGAAGAACTCCTTATCTTTTGAGGCTATCCACGAATTAACCCAATTTTTGGTATCTTCATATGATGTAAACCGCTGTTCTGACAGAGCATGTGCCATTGACCGGAGCAGATGATAGTCGGACGGCGCAATGTCTGGTGAATACGGCGGGTGGGGTAGTACTTCCCAATTAAGTGTTTTTAAATAGTTTTTCACCGGATCCGCTACATACAGACGAGCATTATCATGTAGAAGAAAAAATTTCTTGTGTCTGGACTAATATTGAGGGAGTTTTTCCTTCAGAGCTAGGCTCGATCTTATCAATTGTGTTCGGTATACAGTTCCAGTGATTGTTTCACTTGGATTAAGCAACTCGTAATACATCACATGCAGCTGATCCCACCAAATACACAGCATGAGTTTTCCATGAATATTCGATTTTACTGTGGATGTTGACGCGTGGCCAGGTAGTCCCCATGATTTTCTTCTTTTATATTATCATAATGTATCTACTTTTCATCACCAGTGATGATTTGATGTATAAAATCGGTGTTCAACATCTCTCTGTTTTAATTCGTATGGAACCCAATTATCTCGTTTAAGAATCATTCCTAACGATTTTAAACGTTGCGAGACTGCTTGCTGAGTGACTTCTAAAGGAAGTACAAATTCCTTTTGTGTTTGAGACGAATCTTCATCCAATTCTACATCCTCATAATTTTTTGTCCTTCCACTGGGATCTTTGTCTTCTACGTTAAAATCACCGTTTTTAAGCCTTTGAAACCACTCACATGTTCTCTCACTCAAGGCAGCCTCATTATGCTTTTACGAGCAATCGATGTGCCTCAGCTGCAGATTTTTTTAATGAAAGGAGTAAATTAAAGTTCTCGCAAATGAGGCTTATTTGGCTGAAATTTAGACATTTTGAACATAAAAAAATATATGATACTAACATGAAGTTAATAATATGATAGGGTTTTGTTGTTCTTGAATGAGCAACCTATTTTTTAAGCCGGTTTTCATCTGCGAATTCTAACGTAAGCCTCGTGCCATGCCATCTCTCTCAAAACGGCGGAAGCTTATTTGTAATCCTAATATACATATATATCACATTGATCGTGCTTTCGCTTCTTTTAAGCACCATGTCCTTGGCTTGCTGACATTTACTTTCATACCTCTTTTCTTAACAGCATCATCCGTTTTAGTTACAATCTCCTACAATTTTTAATATTTTGTTTTAAACTTATTTATATGTAAGTTTAATAATTCGTAGTGGAAGAACAGATTGAAAGGTCAGTGGTGAGTTGTGTACAGTCGTGTTGCAGGCAAACGTTTAATTATGAATTTTCGCGAATTAACACCTCATATAATGAAATAGCTAAAAAAATATTTTCGCGTTAAAAAGGCATTATTTTCATGATATTACTCATGATGATATTACTTATCATTATATCACTCATCAAATATATCTATTAATTTTCATAATATTACCCAAAATTGTAAAGGTAAGTGAATGTTTACAATAAATAAAGGCTGAAGTAGAGAAAAAAAACCAGAGCATAAATTGTTTAAATGTATCTACTACATCAAGAGATGGTTATGTATCCCAAATTAAAGTTCATGGGACATATATACGACAAAAAGAGTTAAATACGCGCTCATATTTTTCTGTCACTAAAAGAATATTAACAAAGAGCCAAAAATATGAATTATCATCAAAGATCAGAAAGACTTGTTGTTTTTACGTTGAAAATCCTTAAAAACTAGTTTATATAACCATATAATTCAATTAAAAAATGTATTTACTTACCTCGTAGATGTAATATAAAGCACTACATATCACTAGCAAATAACACGATTGCAAACTCGGTTTAATTATACATTAAACACTTGTAACAAAAATCAGAATTAGTGCTAAAGAACAAGGAACATGATCCTTTATTCGCCATTCAAACGTACCGACTAACAGTTACACTTATTTAGAAAGACTCAAAGAAGTGCTTGTAGAAACAGTCAACTTACCTAACATGAAGAACAGCGCCCAGGAATAGAGTGCCACGAGCGGCTTCGCGTCGGTGACGACGGCTCCGCGCGTCTTGACAGCGGCGTGTGGCTGCAACGGCGCCGCCATCGTAGTGATACCGGCGGGCGGACGCACGCGCGCCGCCAGCGCGTCGGCGAGCACCGCCAGCGCCACGGGCGCGGCGTGCCGTACGGCCGTGGAGTAGTGCACATGCGCAGTAGTCGCGTTCAGCTGGACGCCGAGTATGAAGTGACCGTAAGCGTCACCGCCGACACGTCGCGTCTCCAGCACCTCTGTTGACAGACACGTTGATACGACATATATCGAATTGATAACATTAAAAAAAAATACAAGCCAGTTATATTTTCACGCATTTATAATGTTTAAATTGTGGATGTAAAACCGATCGTAAGGCTTTTAACTGATAGGAAATGCAGCTTGTTATTGAAGTGAAAACTTTTTTAGGCGCGTTAGGCATTTTTGAGATGGGAAAAAACCATTGAACACTGTTACCTTTACCGTAACTGACACCTCTGTATATAAATATCCACATATATTGGCCCCGTTTACACGAGAGTTTGAATTGAAATACATTGATAATATAACTATATAGTATATAATATAAACATATATTGTGTATATACGTACAACATATAATTCATGTAGGAACTTTTCGTACTGTATTTGGAAATTTACGTTTTAAGCAATAGATTGCAATAGTTGTATGTAAAATAATATGCACTATTATTCATGTACAATAGCGCATTAAATGAAAATTTTAATATAATTTCTGTAGTAGTCGTTTATAATAATGAATAAAAACGCTTCATTTAAAAGTATTTCCTGCACAAAAAAATATTTCCTGGCAATTCAAAAATACACACGTAATTGTTCAACTTTTCCCTTCTATCGGCACTCTCAGAGTGCCGCTGTTTTTATAGTAGACCAAAGAGCAATCGAGCATGCGTACCTTCGAAAAGCAGGTGGTCACCGCCGCCTATAGATTCGCAATCCCAAAGGAGTCACCAATAGTTGTCGCCTTTTGGACAGGAATGGGATATTCGATGGAAGAAGGTGGACTGATGGAGGGGAGAGTAGACCCAAGAGTTATCATAAAGGTGAAAATCTTACTGCTTGCGGGAGAAAAAAAACAAAACAGCACAATTTGCTCTTGAGCCCTATCTCCATTACAATCGTGCACTGTTGCTTTTTTAGTCACTTTGTTTTGGGCTACAGTGGTCATATTATTACAAAATAAGTTTATCGGGGATTTTAGGATTGAGATCAAATGAAATGAAAACGTGCAAAAAGTACAAGTCATAAATTCAGCATCACAGAGGCAAAATACGTCGCTACGTCACCACTCGAAGAATGTAGTTGATGACAGAATTAAAACTGACCGCCATCACTCGAACTTGAAGTGATATATATATTAGCCAATAAATATTTATAGCAAAAAGATGTCACGTCCGACACAAACAAACACAATTAGTTTGTTTTTGTCAGAATACTCTCGAACATTCCACCTTAATAACAAGTGCATTTAAAATGTTAACACTTCACTGAGAAAGATGTACCGAGATTCTTAATCAGAAATACGAATAAATAAATCGTATTCCTTTTAAAAAACGACTCGGCGTTCTTAAGAATAAATTATTAGGAAAATTTGTCACGATACAATATCGTTCCGTATTCTGTTGGAAACTAATCGGCCGACTCTATAGTTTATGGATACACATACGATATTAAACAAGATGTTACATTGAAACCACAAGACGTTCCTAATATTTTAACGTAACAACTCAGCCGACGAATAATACAGTATTCCATCTATTTTCATAACCTGCAACGCTGCCCTGTTAATTCATCTCCACGTTACTGATCCTTTCTCTTCCTTGCCCTTAGTAATTTCGTGGTTTCACTCGTTAAAACATGTGTATTTTTTCTAATAAGCTACCCTTATTGCAACAATGTTTTATTTTTGCCTGAACTATTACAATTTTAGTCTGTCTTAATACTTCTTCGTGACAGTACTCAAACCTCATTTCGATTTTACTATTATATATTCGATACTTTACCAATTCCGTAAGAGGTTTAGTGATTGTTTTTAAGAACATAGCTAATATTTGCTACATATTCAATTATACATTAGGTTTTCTTATATGCAAAATTGGAATAGCCCCATACTATTGTCTCATCACTGTTTATTGTGAAGAGTAGTGAACATAAACAAGTTTATTCAGAGAAAAATACAAAATTTACAATATTATATTATAATCTAACAAAATTAAATTGTCAATTGTCAATTTCAAAATTGTCACTATTTGTAAAATTCTTTGTAATCATTACTTTTCACAATAAACATTGATGGAATAAAAGTATGGGGCTATACTACTTTCGCATATAGGAAAAACTAATGTATAATTAAATATGTAGCAAATACTAACTACGTTCTTAAAAACCATCTCAAAACCTGTTACCAATACTGAGAGTATAATATTTTCTATATAAGAAATACTAATGCATAATTAAATATAAAGAAAATATCAGTTAAATTTTTAAAAATCACAAAAAATTCTTAATGTAATCGTAAAATAATTAAAATACCTGCAACATGACAAACACGTGGGGATCATAAATTGTACTACTTCTATGAATAAGCAACAAATTAAGACATTCCACTAAATTCCTTAGAACTTCCTGGGTACCTAAATTGAAATGCATTGTTAAATATGTCTAAAATAAAAGGACATTCGTTTTTTATTTATACTTTTTATTGTGTACATTACACTATCAATTTATACTTACAATATTAAATACTTAACTTCAAAAATAATTCCACATAAGTTGTTTTATTATATAATAACTAACAGATTTTATTTGTAAAACCGATTTTAAACAATTCATTATGCTTTATCTAAAAAAAATAGGGTCATATGTACTACTTACGTTGAAAAATCTAAATGTACTCTTACTTGTATTTGTTATTGGATATCAAAAGCATATATGTAAATAGTAGGCATAGATATTAATGACACACTAATTTATAAAACTAACTGTGTTTTGTTAAATCCTATTCAACTGTAACAATAATTAATAACAAAGTTTGACATTGAGATTAACTTAGACAATTACGATTATTAAATTTCCGTTTTTTTAAAATGACGTAATGTTGACATTTGTTGGCACAATTCTGTTCAAAAAATTCAAGCAACATAAAAACTATAAAATAAACAAAGTAATAAATTATTCTTATTAATTATCTTAAATAAATAAAATATTTTTAAATCATTGTATTATAGACATGAGTAATGACACATATAAAAGAACTACAGATCATTGTAGTAAATGTCTGGCTGTCACATATGAAATGAATTTTCTCATGTAATTAATTCAATATTTTGATATCTTTTACTTAGCTTTAACTTAGCAAATGATTGTTTCAAGTACACCGTTGTAGTGCTGACAACCTTTTTTTAACATGGCCCTTCCTTTTGTGGGTTTTTACAGTATAAGAAGGACCTGACACAAAATTTTAATAAATCATCATTTAAAAGTTTGAAATTATAATCACCAACCATTTTTGTACTAAATAATTTTGTTTATAATTTCGTATTCAATATTTGAATCACTCCAAACTAAAAGGACTTCATTGTCATTTTTTCACAAATTGAGTAATATCATTTTGTTCTAAATGATATTAGAGTTGGAGGTGGCGATGGTAGCATTATTAGCAATTTACTTGGACTGAAAAGTGACACGTTACATAGGCAGGCACATAGTTGTTGTTTACATTAAAAAAGATAAATCCAGGCTTACCAGTACATTCACTGAGGTGCTCGAACAACCCACACTGTACTAAACACATATTACACTACACTATAGCCGATGTTTTAATCCACGAGTTGACCACCTATTTCATAGTTATGAAAGCGAACTGGATATGTGACGGCGCCAATGACCGACTTTAGTCAGTCCGGCGCCACTTCCAGATGCGTCCCTATTTTAGACATCGTGAAGTAATGAATGCGTTTACTAATGAGTTAACAGGAAGGTAAAACATGTTTAAGTTATTCGACAATACCAAGACATTGCATAATGATACATTTTCAAGAAGATGTACTTAGTAATAACTTAAAGAGAATGTTAAAATAGCTTCAGTCGTATTAAAATAATTTTGATATATTCTGTATATGCATAAAAAATTACAGTAAGTTCATAAAGAAATTTGATTAAAAACCCCTAATATTTTATTAACAGTAAGACATTATTTTACAGTAAAGTTTTATTGTACTGAATATATTGTTACGTTTACAAATAAGAGAAACATCGCAAAGGCTTTGTAATATTTTAGGATGGATTCACACAATTTACTATAAAATGCACTGTTAATTCAATGTTCGTCACATTAAAACGCTTTCGTTTGGCCTCTCCAGTAAATATATTAGTAATTCCCGTATGTTCTTCATTATTTCTTATTCAGATGTGACGGCATTATTTTATCGTGAACATATCAACAAATTTTAATGTTACTTCCCCATATTTATTCAAACCCTTAACGATAAGTACAAAATATCACAACTAAAATCATTGTTCTATCTTTCTTTGTAACATGAAACTTATAAAATTATAAGTAGTCTAGATATTATAATAAGGATTACTATTACTAGAATAGTATGCCATTTTAAAAATGATCTTAACTAATATTTTTTCGTTCCATAAAAATGGCATTTTTCTCAGTGTTGTAATAGAGACAGATGGGAAGGCTATGGGGTGCGAGGGAGGAGTGTTTACAGTATATAGATTTACGTTTCCGATATCCTGTCAGATTAGTCATTTGTGCTGCAAAAGCAGGCTGTTCGGGCCATTTATAAGCTGGGTTCTAAAGTATCTCTTTGAACTAAGTTCCAGGCAATTGGGATTTTAACTCTGACATCTCAATTTATATATGAACTAGCTGGCCCGACAGACATTGTTCTGCTCATTCTTGTGGGTGCATGAGGTACGCCGGGAATGTATGTGTAGTTGGACGAGTACCGCCAACATTTTATATTATATGAAAATTGCAGTGTGTAATTAAATGAAATATGAAAAAGATGTGCCGTTTTCATACATAACAGGGTGGCTTGTGTAACGTTGGATTACGTTATATATTTAAATTTAATAAGAGCTACCCTCAAGGTTTTTCCTCATTCTTTTTGAGGGAAAACTGTCTTCCGGACGGGTGGTACAGTGACAAAATAGTAAAATGTGAATTCTACAAGTATTGAAATGTAGTTCTAGTATTATTCATAAACTAGATATATTTGAAATATGAGATAGAGATATATTCGAAATAAATACTCTTGCGCACCTCGTGTCACGTTATCGGTGAGCTGTAAACGCGCATACGGCCATTTCTCAACGAGCTCCTCCAGCGCCAGCGCCGCCTCCTCGCCGCCGTACAGCACCACGGGCTGCCCCAGCTCTTCGTACAGCCTCAGCGACAGCACAGCGTCTCCGCCGTTCGAATCTCCCACCGAAGACCTTGTTTCGTGTGCAAGCAGTGCAGTCCACGCCGCAATACACACCAACGGCACCAACACGTTCTTGTACACAAAATATTAAATATTTACCACAAATTTACATTTAATAGTCTCCGGAACTATAGTTTTAGCACAGTGCTAAAATTTCACTACAAATCAGATAATTGTAAAAATTAACTTCCATTTTAATAAATAACTGATAAATATTATATTTTAATTTAGGCCTATATTAATATTTAGATGTTTTCACTATTTGCTACATGAAAACATCAATTAACTACTCATTCTTTTCTTCACGTTGCTGTTATCAATATAGATAAAACTATTTATTCAAAGCGGTATATTTTTGAGTTTGTTTTTTGAACAAAAGGATTATCAATAATCTAAATCACCTTACTTACCTAATGACGCATTTCATGTTGACCCTCTCAATGAAATAATAAATTACGAAATTTTGTGTACTCTGTACTATATGCGTAATGTTTATGATGAAAGACAACACCGTTTATAATATAACAGATATTATTACACTAAAACTGTTGGCAATGAAACGAAAGCTAGAAATATACATGAAGCGTACAACCACGTCAACTCACAAATAATTACAGGAATTGGCATTATAACCGTCATTTTAGATTTATATCTCGCTACCGAACTAACAATTTATATATAAAATAAACTACCAATAACAAAACAATATTAAGACTACACAAATCTAAACTAAATTAAGTAAAAAAAAAGAAAGGAAGTTAAGGCAAAACATTGTAGAGGCGCACAGAACGAAAATCGGCATCATATTTTTCCCTAAAGGCGTTTGTCAACTGCGCCTTAACGAGCCTTCGATCAACACCGCACACCAGAGGCAGTTTTTCCCTCGTACGAAATATCGTACTGTGTACGTCCACGTCCCTCGCTACTCGGGCAGTTTGAACAAAATTATATGGACTGCCATGTTTGTGATGTCGATTTTTGTGTCATTTCGTAATCATGTTTAGAGTGAATAAATTTTATCTTATCTTGCACTATTTTTCTTTATTAACGCAACTTTCTTAGAGATATGAGTAATGTGCGAGTCTCAGATTTAACTTCCTCAGACAGGTGTTAGATCACATCCGAGAAAACAAATAAATACAATTAGACGAAAGGCACTAAAAACCAGAAACACTGCACGTCCAATCTCAACCAAATACCTACAATATTTAACTTAAACAGAAGCAGCATAATTCAATCGCTTTTCGTAGGTTTCTTGATTTCACTTGAATCATTTATCGATTGGCATTTAAAATGTTTACTGCCATTTTTTAATTGTTCCTTAAATATATACAAATTAAAGGTATTTGTTGTAATATATGAAATATTTATGGTGTATAATAAAATAAAGATCAGCTTATTCTAAAGGATGCATCTGTCAAATGACATCATTTATACCATTTTCAAAAAAAGTATCTATGTACTCTTCGAAAAAAACAATTAACAATTTTGGAATGTCGGAAGTATATTGAAAACTATACTACTTAAAAAAAGATATCAAACATTTAGAGAATCATTTGTTTCAAGCGAGGCACGATGAATTATAAACATTTAGTAATTTTTTACCAATTATAAATTAAACCGAATTACTTTCTTTCAAGCAAAATTTCGCTCTTTGCATACTTTATGAATATACCCTCGATGTTAACAATTGGTTGTGGTACAAAATGCAATTCGAGAGCGCTAATTCACAGAATAACATACGAGGTACCGGTGACGTCTTCTTGCTCTTCTTACAAATTCGTGAAAATTCCTTTGGATTCAGACATATTTGAAATCAGGATACAGATGTCCACAAACGGTTTCTTTTTATTATTGTATGATAATTTGAAACTTTTTAATTTCAATTTGTAAACTGGGAAAGACAAAATTACTTACGAAAATTGCATACACGTATATCTTGGACTTTGTATACAGAAACTGCCTCTTTAAAAGCTCCGTGTACTGCTGCAGGCGCAACCGGACTCCTTGCACCCGCGAGTCGGTGTTGTCTGCAAATTGTTATCCATGATAGATCAAATCATGTTTTACTAGTATTTAAGGTTTAGCTTATACTCATTACACACATCTTTTGACATTGTGGTAGTGCTCGAAAAATATAAAAACACATCTCTGGATGCTGGAATACATGATAGCTAAGAAGGTCTTCTCGGTGTTTTTCGTGAAATAAACAGAAAACATCAACAATACATGAAGTGCAGACTCATCTTAGTCCAAATTGTCCCGACATGTATATATTTTTTGTTGTATAAGTCGGAATTATTTTAATTTTGACTCATATTTTCAAGAGACACTTTAATATTTCAAAATATTTCGCGCACTACATGGAAATTTCTGCGGGAATGGATCACCTTGAAGAGTAAAACATTCTGTATAGGTTTCTAGTGATTTACCTTCAATGCAAACAACGATTTTTTCTAACCAGTTTAATGAATTAGAAAATAATTTTAAAATTCAAGAATCCAACCAAGATTTATAGTACTACTAACATTTAAACTCAACTTCTTTATTTATGAAACAATTTTAATAAAGCCTTTTGTATTGGGTTTAGAATTTCAAGGTGGTACTATTTTCATTTAATTGGTATTAGATCTTGGATTTCCGTGATACACTAGGTACCTCCTAAAAATTGAATAGGAAATCTAAACGACTGAGGTATTGTTAACTCTATTATAATTCCAAAAGAAAGTATGACAGCACTGAACTAAACTTGGGAAGAAGACATGCAATAAAATGCCTTAACAGCAAACAGCATGAATGTTTAGACCGAATTAAAATGAATTATGATTATGAAACGCTTATGTTAAATATGTAGTTTATTTTAAAACCTGCCTATATAACTAAGAGGAAAAACATCAGTACTTATTAAAAATAAGCATAAAGTACGGGACATTGAGATTGACGATTTGTGAAGACAGGACAAGAACATAGCAGCTTATATTGCCACTAGTGACTCAAGTACTCTCATTTTTCGCTGAATTATTGAAAATTTGTAAAACATATAAATATTAGAAACCGACTAATTTGTTAGTCACCAATAAATACAAAAATAAAGATCAATTTTTTTATGATTTATTACCGTATATCGAAATCTATTATTTATGCAGTCCTATATTCTTGCTGTATACCAATTTTCATTTAGATCAGTCGACACGTGTTTTTTACCAATAACCCCAGAGAGTGAAAGGACGAATATTTATTAAAAAAATCGACAAAAAAATTATAGTAGAGACATAATTTACAGATTTATATAATAGTATAGAATAAATATATAATATATAATATATATATATATATATATACAATTATCTTAAGCAATGAGTAAAAGTTACATTTAATTGTCTGATTACTAAAAATGTTAAATGAATATCTTAAAAAAAAATTGTCTTCAAAAATCTTTTAATTATTCTACTTTCATAACATTTCATTATATACTAGATACAATTTTATACCAATTTTCATATTTTGACTTCGCTTTAATTCAATACTAATATGTTTATTAAGTAATTATTTGTTATAAATAATAGATTAATATGTTTATTTCTTTTACACATTTCGAAAAAATGACAATAACAACCATATGCAAAGAATTTTAAAAATAAATCTGTAATAAAATAGAAAAAAATATTTTATAAAAATATAATATTTTGACAACCTCATTTTGTATAATTGTCAATATTGTTCATGAAGCAAAATTATTATAATTGTTTATTTAAGAATTATCCAACGTTAAACAATAACTCCATAAAAATGCCAATAAACAATAGACTGTATTTATTAAAAATCAGAGAAAAGCTTTTTAGGTAGAAGTTTTTCTTCAAGTGTTGTAAATATTTTTTTATTAATATTCCATAGTAAAATAAATAAAAGAAAATTGCTACGGCCAATTGCGAAGCAACGTCACGGGCATAGCGCGAGCTGCGTGGAGCCCCTTCATTCAACATCAAATACTTTGTTGATACTTTGTAAAATCCACGCCTATGATTTTCTTTGTTAAATTTGGATTTATTAGATATATGAGTTAATTGCCTTCACTATATTCTTATTCATAGTAATAAGAATGAAACAATGACGTTTTTCAACTTGTAATATGATAGGCTATGATATGTCTTCAGACAGTATAATAAATATTTGAGAGGCAATAGGCGTTTCTTCGTCAGTAAAAAGGAGTAGCTAGCTATGCGTGCATGGAAATAACGCTTTCACAGCGCCGCCTGGCACAGCGGACTGCAGGCGTACCTTCACCCACGTGCCCGTTCCCTGTGTCCTCTGCTGACTCGCTGACGTCACTGCACAACCTGAAAGCGTGACCAAAGAACATCACAATAACAAAAACGAAAGCATGAGGAAAACGGGGACCCAAGAGTATGACACTGCATGGAAACAGATGTGCACAAACTCATGGACTACATCTATAATACTTTTTGTCAGAATAAATAAAATATAGTAGACATTGCGTTTGATTCAACAATTTATTATATCCATATCCAAGTAAAGACTGGTTCATCATTGCTAAGCCCTTGAAAACAAAACATGTTGGACAGTAAATGTCTTTTGAGAAATAAATACTCAAGAAATAAAAAGAAAGATAAGCCGTTTCATTTGGCATCAGAACTATGTGGGAGGAAAAATTGCAATCACTTAGTCACATAGTCAATTAAATCAACGATATCAAATTGGTTTCAACTCCACATAATACCACAGCTTGAACTGTAATGCTGATTATCAGCTGGGACCGGTTAGAGCTTGGGCTGTTCCTTACAGTGAAAATAGTACTTAACTAGATAACAAAATACAAATATAGTAAACTAACTAAAATATACTGACCTATTGAAACATGATAATGGAAAAAACAATTACAATATATACATATTATTATTACATATATATGAATAAACTGACTGTCAATGCACAGTTTAAACTTCTGGGTCTAGAGACTTGAAATTTGGCACCAAGGTTCTGTTTATAACATAGGCGAGCACTAAGAAAATATTTTAGAACATACAACCCCTAACAGGGTAAGCTGTTGTGTAGGGAATTGAAACCATTAAAGCAGAAGGTGTCAAAATTAACATTTTCATTACTTATGGGAATAAAAATATTACATATGATTTTGGTAATCGAGATTTTATCCAGGTATTTGCTGTTTCAAACACAGAATTTATGAACTTCGACTTACTAGGGGTTAGCACTAACCAGTTACTACTAAACCAGACCGAGATTCTATCTAAATCACCATATATCATTGATTATTTATCATAGATCATCATTAATATGGAATACGAGGGGCGGCTGATAAGTCCGCGGCGCAAGGTACTTAGCGATGACTCATTATTTCACAACTATTACCACTAATTGCGACACTTCTTGTTAGTATAAATATAGCTTCCTTTCGTTATTAAAGTCATTAACAAATTATCTGTCGAAGCACAAACGTCATCATGTCAGCCGAATCGTCAAATCTCAGTAATATTGAACATCGCGCCGTAATAAAGTACTTCGTAAAGAAAGAAAAACGCCCAAAGAAATTTTTGAAGACATTGTATCAGTTCTTTAGGAATCTGCGCCTCGTATACGATGGTCAAAAAATGGGCTCGCTTATTTCAACAAGGACGAGAGAGCTGTGAAGATGATTCTCGCCCAGGGCGTCCTGTGACGGTAGTGACGGAGGAAAATGTTCGAAAAATCGAAAAATTAGTACTGGCCGACCGAAGAATAAAATTATGGCAGATAGCTGAAGAGTTGCAGATTAGTAAAGAACGAGTTGGAGAAATTATACACGAGCATATGAATATGAGAAAAATCAGTGCGCGTTGGGTACCAAAAATGCTAACGCCGTTTGACAAGCAGCGGCGACTTCAGACAAGTAAGGATTTTTTGGAGTTAGTCGGGGATAATATAGACGAAATTTGCGACCGAATTGTAACCGTGGATGAAACCTGGGTTCGTCAATACGATTCGGAATCTAAACAGGAGTCCATGCAATGGACGAAAAAAGGAGAAAGGCCGCCGAAAAAATTCAAGGTTCAAAAGTCGGCATCGAAGCTTATGGTGACAATTTTTTGGGATAGTGAAGGTGTTTTACTAATTAATTACTTGCCAAAGGGGACTACTATGAATGGCCAATATTACGCGAATTTATTGGCTCAGGCACGAGAAGCAGTCATACAGAAGCGACGTGGGAAATTATCGCGCGGAGTGCTGTTTTTACAAGACAATGCATCTGTCCACACGGCGCGAGTTTCGAGGCAGGCCCTGAAGGACACGGGCTTGTCGGAAATTGACCACCCACCCTACAGCCCAGATCGAGCTCCCAGCGACTATTTCCTTTTTTCCAATTTAAAAAAGGAGTTACGTGGTCGTAGATTTGTTGATGACAATCAAATGAAGATGGCTGTAGAAAGCCATTTTGACTGCAAAGAAAAGGAATATTTTTTGGGCGGTTTGAAGGTGTTATACACCAGATGTGAAAAATGTATTTCGCTTGAGGGAGACTATATTGAAAAATAAAATAAAATACTCGTACTTTTCTTTCATTTAATGCCTTAGGCCGCGGACTTATCAGCCGCCCCTCGTATCTATATGTGCGTTGGACTGGGGTAAAACCAAGACATCTCAAAATTCAGGAGACGCTTGGTTTTGACCTACGCCATCTGCGCCTAGCGCTATGTGCAGGTAGAAAAGATAACGCGTTGGCATAAGGTAATACCAAGCGTCTCACACTTCGGAGACGCTTAGTTTTGACCTACGCCGTATGCGTCTGATAGTGTTTTTCCTCCTGTGATGAAGATTTTTATAACAATAAACAGCAATTTTTATTTGTTAAATTTCTTAATTGTTTACATAGTTTCCAACATGAGTGATAGTGAATATTACATTCAAAATGTGTGTTTCATATTTTAGATATCACCGACCAATTTTAAATTTCATAGAATCAAAGGATAGTCTATGAGAAACAAACTCAAGTGCTACTGTACTGTTACCGTATAACTGATGGAATGTAATATTAAATGTGGTTAATTAAAATCATGAGCTCCTTCTTTTCATTCGCAGTACTTGCCATTCTCATTCCAATTATTACAATTATAATAATACAGTATACAGCAGTATTCAACAACAGTACACAACATTATTCACATCTATCAGGTGTCCCCTGACAAACTCATTTGATTTTTTTACTGATTTTACATTATCAGGGTGACAGAAGAGATGAAGTTGAAAGTCATCACCATATAAATGAAGGGAATAGTTTTTTATACAGTTTATGATAACCATAGTATAAAGAATAAATAACAAAAACCCCACAATAGATTCCTGCATAACACGCCAATTAACTGGAGAGAAAGAAGAAAACGATACTGTGTTGTTGCTGTAACAACTTGAGTAACGATAACTCAAATAGGTACAAAACCACTTCGTAGTAAACTTATCTAAACAGTAAAATATTAATTGAGGAATTAACAAGTAATATATTTATACAATAAAGATATCATTGTATCAAAGGCAAGAGGAAAGTCCTAAAGGACTAATATTGTGACTATGATTATGCTCGAACTATTATTTTATGCTTCCAGTATGTCACCAGTGACGCGTAGTAGAGTTGTAGTATTATTTCCGTTTTTTAAGAAATCCAGACTGTAGCTGGGAAAGAATTTTATTAATTTCCAAATATCCCATATTAACTCTTTTCATAATCTTTGAGATATGGCAGAATGTTAATAGATCATAGATGCTTAAGAAAAAGGTCGAACAATAGGAATTATTCAAGTTTCACGGAAGAAACATGTAATATTGTACCAGTTAATAATGGGAACGCTTGCCTGCAACATGCATTAACATGCAGCATGCAACCCACCGCTGACCCTCGAATCTGTTCTTCCACTATGAATCTGTATCCAATGAATTGAATATTGCTTCAAGAAGATTGACAGATATCAAACACTAAGTGGTAACTATTTATTTATCTTAGTCACCTAATAGTTGTATTGTTATTTCTATGTATATTTCATCCCATCTAAGCACATCCTCAGGAAAATGGAGACAGTCACATCCGCTAGAGCATAAAGAGTGCTAAAAACAAGCTACAGATACGTTCCCAATCTCCTCGTGTAACACGCAGTCATGCACTGGGCAATACGTCAAAGGGTGACAAAAGCTCCTCTACCAGCAATCACAGTCCATCACCAATAGCCATGCCTGTCAATTGTCACAGACTAACCATCACCAACCATGACCCAAATAGCTACAGGCAAGCATCCAACAATGCCGATTTACAAATATTAATTTGGTCACTGAGCATATTATTATCTTTATGTTTTAAAATTTCAAAAGATTCCAAAACATTTAAACATAATCCCTTCTCACACACATTTAAAACATCAAACTAGTGATCGTTATTGAGTTAATGACCGGTTTCTATTAAATGTTTAGCAAAATAAGATTTCAGATAAAAATTTCATAATTATTAAAAAAACAAAAATCATTATATTTATACGGCCTAAATTAAAGGTGAAAGAACCGTGCCTGTAGATTTCACAAGTTGGGTCTGAAAGATGAACACTACTAAATATCGGCAAATTGACAAAACGGTTATTATCTTTGACAGAACAGAAAAGAACAAAAAGAATTTTACCAATTTTAGGAGATAAAATGTATAATTTAAATTTTTCCAAAGGGTTTTAGGATCTTTTGTATGTCAGTCATTAAGACTGGTTTTTGAGAAATTGTTTTAGGTAGATGTAAAATCATCAAAACAGAAATCAGTCATTTATACAGTTAAAAATATAAAAATTACACTTTAAATAGTAATAATTATTGTTTTAAAATGAAAAATGTGAAAAGTGGTAATTTAGGCTTCCATTCCAAAATTATAATTGAAATGTTTCAGCAATTTTGTAAACAACCTTCAAGAGTATAAGATCGAAAATGCAGGTTGATGCACACATGGAATATGAAGTTAAAAACATGAAAAGACGCATTCGAACTCTTTTCTTCACAGTTATACATTACTCCAGTATTCCTGCAGTTAACTTGGGGTGGAGACAGAATTATAGAAGTAATTCAGTATGAGAAAAGACATATTTGAAATTGATGACTTACAAGTTGTGTTTGAATTCTTAGTTGGATACTATTTCAGTGTTTTGTAAAAACTGACTGTAAAAAAGGAAAACTGAAAAAAGGATGGGAATCTTGAAATATTTAAACTTAGTGACGTGATAGATCACATTCAATTTTTCAGTAGGATACTATTTGAATGTATTTGAAATAGCAGTTTTTAAAAGAATAAAATTGAGAATAGGTTTTAGGGCTTCGCGCACGTGGATATAGAATATATTCTTTCATCTTTTATGTTAATCTATTTTGCTGTGAGTTTCAATTCTCAACGCGGTACTGTTACTAATTCTATCCCCGTGACGCAATTCTAACTCTGATCTCATTCGACATCTCTCCCGCTCCCGCTCCCATTCCGATCGCGGCTAAACACTTCATTTTCCTTCCCATTCTGTATTGTCAATTCGAACTCTGATCTCATTCGACATCTCTCTCGCTCCCGCTCCCATTCCGGTCGCGGCTAAACACTTCATTTTCCTTCCCATTCTGTATTGTCAATTCTAACTCTGATCTCACTCAACATCTCTCCGCTCCCGCTCCCATTCCGGTCGGGGCTAAACACTTCATTTTCGTTCCCATTCTGTATTGTCTCAATTCTAACTCTGATCTCATTCGACATCTCTCTCGCTCCCGCTCCCATTCCGGTCGCGGCTAAACACTTCATTTTCCTTCCCATTCTGTATTGTCAATTCTAACTCTGATCTCATTCGACATCTCTCTCGTTCCCGCTCCCATTCCGGTCGCAGCTAAACACTTCATTTTCCTTCCCATTCTGTATTGTCAATTCTAACTCTGATCTCACTCGACATCTCTCCCGCTCCCGCTCCCATTCCGGTCGCGGCTAAACACTTCATTTTCGTTCCCATTCTGTATTGTCAATTTCGATTTCACTTCCAATCGTAATTCCAATTTTAATCGGAATGGTGACTGGAAGCGAAGCGAAATTAAGCATAAAATAGAAGATTAAAATGTAGAAAATGAAGGACTCAAAATTGTCATAAAAAGAAACACTTCTTTCGACTTCGTTGTTTTGTAATAATAAGACAAAATGGTATCAATTTATTTGTTTTACTTTAACCTCAAATTTAAAGTCAGAAATGGAACTACGACAGAGTCGATATAAAAGGTAAACAGTTCATTTTAAATAAAAACTCGCCTTAAAAATACTTCTTCGAGTGTACTCACTCCGACTCCGATTGTACTTATTCCTAAACGAGACTTGTTCTTTTCGAGCATATCGAACAGGCCAGGAAAGCTCGCGCTACACTCGGCAGGCAACCCATACGTCAGAGAAGTCGGCGTGCGCTCGCGTAGCTCCGCCTCGGGCACGATCGACCGAATCGCATTAGCAACTGTTACCTCATCTGCACCCTCCGTAACGGTCAGCGACAACCTGTACCCCGTCCCTGAAACGACAAACATTGAGATCATGTATTTACATATTCTTATCACGAGTCCGTCAACGACTGTTAACATACCGACGGCTTTCTTGAGGAACATAGGCGTAGCGTTCGCGCACAGCTGGCCCGCATGCAGCGCCGCCACACGGTCTGCCAGCGCATCCGCCTCCTCCATCATGTGAGTCGTCATTAGCACGGTGCGCGCGCCGCGCAAAGATAACAGCGTGTCCCAAAGCTCACGACGCGTTTCCACGTCCAGGCCGGCCGTGGGCTCGTCGAGCACGAGCAGCGGCGCACCGCCGGCCAGGGCACACGCTAACTGCAGGCGACGCTTCATTCCTCCCGACAACTGCTCTCCTTTCTTGGACGCCTTCTCTTGTAGTTTCAGCAGCTCCAGCAAGTTTCGCGATTCTTTCTTCGCTTTTCTGTAGCTCAAACCTTTCAACTGGAAACCAATTGTTATAATGAAGGCGATTAGTGGCTTATCATAATATTGGCTCCTATCATTTTATCGACTTTTGCTGGGTAATAAAAATGCTATTTCAAAAATTTCTAATATAGACAAAAACCATGAACTTCATTCAGGTTTTATTAAAACAAAATTTAGGAACTATAGCATGGTTCGTATAAAATGATAGACACCTCCTTGATCAAAATTCATACAGCTGTTGGGATGTTTCGAGAGTATAATAATCACACATACATACATACACACCCGGACACGTGTGGAAAACATAAACCTCTCTTTGCTATCACGCTGCAACTAGCGTAAAAAAATTAAACATCTATACCATTGCAAAACTGTGGTTACATTACATACAAAACACAAAAGTGGTAACATTGTTTTTTAAAAGATATTAGACCAGGAGACTAACAAATAGATACTGAAACAGACAATTTATAAATTAGTTTCTGTTGTTCCAGCACCACGTGGAAACTATGTTAAAACTTTGTCATGTGATAGCCTGCAGCTAGACTTAAAAACTAATAAGGTATGTGGAATTTAGTTTTACAAAATAAATTAACAGTTAATCTGAATATATAATACTATAGTAGACTTTTTTTAACCAACATTGACAAATTTTGCAAAAAAAAAAGTAACGAGGTTGCAAAGAATAAGTGATAGAAAAAAAAAATATTCTCGAAACCTCATCTATGGCCTGCAGTCTGTGTTAAAAACAAAATTACTGTCATTAACATTTTATTAAAATTATTTACATTTATTACAATAGATGCAGTAGTTTTTGACAAATTATTGCAATTCCGTGTCCACATGCCCTGTTAAATTCATTGCTTTACCATTACCGTGCTGCAATAGTGTTAAAATATGGGTTTCAGCTCTTATCTGTTCTGTGATACGTTTCTTAGCTCATTCTAATGAAGTTCCTTATATTCAATAAAACTCTAATCTAAAGCCCTAGGATATTCTTTTTTTTAGGGTTCTGTACTTCCAAGGAAAATACAGGACTATTTCAGAATCATTAGTGTATCTGTCAGTCTGTCTGCCCATCTGCCAGAGCCAGTTTATCTGAATCTACTGGAATGACTAAGTTGGGATGTGGTATATATATAAATGTGTTATGATCCGAGAACAAGGAACAAGTATTGTAAATAAATGACTTTTAAATATGAGGATCACTTTTGGAGGAAAAATTAGGAAACAAAAAAAAATCAAACTTTACCATGTGACATACCAAAAGAGTCTTATTGTGAGAGTCTCAAAAATATTTTTTTAAATTTCAAATAAATTATTTTAAAATATTTAAGAAAATAAATGAATAATGACTATTCCATTTTATCAACAAAACTATTGGTAATAAAATTTTGAAAAAATACCGAAAATAATTCTACACTATAGATACAGGAAAACCTATAAGTCTATAGTTCACTTCGTTTCAGTTCGTTTCTTAGTCCAGGCTAAGTTGACACTCGCTGAGTACTTACGTGAGTGCATATTTAGGGCGTATCAATTTATTTATTTTATTTTTACCGTAAAAGCAGTAATATATATAAGCGTCAAATTAGGCACGATCAGAGGACGAATTTAAAGAAAACACTAAATAAAAATCGGCCAAGTGTGAGTGGGTTCGTGCTAAGAATCTGCAAATGATTGAATGAAAATAATTTAACACAAATAATTATATCGTAGTACGGAACACTCGATACACTCGAACAGTCTGGCTCGCACTTGGCCGTTTTCTTTTTAAATATCTGTTTAGTTATTTTGGCAGAAACTTTATAAAAAAAATCCAAATGCTTTCTATTTGAAAATGATGAATTACTGATACGAATTTAAATAATTTTTAAAAAAGTAAAACACGGGCTAAAACATAACTTTCCTCGATAAACTTGCAAATTTAGCCATTTATACCCATTATTTTCCTTGGTGAAATAATTATTTTAGACATTTTGTGGATACATGCGGACAATAACAGTTTTGTTGCGGTTGCTATTTTCACACGTTTAAGTACCGGGGAAATTCGCATGAAAAAGGAACAAT
The DNA here is from genome assembly GCA_005406025.1 of Eumeta japonica. Lineage (NCBI taxonomy): Eukaryota > Metazoa > Arthropoda > Insecta > Lepidoptera > Psychidae > Eumeta > Eumeta japonica. The sequence continues at coordinate 88,049 of BGZK01000841.1, forward strand.
GCGGCCGAACGTCACTCACGAACTGTACTTTTCGTCTCCACCTACTCAACTTCACTGAGGCGGATATTTTAGCTCCTGTTCCGGAGTATTAAATTCGATATTCGACCGTTACATCAACTCGGAACAGTTTTAAAAGCATAAAAGTAAAAACCTGATTATGTAACACGACGCACGAAAGTGATATGGTGTTTCGAGAACGAACCATCGCAAAGAATATAAGGTGCTCGATGACAGTGAGGTCGGGGAAGAAAAGGTTGTGCTGCGGACAGAGGCCGAGCCGGCCGCGCAGCGCGCTCGCGTCCGCCGGCCGCTCCTCGACGAGCACGCTCCCGCGCGACGCTGCCGCCATACCTGCGCACACACCGCGAACCAAAGTTAGCGGTTTACAATAAACACTGTGCGGACGGGAGAATTCCCTATTTGTGAGCCGCCCTTCGACGAATCTTGAGTGCTTTCAATAACATTATTTTTACGAGTTACATTTTAATTTTTATTTTCATACGGATTTTTTATGTATTTTCATATTAACTTAAAAAAATACGATCTAATATAAATACGATATGACGTCATTTACAATTTTGTGACAGATTTTTCTTATCTCACTGTTGAGGCATACCCTTCCAAAATTTTTCGTATCAGATTGAAGCTCTCCTACCTTGAACCGTCACGTTGGATCGAGGTTAGGATTAAAACCCGGTACCTTTCGATTCGAAGGCAATGCCCTTAACCATTCGGTCACTATCGCCCGTTATGTCAATAAACCATCAAAGAAAAAAAAAACTAGTCGAGAGCACGTCGGACCATCCTCATTATCGAGTTTCGAAGCCATTGTTACAAAGAAATGCACTACAGACGAAAAAAGTACAGTACAACGCACAAAACTCTGCTGCCGTAAAGTTAGTCACGAAAGCGTCGCAACGGAAAGCGGGGGAGAAGGAAGAACCGGGAAGCATTGAATCTGCGCATCACATCATTCGCAGGCAATTGGAGCGGCAAAGTTTCGCGCGTGGTACTGAACACTGTTTATATTTTTGATGTGTCCTACTCTGAATGAACATACATAACATGCTCTTAACATGCAGTACATATGCACTACATACACTTTCTTTATACCTTCATATTAAACATGTGACCGTGATGCTCAAGGGTGGGTGCCAGGAAACCTATAACACAAGTTGAACTTAGTTTGGGTTCCAGTCCCCCACAGTAATTCCTAATGTTGCACATTTTTTGTAATCTTTCACTCTAAACTATTGTGGAGGAAAATAAAGAATTATTATATATATATTAATTATTGTTACATTATTTCCATGTTTCTCACGCAGAATAGTTATAAGCACCTCAGTCGCTTATAACTAGAAAAACAAATAGATATCTCGATTATTACTATTAGACTAGTGCAAACTAAAGTGCATCAGAAAAAGAGCTATCTTCATAGCACTTACATCATTTTGTTCAGAAGCGCAGGTTTTCAACAATATAACTTAAAAGAAGTATATCCGAGCATGTTTAAAATAAATTTCGTTGAAAATATTTATTAAGCGTTACCTTTTTTAATTTTTTCATACTTTTTGGACATACGGTTTAGAAAATAAAGAGGGGGAACACAATTTCTGCAACTTTCGGAGCGATTGTTTCCGAAATTATAACGTAATCAGAAAAATTACTTAGAACCTTAAGTGTTTTTAACAGAACTGTCTAAATGTGTACACGTTGATGTTTGCTTAAGAAAATTTTTTTCAATCTCTTTTACACTTATGGAGTGCCCCTCTAGAAATATTTACGTTTGTTATGTAACTACCAAACTAAGTAGCGTCTTACGCAAGACACTATAAATTTCATCAATATACGCCTCGAATTTTTTTAATAAAATGCCTGTGACATACGGACGGACATGATATATATAAAGGGTTTCGTTTTATGCCATTTTGGCTCGAAACCCTTAAAATCGAATCATCAAAAAAAAGCTTTTTTAGAAATTCAGCCCCTAAAGGAGTGAAAATAGTGAAATGCTGCTGTATCCGTTGAAACTAAACATGTCCAACTTATCATTTTAATTACTTACAAGCAATAAAGAAAAAAAATACATACATTTCTTTTTTTTAACTTTGAAGGGGTTAAAATAAGGGATGAAATTTAGTATCTAAACTCGAAATTGCTGAAGTTATTTATGTCAAAATGAAATTTTTGTTAATCATTAGGTACTAATAAAAACTAATGACATGCATCCTCTTAAAAGTAACCCTAAAAGGAATGAAATAGGAGTTGAAAATGTATATAAAAAAACGAAGTCGCTAAAACTATTGAGAACAAAACCTACATTTTAGCTGTTTACTGCAAATGAAAAATAACGACATGTATCATTTTTGGAAAATTAGCTTTAAGAGGATGAAACAGGAATCAAATGAACCCTGACCGATAACATAATTGAGATTGCACACCGAACAAGAAATAGAATTAAAAGTCGAGACCGGCATCGAAATCGAGAATAATAAGAAATAGGAACTTTTTAGTTATCTATCTATAGTAATATAAAAAACTGTACATACCATTTTATAATATTTTATCATAATCTAATCTTTATTTATATTTTTTTTTAATTTTTCCCCAAACTTTCTCTGCGTCCTTTTATAATTAAATAATGACAATCGAACTAATGAAATTTCGGATACGGTAAAAAGCAGTTACGCAATCGATACTATTTAATACGATGTGGATGAAGTGTCTGTTCGTTTACTTGTCCGAGATAATCTTTAAAAACGCTGAATAGATTGTAATCAATTTTTGCTTCTTCGATACAGTCTTCTGCAAGTTTGTATTTTGTTTGCTTTCTTAGTGTGTGCAAATCATTCAAACGATTACTATGAAACTATACGTAGTACGCGTGAACGAAAAGGTTTTTGAGAAAAAAATGTAATTTTTTTTTGACATTGTATATGTACACTAATGAACGGATTCTAAAAACTTCTTCATAGATAAGAAGGTCCTTGAGCAAATTAAATTATTAACTTAGCATCATTTTTACATTTGAGCTACTACAAAATCCAAAAATGTTTTCCCTTATACAAAGCTATACAGTCTGAGAGTAATATAACTTAAATTTTATTTTGTACCTGACCTGTTATTTTGGACCTGTAATGAAATTGAAATTGCAAGTGGTACGGGGAGCAGAATCGAAAGTCGAGACTGTGGCCGAAATCGCGAACGAGACCAAAGTCAAAATCGAGTGCGAGCTAAAAATTAGGATCAAGAGCATAACTGGAATCGGAATAAGATTGAGAGCGGGAACGGAATCGAGAACGGAATCAAAATCGATATCTACTGAGATCAAGACCGGGGTCGGTTCAACAGCGGGACCGGAATCGAGAACGGAACCAGAATCGATATCTACTGACATCAAGACCGGGGTCGGTTCAACACGGGACCGCGATGGGAAATGAAAACGAAACAAATCGGCATGGAGATAGAGACCGGGGTCGATTCAACAGAGGGACCGCGATGGGAAATGAAAACGAAACAAATCGGCATGGAGATAGAGACCGGGGTCGATTCAACAGTGGAACCGCGATGGGAAATGAAAACGAAACAAATCGGCATGGAGATAGAGACCGGGGTCGATTCAACAGAGGGACCGCGATGGGAAATGAAAACGAAACAAATCGGCATGGAGATAGAGACCGGGGTCGATTCAACAGCGGGACCGCGATGGGAAATGGAAACGAAACAAATCGGCATGGAGATAGAGACCAGGTCGATTCAACAGAGGACCGCGATGGAAATGAAAACAGAAACAAATCAGCATGGAGATAGAGACCGGGTCGATTCAACAGCAGGACCGCGATGGGAAATGAAAACAAAACAAATCGGCATGGAGATAGAGACCGGGGTCGATTCAACAGCGGGACCGCGATGGGAAATGAAAACGAAACAAATCGGCATGGAGATAGAGACCGGGGTCGATTCAACAGAGGGACCGCGATGGGAAATGAAAACAAAACAAATCGGCATGGAGATAGAGACCGAGGTCGGAATCGAAAACTTAATAGCGATCAGTATTTTGATTAACAGTGAGATAGGTCCACATGTAAAATTAAAGAATCGATTCAAATGCCACATAGACCATTTTATTTATTAAAAACTAGTATTTAATAAATTCCTATCATAACATTTTATCGATTTTCATCTTTGACATAAATCATGGATATGAAATAACGATATGAAACTATTTCACTAAGGCAATTTCGAAAAAACAAAACGACTTCCAAAATGTATATAAAATAAATGTAAAAAAGTAAAAGGCACAGAGCGATTGGTTTAATTTTTATTCTATGAAACGCGTAACCTAACCTCAAATTTAATAAAATCAACTGAAATGCTGATATTTATCACGTTACAAATGGTAATATAATAGGAATGTTGCGCAATCCAACTAGAATCACATAAGTTAAATTTCACTGCACGTTAATTCGATGAAATACACTATTTCTTCACAAAAGCTAAATAACTATGTCGTAACGTTAATATAGGTTTGATAAATTTTCATCGACAATAGTAGAACTGAACAAAACATAATCACGAATATCGCTAATAGCGCGCATACATTATGTTTGCCAACCGACATAAACCCGTCGTGATTATAATTGCACCCCAGCCAACACAAGTTGCAGAAAGGAAAAGCTATGCCTAAAGTTATTATTTCTTTTTTTTATGTGTAATGTTATCAAATAATACTCACGGAAATCCTTTACAGCTAAGACTGCAAACAACAACGACCGTTTCGCCCTTAGCCAAATACGGTACTCTATTTTTGTCCGTCAATTTACCGGTGGTCATAATTTGAACACTTAGAGTTCTGGTGCAATGTCAAGGCTGTTAGGTTTCGTAGTTATTAGTTTAAAAATGCGTGAGCGGTTAACGGTGTGCCACGACATAATCCGCTAAATGCAGCGACTACAGCGGTCAATTTGATCTCGACGATCTTTCACTATGGACGTAGAAGTTGCAGCTATTATAAATTTATATATTTGCTTGAAACGATCCAAATATAAAAGAAAATATTGGGTTCATCCTTTGTTACAAATCCGTACGTAAATAGAGATTTTTGACCTTATTTGGCAGGAAATTAAAGAAATATGAAAAACATTTTTTTGGATATCTAGGAATGAGCATCATGACAAATTATTACGCATAGTAGACAATGAGATTAAAAGAATGGACATTCAACATCAGATATACATAAAATGGCCACTTCTCAGCGATTCCTGCCATCGACGAATCGCCTCGTGGGAAACATCGACGGCGGCTCACGCATTGCGCGGGCCACTTCGAAACATTCGATGCCGCGGGGGGCGGAGTTCCGCTGGATGGTGCGTACAAGAATTTGGATCAGGATAATGATCCCCTTGCCACATGAAATTGCCGTATGACGAAGCGATTGAGCACTAGAGATCCTCGACCATCGAAGCAACAACTGAGCTCCACCCGCACTTACCTAACTCACAGTGGGTAGCGTGTATGGATTAAGATCCCAGCCCCTCAATCTGAAATAGAAAACTTATGGTAGGAATTTCCTCAGCAGTGAGGCGATTAAAACCTGACCTAAATTGAATTAGTTTTAAGAAATAAACAAATCCACACAACTCTCATATAATTTCCTTGGATGACTTTTTTTTATATATGCTTAATGCATTTTTATCAAAATAATGAATATTCCCTTTTGTTTGCCAATATACACAGACATCTGAGTCGTCCTTTGACATATTCATCTCCAATATTTAGTAAAGTCGCATACCTTAAAGAAGCGTACCTGTGATGATGGACATGAGCGTGGTCTTCCCCGCCCCGTTGTGCCCCACGAGGATGGTTATCTCGCCCTTGTAGATGTCGAGCGAGACATTTTCGAGGGCTACGGTTTTGACGCCGTGTCGGGAGCCATACACCTTGAAAACGTTACGCAGTCGAATAGCAGGCACAGCATGCGCTGGTGCAGGTTCTACGTAGCGTGCATGTTCTGCACTCGCCTCCTGCACTGGTCCTAAATCCAACGCCATCGACTCTGCAGTCTCGGGACTCACCCGCTTGCCCCTCCAGTATTCCTCCTAAACATGATGTTAGACTTTCGATTTCGACCATCTGGTCCAACACTGTAAGTTAATTAAACTGATACTAATAATTCTATTTTGGATCGCGCCGCATACGTTACGCGAACGTTTTTATTTTACGAATTATTCAGTAACAAAGTATCGCAATATTGTATTACTTAATTTGTCGCCGTATCAATGGTACCTATACTAATGCTAGGTGTCCTCGAACTTTATAAAGGAACAATACGCCATCTTGTATGTCGTAAAACGTCAAGTGGCATAATGTTGAGAACTTACAAGTGTAATACAAACCTGCAAACACTTATGTCACGAATAAAACATCACAAGTTATGTGATATAAGATCGCTGCAGGTTGCCAGAATTAGGAATATTACTGACACATACATGCAACAGATATATTCAACGAATTTTTAAAAGCACTTACTATGTTATTATTCAATTAGACCTAGAATGCGTTTTCTTCCAAACACTCATCCAGCTTCAACATCTGTCACGCAAGCCGTGTACCCCTTACCCCGTCGGGGACATAATTTTCACATTGTGTTTCTACACTTCTATATCCTTGATTTTCAGAAGACAATGAAATTTAACAAACCGCGTATTAGAATACAATATAATTACTGTTTACAACTCCACATATTTCATTAATTTATATGGTAAATTTCTATCTCAATGTTACGTCTTTAGAATTAATTTTGACAAAAACGATGAAATAATTTTTATCTGGGAATGTAAATACAAATTTTCGTGTCGGTAACTTTAAATATTTCAAAATTCACAAATAAAACTCCACCTTACCTTTGCCTTCTCAAAGAAAAAAATTGAAAAAAACTACGAAATACATCAATTTTAATTACTCAGCAGACAAATACCAGTTCTGGTGTTTTTTAACTTCGATAACGACGACAAGTAACTGTCCACCCGCGTAACTCCCACATAAACTGTCCATTCTGACTGCAAATTTTTAGGGCCGATTTTAGAAACATAATATTTGTAATATTCCATTAATAGGAATCGTAATAAAATGTGATAGCACACTAATTTATTTTATATTGAAAAAATTGTAATTTATTATTTTCATCTTTTTTTTTATGGTTACGTCTTACATTTTTATCCCCCTAAAAATATAATTTATATGTTTCCTATATTAAAATTTTAAAGGAACACAGAAAAATAGATAAAAATTCATTTTTTCAAAAGACCAGAAAAAAAAATTTGTACTCCACGAGAATCCTATCAGAATCATTTGATTGACATTAGCCTATCAATATGTAAATAAAGATAAACGATAACAAACAACAACAGCTCCAAATACACACCTGAAAAATGAAGGTCCAGGGTAAAGGCCTTCCATACTTGCCGGGTCGGACCCGTTCCAAGTACCAGGCGAACGCGAACAAAAGCGTAGCCTGCACACACATCATCAGCAGCGCCACACCCGCGCTGCAGGCGGCCGCGTGTCGCCTCCACGCATTTCCGAATGACAGCCCCGCTCCTGCAGTATCGGCGCTCGTAAGACACATGGAGATATATCCACGTACTTACTAAGCTGCATATACAAACTATGTAGTTATGTTCTATCACGCCGAATCTTTTTTTTAAGTTTAAGCAAATCTCCGCCAACATATAAATTATAAATTTAGCACTGTAAAAAACAAATAACACGATAACGGTAACACAAAATAAAAATCAAAGCCGAACTCGAGGTCAATTGAAACCAAATGACACGGCAATGAGAATAGTTTCTACTGGAAAAATGTTGAAAATAATTTTATTTAGCTATGTGATAGATGTTAAAACTACACGATATAAAAATTGAAAGAATTCATTATATGCCCATTCAAAAGGAGCAACAGACAACGCTAATATATATATATTATTATTAGTTCTTGAAATAATAATTAAGTTTCTCTGGAAAAGGAATGTTTTATTACAAATAATGTTTTACATACAATATTTCACTTCACCATACAATTTTACATAACTAAAATTACTAACCTGGAAAAGAAACAACATTTAAAGCTATTATTTCGTTATAATTGATTCGGTTCTCTTTATTTAGCGTAACGGCTTCTTCAAATTTGTATCTCTTTGACAACTTAAAACTTAACCTTCACATCTATCTGTCATAGAGCAATCGAATGGCATGAGTAAATTAATGCGCGGCAAATTTAAATTAAATATATATTTAAATAAAACAGTAAGAGCGAGTACACATTGGGCGCTTTCAGGCGCGCGCTTTACTAACGCGCGCTCTGTGAACCAAGAGTTCTATTGAAGCGCACACATGCAAGCGCGCGCTTCCGATCAAGCGCGCGTCATGAGTCGCCATTTTGCCGTACATTCGATCGCGCGCTTTTGTGTAGAATGCACGCATACGACGAAATGGAGACTGAACATTTGGACACTGATTTGTTTATTGACGAAATCCAAAAGTGACCAGCTGTTTGGAATATGGAAAGTCCCGATTATAAAAATAAGATAATAAAAAAACGAAATTGGCGAGGAGATGGTGGAATTTTTTTGTGAACCAGGAGATAGTTTGGAGTGAAAAAAAAATTTGGGTGAGTAAATGTTTTTTGTAAAAATACATTTAATATATCTTAGGTATTATTTAAATCACGCTGTCTTGCCCATGTAGCTCACCCCCATTTACAAAGTAATTGGCGAATTTTTCTCTTGCAGTCCTAGCAGTCAAGCTGCCATGTGGTAAATTTTCTATACTTAAATTTGTGAAGGTGAAAGATAAAGTGTGTCACCAAATTTATAACCATCGCGTACACGCACGTAATTGTGCAATACTGTGCAAGCTTTGATAATATTTTCCGCGAAATCAATATTGACAGTATACAGAAAGTGCATTCAATGTAGCGCCTCGCTCTCGATAATCTGTAACTGAAAATTTTTTTTGTGTTTGTGAGTTGTTTTCCTCCATACGGGCGCATCATATTTGACGTAATTCCGAAGGCTTCATCGCCTACGAATACGTGAGGCAATGGTGTTTTATCGACATTCGATATAGGCTTTGGATTAGGGATGTTCAAGTCATTATCCATCATTCGTTTATAAAAATTTGAATTTTGGAAAATCGTTGAATCACTGCTTTTGTTATAGGATCCGATATCAACGTATACAAAACAATAATTTGCGTCACAAACTGCTAGTAAGACTGAAGAGAAATAGTTTTTATAATTAAAATAAAGCGAGCCTGTATGTTCTGATTGTATTATCTCAATGTGTTTCCCATCAATTGTGCCAATACAGTTTGGGAAATTAGCGTACTTCATAAAACCTTCTTCTACTTCTGCCATTTTTGTCTGCGTAGTCATTTCAGGCATGGATATTAATTTTAATTTGGTCCACAGCACTTTGCAAAATTGTTCCACAAATTTTGTAATAGTCGATTTTCCGAGACGGTATCTAAAGTGTAAATCTGCGAACGAGCAGCCTGTGGCCAAGTATCTGTTAAAATAAAAATTGAAATGTCATTTATTTATTTTCAGGTGCTATGCTTATGAAAAAGTGGGAAAGCATTCGGGATAATTATACAAGAGAGTATAAACGTCAAAAAAAACTTCCATCTGGATCAGGCTCTTCCAAGCATACACCATATATATATTATAGAAAACTGCAATTTCTTCAAAGTTCCACGGCAAATAACCTTACAGAAAGCAATTATGAAACTTCTGAATCACATAATTCCGGTGCAGATAATACGGAAAATGAAGACTTGATGCCTCGTCCCAAAGAACATATTGAAAGACTAAGAAAAAAACCAAAAATGAATGCCGTGGACAAGCAAATAGTCGAAATTTTAGAAAAAAGTTTGGCCGCGAGACAACAAAATGAAACACAATTAAGTAAAGAAGATGACGATAAATTGTTTTGTTTATCGTCATATACAAAACTGAAAAAGTACCAGAAAGTCGTAGACTTACAACAAAAATTGAAATACTAAATTTAATCCAAAAATCACAAAATCAATTACCACATGCCAATCACTACCACCAATATCAATACGCATATCCTGTACCAAGTTTTTCTGGATGTGTCACTGCTGTACCCCCAACACCGTTAGCGACTTCTCAGCAATGGTCTACGACGCCACCGCCACCACCGTCATCGTCGACACCATCACCGGCCAGTCACGATTCCGACAGCTATGACTTATTTAATTAAGTAAATAAATGTACTTACCTTAATGTTATAACGAGTTTTTCTTCTGGAGAAATTGTCTGTCTTAAAATTGTTGAATCACTCGTAATATCCTCTTTTATAATAGATAATAAGTCATCAAATGATTTTATAGACATTCTAAAATAATGAAAAACTTAGATTCGAATTGTCTTAATTTTGGATACAATGTAACAAACATTCCATGCGTGAGTCTATCTCTTGGTATTGGGTGCACCCAGTATTCTCTTTGTCTCTGTCGTCGTCTTTTACAGCGACAGTAGAGGAGCCCCACACAAGCAATCACTTCAGCGTCCATTTCCGAACTGCCCTCGCCCTGCTAACGCGCGTCGACGCCGTGCTGAGCGCGGTGTGTGTACGCTACCAACGCGCGCTTAACGCGACGCCGAGCGCCCAATGTGTACCCGCTCTAAAACCGGAACCGTAGACGGTATGTATGAAAAACGAAGCGACGAACGAAAGACGAAAACAACGAATTTTAAAACTATTTTCTTTGAGACTGTAGGCTTTATTTTATTTAAATCGGACATCAGGAAAAAAAATATCTTCAGAAAGGGGTAGTACGGTTGTATAAATATACAAATTCTTTCACATAGAAAGCTACACGATTTCAGAGTAATAAACAATATTATTATTTTTTAAGCAATATTCTTTATATTTCATTTTGACACTAACATTTATCCTGGCTCCGTACAAATCGGAACCGTGAGTGGTATCGAAATCAAAAGCGAGAGCTAGGACCCGGATCTACATTGACAATGGGACCGAACCAGAATTGAAAGTGAGAACGAAATTGGGATTAACAGTAAGATCTTTCCATATAATAGTAAAGGAACACATTTATGTCCACGTGGATGAAGCCGCGGATGAAAAACTTATTATTAATAAAATAAACTTTGTAATTAAAATAATAAGAAATATTTTCTCTCCAGCATATCTACATCAGAATATGGGTATTTATACTCAATATATATTAATATACATACTTTGGTATCATCGGAAAGGTCTTGACTTGAAGTAGTGTCTCTTCGAGGTATCATGCGTTCTTCAGCTATAGTTAATATATTCATTGCTTCAAAAGGCTAATACATTACATGACATTTCGTTTCGGACCACCAGACTCACATAGGTGAAGTTTAACATTACAATATGATTGCAATGAAAGATACAAAAACTATATTAAGCCCTTTATGTATGAATTTAGGAACGATATAATTGAAATCGTATCAATACTTAGAAATTTTATTTATTTACTAAAATTATAAGTTTTTATGGTACATATACCAAAATACCTCTCAAGCCACCGACGTTTACTTTCTATTGGATTGGTTGGTTGGGCACAGAACTAAAGGAAAACGTACTCCTGTTCCTCACCAATCTAGTTTATATGAGTTGTCGCAGTTGGCGCAATGAAAAAGATTAAATGATTCACTTCACTCGGGTATAAACGGCGTGTACGATTCGAGCCGAAAGGAGCCGATGCGAGAGGGCGGAGGATCGAAGAACAAGCACGCCGGGAACGCCACGTTTTCATGTTTTCATAAGTCGTGTTTCAATTACTAGCGATTGTTAATTATAATCACAATGAATTATTCACAATTTCATTTTAAATATTGTAATAAGTTTCAATAACTGTAGCAGCTAGCCAATGATCAAAATGCGTAAATAATAACGTATTATATGCATCTGAGGTTGATGTCCCCACCCTCCTAAAATGCGACATATACAGGATGCAATTGATCTTGCATCTTTCCGCAAATATTCATAATCTCCTCTTTTTTTAGAACAACTTTGCCTAAGTAACTATGAAAATATATATGTACAATTGAAAACTTGCTTGTAAATAATATAAAATAATACAGAGAAAACCTACGGAATGTTCGGCCAGACGATGCCCACGCGCCCGCACGTCGCGCCCGGGCACGTGATGAACAAGCTATGCGATGTGTTATTTTCTAAATAATTTACCTAGTCACTAATCTACAAATGACACTTGATGTTGTTAGTGATGTAAAGGTCGCCGAAGGTATTATTACATTGTCTCTAATTTTCCACGTATGTTCCACTCACCTCTAAACAAACAAGGTAAACTAAAGCAAATTATAGCGTAAACAATAAACAACACGCAATATTACTCGTGGACTCGCAAGTTGTCGACTATAAAGTTTTAGAGTCGTAGCGATGTCACCTCTACAAACTCTGCAACAATAAATGATGTTTGCGTATTCGATAACAGTGAAAGTTATTAAACACGTCAGTATTAAACACAAATAATCTTAGTTTCAAAAACGTCAATATTGTAAACGTAACACTTCATAACGAAATATCTAAACCTCTAAAGCCGCGCGTCCGGTCGTTAACCGCGTGCGGACTAGCGGATCTGCGACAGACTTCCTAGACACTCATTGCCAGCAGTCGCCGCCTGAAAGCACTGGATGACAGGGTGGGCGAGTTTGACCGCGCACATCATGTTACTAAACGCTAGGGTTGTATTTTGTACATTTACACGTTTACGTTCTTTACTATTTTTTTAGAAACAGCTACATTGATGACTATGGTTTCTTTGACAAATTTGTTCTAAAAAAGAAAGAGATTATGAATATTTGTGAAAAGACGCATGATCAATTCCATACGGTATATGACACAAATAAATATATCGACATGCAGTGATTGCCTATTTTGAAATGCCACCCACGTACTAGTTTCATCTATTTATACAAACTTGTTCCATCAATAGACACAGGTCTTTTCTTAAGAAGATATGAAGTCCCAGTGCTCATGCACGCTAAGCAATTTTAGTGAATCTCACTAGAGGTGGAGATGTCATCGCGATATTATTTTCAACATTAAGTGAATAATAATTCATATAGAGGTGTCTCATAAATAGCGTCGATCTTTTACGTTAACGTTGTTTATTAAATAATGATATAAAAATAAAACTTTAAAATCGAAAGTATAGCCCATTGTATTTTATGACCTAAGCCCGACGTTTAGCACGCTCTCTGAGACCTTAATAAAACCATTCCTTGGGCTCAGATGCACAAAATTACCGCGCTACATTTCCTTTGGACTCATATTTTCGTCTACAAAAGAATTTCGCGAATAAATAGTAGTCTCATGGTGCAAGGTCCGAACTAAATGCTGGATGTGGTAGGAGTTCAATAACATCAAGTTCTTCAATCTTATCCCGCGTAACTTTCGCAGTATGTGTTCTAACTTTGTCCTGTGGTAAAAGAACCAGTTTTTCATTTATTAAAGCTGGATATTGCTGCGACAAAATCTCATATAGTCGAGTCAGCTGTTTACTATATATCTTGACATTGATATTTTGACCATCCGGAACTATTTAAAAATGCACTAAGCCTACACAATTTCACGAGACACATAACAAGACTTTTGGCTTGAATCAACTTCACTTCGTGACAGATTCAGGTAATTGTCCTTTGTTTGACCGATTTTCTATATTTGAGTAGTTTTAATAAATCCATTTTTCATCGCAAGTGATAAGGCATTTAATAAAAATATCGTCTTTCGGTAGGACAAAAAGTTGTTTGTATCCTTCTACTTGATGGTTCGCTTGAATCTCGTTTTATTTGTGGAGCAGTATTAGATAGTTTTATAAGTCTCACCCAATGATTTTAAGTAGCGATGCATGTCTGGATGCAGCGATGTACAATGTACGATGACCAGAGCGCGAATGATCTACCAGCATCAAAGCTACATCATTAAAATGATTAAACTAACGCTGTGCCGTTCACTTATTGACTGCATCTTCTCCTTCAATTTCACAAATTCCATGCTATCCCAACTGCTGTAACCTTTTGTGTTTTTTTATATAGCATATTAAATAGGCAGACGAGCAGACGAGCAGACGAGCAGACGAGCAGACGAGCAGACGAGCAGACGAGCCATCAAAACAAAGACAGTCACTACCGTCCATGGATACTCACAACCATAGAAGTCACTAGTGCGTTGCCCACCTCTCAGATCAGTATAGAATATCTGATGGAGGAGAGATTGATGAGAGGCAGTGGAGTGATGTAGGACTAAGTGAACCACTGAAATTTTCACTCACTGAACGAAAGGCAACAGCGGAAGCTGTTACGTCATGTCCATAATCTGAGACAGTATGGTATTTCATCAATCGACCCGACGTATTTTTGTCTTACAATCAAGTTACAGTATGATTCTACCACAGTAAAAAGTTTGTTCTAATAATGTCTTAACAATATATGAATTTCATATTTATTAAACTCCATATGTTTTATTACCAAAACGTTTTGTACGTCAATTAACATTAATGATATTCATTAAAAGAAAATAAAACATTTGTACTCTTCATATAACTAGAAACTTATCGTAACAATTTATGAAATATATAAAAATAAGATTATATCGATGTCAGTTATGAAATCGATATTACTTATAAAACACCCTCAGTGTTTCCCCAGGTGATTCGGAAGAACACTCGACGGTACAAGCCATCGGGATTGAAACGGACATCGTCTCGCATCGCTGGCGAACGTATCTGCGTGTAATTTCTCTGTATGAAGTCTAAATAATGCTTGTCAGATCAATATGGTCAAAAAATACTAAATAATTAAGACAATTAATAGCGTATCGATATACGTAATCATCTAACGAGTCATAGAAACTTTAAGTATACTTATCCTAGACATATAACATCAATGAATCATTCAAAAGAATAAACATCTACCTTGAGCCTCAAGTTGGCATAGCTCTTCCCAGAGGTAGAGTGGACCAACGTGCGGCACCAGCGCCGTAAGCGCTGTCAACGTCGGATGCCTGGCATCGCGTGGCACCAGGTCGGGCATCACGCTCAACAGGATATATACAAACACCGCCATCGATATCGTGTGGCTCGCTGTAACATTGCGTATAATCAGTCACATCAATACCACATCAAAATTAATCCAAAGCTAGTTTATTCATTCAAAACTTCAAACTCAAAACTTTCTTAAACAATTATCACGATCAATTTAATTAAACACAACACAATATCGAAAACATTAATTTCATTACATACATGACTCAAAATTGACAAAAAAAGCATATTTTAATTGTTTGTGGATATTCGTGTCGAAATTAGAAAATTCAGTAAACGTCAGTGGATTTAACTAAATATTGTGTTATTATTTAAATTATGACATATAAATGTGTAATTGACCTTTTTTCCCCTTTAGGTTCTCTTTTAGGTCGGAAATGTGGTTCAACATTTCCGATCCTACGATATATGTCCATCTATACGACTGTCATCTTAAAGTAATAGACTTACAATTTAAATGTTCACAGACTCATTAAAGAGGCATTAGGAACTCTGACAGACAATAAAACCATCACAATGATTATAAAAACTAATAATTGAAACTCACAACTTGTTACAATGTAACTGCAGCAGAAGCCGACCGCCATCATGTTTACGAAGTAGGTGAATAGAAATAGCGCGAGGAAAAGACCGCTACTCTCCGGGAATACCGGTGTGCTGGACATCTTGAAGATAATGAGAGAACCGATCGCGAACGAAAGGCACGCCGGCAGCGTATTCACGAAATGAGCCAGCCCTAACTCGTCTGAAGTCACACCCATCATCTTCATGAGCTCCTAGAAGACGATTTGAGATAAGAATAACTAGGCTAAATACAGTCATCAACATGAACATTAAACTGTTCTACATATAGTCATCAATATAAGTCAAACGGCTGTACAATAAATACACAACCTACCCGTATGCCAGAAGACCTCTCCTCGATGAGACGCGAGATTAGGAATATTGTGGACAGCATAGGCGCCAGCCACGTACACGTCGTTAGCGCCGTTAGTAATCCGCTCATGTCACGCACCTTGCGCGTTGTCACCGACGGAAACTCTTGCAACACCACATTCTGCACACGACCATCTTTACTCGTTATATTACCCACAGAATTTCCGTTAATGGTTATTTAAAGTGCACCCGTCAAAAATACCTGAGCGACGGGTTTGTCTGTTACTTTCTGCAGATACACAGAATCCACAGCCCATTGTAGCGCCATAAACTCGTAGTACATTGTACCTGAGAGAGAAAAAATAATAAATACTAGGTATGATAATGCTGATGTACAGCGCAGTATGGTCGTCATCGTTGTCATCAACACTGTTGTAGATCGACGAACGGATTTATGTGTTCCATAAAAATAGGGACGCTTCTCTGAAACGTTTTAAAATTAACAGTAGAATTGATTTCTATAATTTTTCGAAAATAACAGAACATAGACAATCTTAATTTCCTTTAGCATACTGCCGTCTGAAACGATGCACTAACCCAAATATTCATTATGCGAGCCTTCTTTGTCGAATACAAGCGCCGAGGTGATTGGTGGTAAGTTTGCCTTGATGGTGTAGTTTAAATGACGCGGCCAACTCTCTCCGTCTAGATTCTGCAAAGTAAAGTTGTAACACACATACATAAAACTATCACAAACAATACAAACATCATTCTAACTATCTGTGAGGATTAAAATTCATATAACAAAGACTTCTCTGTATGGCCTCTGACCTTGCAACAACCTTTTCTTAATGTAAAACTACTAAGATAATTAGTTATATCACAAGTCGATTTGAATTATTACTCACAATCCGAAGCCGATTAAAAGAATCACATACACATGCGATTCTATACATCACAGGTTTTGTGCCACCTGATGACATTTCTGTCCAATTCAGAAACGTTGTCTTAAAACCAGTACTAAGGTGGTTCTAACTAAACCAGTACCAAGGCCGGATTAACTAACCTACGTCAATTCAATTCAGAGTTGTCTTTAAGCACGGTATTTGTAAGCACCGGTATTAGATATTTTAAATGGCACATTAACACATGATAATGCTAACTATTTGCGAATACATGCTATATTATACGCATAACAAAAATCAACTGCCTATTGTAATTAGTCGCTTTAACAAGGGCTTATTTTGACAGCGGTCGATCTAATATGGCATTATTGGCATACGAGGTTTTAATTTCGACTTTAATTTATTGATCTACTTTACCTTTTGTAATTTGAAATGCAGACCTAATGCGACAAAAAGAAAAACGGGAAGAGAACTGGAGTGAGCAAGTTAATGTTTTTCTACTGAACTTAATTCAGTCCAAAATTAAAATTATTGAAGATAAACAAACAGACATCAATAATCACAAAACAAGTACAAAGTGAAAATTTCGAACGAATCGATCTTTTTTCAATAAATCCTCGGTTGTTCAATTGGTATTTCATAAATTTCGTCATATTATATAATATCATTATATAATATATCATCACACTCATTTATTTCCATAACTACAAATATGAAATAATTTCGCGTATACAACTGTTTTTAACCTGTTACACAAATCCCGTGCTAACTCACTTAAACCTGGTTCGAGGTGGTTTAATAAAACAATGGTCGCTAGTCCCACCCAAGTAGCGGTATTAACGTTAGTACACGTCTCTGAATAGAGTTTTCATTAGTCTATTGTCAGCCGTCGGACTAAAATCGGTATTAAAGTTAAACCGTCGTCTCTGAATTAGACAGTCTTCTATATAGTATCAAAAGACGATCTTCGCTTAAAGTTGCCGAGTCGTTTGCTCGATTTTCAACGAATCGACTGCTTAAGACCGGGTTCAGAACATTTAAAGAGTTATAGTGACTCCTCTTCTAATTCGAATATGTGTATGTACATTTAAGTTTTTGACAAACTCGAATATAGAGAAAAATTTTGGATTGAGCTGTAAGAACAATTTTCTTATTTTTTTTTTTAGTAATTTGCCATATGGTCGAACCTTGAGTTCAGCGGCGAATACTCACATGAAAGACGAGTGCTAAGCAGTCGTCGAGCTCTGGCTTCGGCGCGTTCGCCAGGAATTCATCGAGGGCGGACTCCGTCGCGAACTCCGTGTAAACTCGGTATCTTGGCCCTACAAAACGTCAAACTGTATAAAAATGAAACTCAGCTGCGGTAGTATAACATCAGTAATAATGTCTGGTAAACCAATAGTCGAAGCCTTATACGTAGGGCGCCCTGAAAATTTCTTGAACGAATAAGAAAAAATTACTATGAATGATCAAAAACGAATTTATTGTTTCTCAAAATATTCTCCGTTAGAATAAATGCACTTTTTCATACGAAATAACCAATTTTGAAAACATTTGTCCCACTCCTCCCTGGTGACCTCTGAAACATGTTTTTCATGCTTTACGGCAGACTTTTCTGGTGATGAAAATCATTGATCGCGTAATTGGTTCCTAGTTTTTGCGACCAAATAATGTATCAAGGTGGCCAGACCGAAACAGTATGCAGGATTGTTCATAACTACTACGTTTTTCACCGTCAAAAATTTATTTATCTGTTTGGCCGTTTGAGAACTGAAATTATCATTGTGCAAGTTGATACAATGTTTACGGTTATCTTTATGGAGTTTGTCAATAACTTCCGGTAAACAAATGGTCGTGTATCAATCACTATTCACGATACGACAATTCTCCAAATCAATAGTAGCCATGTGACCAGTTTTATTAAAAAAAGAAGCAATAATCCGCTTAGAGGCACTACATTCATGCGCCACTTTAATAAGTTTCAGCTCATGTCGATAGACCCATACAGTCAATTTCTGCTTTGTTTTGAGGTCGTAGCAATAAATCCATATTTCGTCCCCTGTTGCTATGTCCCCAAATTTGACACTCCTTCCTTGTATCCGGTAAACATAACATTGCAACAAGTGAGGCAGTCCGTTTTTTTAAGCCTCAGTTGAAATATGTCAAACAAAAAAAAATCGACAACACATTGTATATGACTCATGCCTATGCGTAAGGATAACCGAAACTCGTGGTAGGTCACATGCCTTTCTGTTTCGATCATATGGCGCACAGCATCGATGTTTTTGTTGTTGACAGCGGTAGACGGGCGAACATCACGAAATTCCTCATTGATTGACACGACCGCGCTTGATTTCTGAAAATCAGTTATAAATAATCGTCTTCTATGGTGCTTTATCACTAAAAACAGTTCGAAAGCGAACGAGGCTCTGCTGAGCTGTCAAATGACATTTAAAACTGTAGAAAATTATGCTACGAAAATCTTCACGACTTAAGAAAGCGAACGAGGCTCTGCTGAGCTGTCAAATGACATTTAAAACTGTAGAAAATTATGCTATGAAAATCTTCACGACTTAATTTCAAAGTGATGAAGATACACAAGTTTTAAAATGACGCCACAATGTAAAAACAATTAACAGTTAGATAAAACAAACTGTATTCTATAGACAAAGAGTTTCATTTTGAAATGCAGTAATTACTTCTCGAATATTGTTTGTGCAAGTGGCCAGCTCCAGAAAGCTGTAGTGCGCCCCATGAATCTAAACTATTATAGTATAGAAGTGAGAGCGAGCTTCGGCGTACCCGTAGTGTTCGCTGGGACCAGGTCGAGGCGGGCGGCGACAGCGCGCATCAGCTCCCGTGCGAGGCGGTCATCCGGCGCGTACAGCACACGCCCGACCAGCCGCTGTAGCGACTCCAACGCCACCGGCTCCTGCCGCAGACACCACACCGCCTTCATTTAGCGATCCGCAACACGGTATTGGATATATTTTCAATCCAATATGGGTTGTAAGATATCGTTTTATATACGTAATACGTTTTGTTTACGTAAGCCATTAGTTACACCTTTCTTTTTAGTCTAAACCAAAGGTTCCCAAAGTGGTCCAGGTGGACCCCCAAAGGTCCACGGGAGGCCAAACGGAGTTCCACGTCGGTATGAAAAAAAATAGAAGTTCACAAGCTGTAATCAGGGGTCCACGAAAATTTTTCTGGTTTCTATAGTAAGGAAAAAAATATTAGCTTGAATTTATCTATCAAGGTACGCAAATACTTTATTCAAAAAAATCAAGGGAGCAAAAAGAAATTCTTTGAATTTTACATTTATCGATGAAAAATAGTCGTACTGAGACCTTGCATTGCAAAGTTTTTCAATTATAACTTTCAGATTTTAAGTAAAATTTTATAGACTACAGTTCTTATTAAATCCTAGCCCAAAAATAAAACTGTAATTTTTTTTGGTCCACACTCCACAAGATTGAAAAAGTGTATTTCAGTCGGGCCTGCATATGAATCAGATGGTCTATTTATTTAATGCCAATTTCCTTTTATTAAAATATCCCTAAAACTTTTTGCGTACCAGTGTATTTTAAGAAGGTCAGCAACTACTACTTTTAAATATCAAGCATATTCGATATTCAGTACAACATATGTCGAGACTTGCAAAGTGCCGCCCGCGCGCCCGCTCGTCCGGAGTGCTTGTCTAGACGTGCAAAAGGACGAAATACGACTTATACTGTGTTTGCAATCTTCACTAATACAAATACGAATGCCAAGGACAAAACGTCGCTCATTTGTTTCCGAAATTCTAAGTATAAAAGTGTGAGTGAATCGATGTCAGAGTTTGCCAGTGCTGGAAAAAGTAAGTACCTGCCCATTTGTTATACATATTTTTATTTTGTATTGTAATCATATTATATTTGTTACAAATGCTTAGTTACGAAGCTACCGACAAATGCCGTCCCAACCTCGTTATGTGAACTGCTCTCATGCAATGTCAAAGGGTGACGAAAGCATACTTACCAATTAACAAAGACCACCACCAATAGATATGCTTGTCAATTGTCACAGACATCAAAAACCTTTACCCAAACAGTGTTAAAAACAATCGCATTTGTCGGTTGTTTTTAACACTCCTTACGACCTGATGGATGTGACTGTCTGCATTTTCCTGAAGATATGTTTGATTGGCATGAAACGTACGTAGAAATTAACAATGTTACGATTAGCGGAATAAGATAATTAAAAAATTGACACTAGCTTAAGTGTTCGATATCTGTCAATCCTCTCGAATCAATATTCAGTTCTTTGGATAGAGAATCGTAGTAGAGGGGCAGATTCGAGTGTCAGCGGTGGGTTGCATACTGCATGTTGCAGGCAAGCGTCTATTACGGATTTCCGCGAATTAGCACCTCACAGAATAGAACATTAAACAATTTTCCTGCCTGCATTTTGGTTTTTTCATTGCAATAATTAATTTCATTTTATTCTGTTAAAATAGCCATATCCTGTTAAAATCGCCTGATGATTGCTAGAACAAACATTTTTTTCCTTAGAGGTTACAACTGATACGAAAAATGGCTGAATCTTAGGAGAAATATCGACAGTACAGTGTTGATTATTTGAAATTGGGTTTTCTTTCATCAAAGGTAGACAAATTGCCCAAACGTTTTTTATGCAATAAAGTTTTGAGCAATGACTCTATGAAACCATCGAAGTTCGAAGATAATCAAAGAAGGTATCATGCGAATAAAATA
Organism: Eumeta japonica; assembly: GCA_005406025.1. NCBI lineage: Eukaryota > Metazoa > Arthropoda > Insecta > Lepidoptera > Psychidae > Eumeta > Eumeta japonica. The sequence goes on from BGZK01000841.1 coordinate 109,728, forward strand.
AATATAGATTTGAAGTACTTTCAAATTTTAAAGGACAAACATGAAAAGAGACCCGCCGAGACAGTATGATCGCTTCAACGTCTCAAAGTAACGATGATGGCTTGCAGGCATTTTACAATATCTCATTGCTTATTGCGAAATCTGGAAAACTGCACACCATCGGAGCACAGTTCATTTCACCCGCCATTGAAGAAATTTTAAAAACTGTTCTGCACGAACCTCCATTTGACGTACTCAAAAAAATTCCCTTGAGTAACAACACTGTATAAAGACGTATTGATAAAATGAGCTCTGATATTGAAATCTTCTTGTGGAATTACGTGCAAACCAATCATTTTTCTATACAACTGGACGAGTCAACTTAACCTGGTAATGAAGCATTATTATCGGCATAAGTTCGATTTGTTATAGACGAAGAAATCCATGAAGAGCTGCTGTTGGCGAAAACTTTGAAAACGGACATTAAAGACAAATCAATATTTTATGTCCTAAATGATTTGTTTTTAGGAAAAATCGATTCCATTCACAAACATTATTTCGGTGGCAGAAGATGGAACTCCTGCTATGTTTGGCGAAATCATGGATTTATAAGCCATCTTAAAAGAATGATACCAGGACTAACTGCAATTCCTGTGTCATCCACCTACAACACCTTGTAGCGAAAAATTTGAATGATGGATTGCACAAACCGCTTGAATTTGCGACTAACGCAGTTAACAAAATAAGAAACAATGCGTTGAATACGATGTACGCTGATTGTCGAAAGAAGCATGTTTATCCAGATTTTACTCACTTTTCGAATCAGTTAGAGTTTCTGGAAACTAAAAATCCAGATAGAAAAGCAAATCAAATTTAAATCAAACCTTGCGTACTCGACAGATTTGTGAAAAAAAAAAGCTAATAACGTTCACTTACAGTTACAAGGGGACAAAAATGTCTTGATGAGCATATTCAAACATATGCTCAACATTTAAATACCCTGCACGATGATTTCAAACATAGATTTGAAGATATATTTTCGATGGAAATACCACCTCGGATCATTAAATCTATTTGATGAAACGGAAATGGCGAATGTGGCTAAGAAGAAGCTGAGCAAGAACAAGAAGAATAAACAAGAAAAGCTACTTAAGCGTAGCATTAATGAGGAGCTGAAGGTGAAATTTAAAAAAAAACTATCAAACATTTTGGCTGCAGGCAGAAATACCCAAAAAATATCCTGGCTGTGGGAAATTGCGAAAAATTTTTTGATAGCGTTTCCTTCGTCATATCGTGTCGAAAAAAGGTTTAGTGTCGTTACCAACACATTACCAAAAAAAAGGAGCGAATTGAACAGCACAGAACGGGGAGATTTGAGGTGATTTCTTACAAAACTGAAGCCAAATAAATTGGTGTCAATTCACCAATTACATTCATCTCATTAAAATTATGACTTTTTTTTTTGAATTGTTGATTTGCATTTTAGAGTTGATTTTTGATACGTTATCAATGTTTATTTTTAATCATATTAAATACATGATCAAAAGTATTATTTAAAAAATAGAACACATGAAAATGTGCTATTTTTCTTTTTAATTTTATCACTCCGAATTTAGGGTTGGGATTCAACTGTGACATTTTTAGGAATTTTGGGAATATAGTAGAAATGTAGCAGCAGGGGGTCTACCGAAGTAAAACTGAAAGTAATCTACGAGACAAAAATATTGGAAACTTGGTGTAGATTACATAAATTACATATACAATTTATTATACATTATATACATATGTATCATGATTATAAATTCGTTAACGTACCGTTTTTTAGTTACGACAAACCTACAATAGTGAAGGTAAATCAATCTTCTTAACAACATATTACTGTAATATGTTTTATGTAACATGATTAGTGTATGACATTTTATGGAACAAATGTAAATTAATAAAAATAATTCAGTATTGTATGAGATACGTTTAGTTACCCACTTCGCTTATTGTCTATTCAAAACAGACACACTTAAAGATTAAAATCCAGTCACGCTCCGGCATTGATACACCCGATTTTTATCTTTTCGCTATTAAAATGAATTTTTTTTCATAAAATTCGGAAGTGACTAATTTCAGTTTGATTTTCTAAAATCAAGTTTTCACCAGATCTTGACGTTTTAGGGCCCCAGGAATGGACCATTTATCGAGTGATGTCTGTGCCTGTCTGATGTCTGTGCCCGTGTGTGTTGTCTGCCTCCGTATATGTCTGTCTGTCTGTCTCTCTGTGTGTATTTCTCTCTGTGAGCGTGCGAGCGTGCGTGCGTGCGTGCGTGCGTGCGTGCATGCGTGCGTGCGTGCGTGCGCATACACGTACTCGTGCACATTTGAAAGTAATCTACTCAACTTAGACTTTCTGACACGTTGAACTAATTTTGCGAAAAAGTTTTGAGAAATATGTTTTTTTAAAATAACTTTTAGTCTAGCGATCAAAATCTGATCTGCTTTTTTTCTCAAAACAGTTGCATCGACTACCGCAACCTGCATGAAAATGGATTGATTTATTCAAGAGATATAGTTGGAAAAAAAAATTAACAGTGATTATTTTCCAAGTATTTTATAAACTGGTCTAGCAAGGAATCGCAAAATCTATACAGGTGTTCTTTTTAAAAAACGCATAATAAATTCGTTGTTACCCATGACATAAGCTATATATTATTGCTAGGACATATCTAGCAACATTACAACCGGAAATCTAATGAGTTCGGAAATTCAAATCAAAACAATTGAAATCAAATTAATAACATCTTTATTTCGTAGGTAATGAAATTACATTTGATATAAGTAATAAATAAATTCTTCTCAACATTATCACCCATTCCAAATGCTGATTCACCTTGAGAAGAATGGGCAAGAAACACGAAGGTTGCTCATTTTACTGATCAATACAAAAGATTGAGTAATTAATAATTGTTAAAAATGATATGAAGCAACCCCATAGCCGAGCAGTTTAATCCCATGTGTTTTTTTCATTAATAGGTATATTCAGACACGGTATAATAACCCTTGCCATATAACTTTCTTTTAATGAAACGTTTAAATTCATAAACTTTTGAATTTCAGCTGGGATCTTATTATAAAAACGGACACTTTACCCCTTAATTTATTTGTTAACCTTGCTTAGACGAGTTTTATGAGCAACAAGATGGTTCATATATCTAGTGTTAATGTTATGGATGTCGCTCCTTGTTTGGAATGACTATATATGTCTCTTGACATACACCAGGTTTTCGTATATGTATTGTGATGCTAAAGTTAGGATAATAATTTCCTAAACATTTTCTCTGAGAGATGTCATTGGTCTCAAATCATAAACAGCACGAGTAGCTTGCTTCTGCAGGACGAAAATCGTGTTAATGTCGGCTGCGTGACTCCATTACAAAATTCCATAGGTAATGGAATTATGAAAGAAGCTGAAATAAACTGGTCTCGCGGTCCTTTCATCTGTAAGTCACCGAATTCTTTCCACTGCATATGCTACAGAACCAAGTCTTTTCACTAATCTCGTATTATGAGAATTTCAACGTAACTTAGCATCTAAAGTGAGATCCAAAATTTAACAAGTTTCGTTTTCTTTTAACTGAGCAGAAGTTTTTAATTAAACACTCAACAATTTCAGAGATGGTACTGTTTACTTCCTTAAAAACTGTTTGATGTCTATAAATCTTAAAAATTAAAAAGGTATCATCAATAAACAATACAATCCCATGACCATTCTGAACAAGATGTTGTAGATTGTTTATGTACATCAGGAATAAAAATGGTCCAAGAACTGAACACTGTGGCACACCCGTATTTAAATCAATCAAATCAAAAATATCTTTATTTCGTAGGTAATGAAATTACACTTGAAATCGTCATTAATAAATTCATTTCGACATTACCGCCCATTGACTGCAGATCCTGACGACCTCATACCAATAATATCAACCCTTTGAATTCTATTACTTAGATAAGACTCCAGAAGTCCAAGGGATCGACCGTGACGCCATAATAATGTAGTTTGCTGAGCAATGTGTCATGATGAACGCAGTCAAATGCCTATAAAACACCAATCGCGTCCCATGAAGCCTCCCAGACATCAAAAATCTACTGAATAAGCTCGACACCGGTTTTGATTGTTGAGCAACCGTTTGTTGCTCCTTTGTGAATCCAAATCGTTTAACGTTCATCAAATTATTGTTATAAAAATACTGCAATAGTTGATTTAAAATAAGAGTTTAAAAAATTTTACTAAGCATCGGTAATATTGATATCAGTCTAAAGTTTGTAGGATCAGATATACCATCGGATTTATATAATAAAATTACGTTACTTAGATCCGGAAACACCCTACTTACAATCGATGCATGCATTAAAAATCACTACTAGACATGGAGCAATACAATCTATTATTAAATCAATTATTTTTACGGAAAGGCCATCAAGGTCGGCAGTTTTTTTCATTTTTATACATTTGAATACTTTAAGAACGTCATTTCAATGGACGTGGGTAAATGCTAATGAAACGCCACAAACATCAACGTTACGTTTCAACAAAGATTCGCGAGAGTGGCGATGACTTCAGAGATTGTGTAGTTGAAACTAGAATACTAGCAAAAAACTTTTCAAAAGCAAAGGCAACTTCTACGTCTTTAATCAAATTTTTTTCATTAATTTTTAATTGCAATTCTAATTGTCGGAATCTGTGTTTTCTAGTTTCACTATTTATTATATTGCAAGTAGTTTTTATCATGTTTATGCTCTTTTTTTATTTTATTATAGATAAACATTGATTTTACGATTACTTACACACGCTTAATTATCGTAGAATAATTTCTTACGTAATTGACAAATATATCGGAAGCTCTCCACGATGGTCAGATAATAATTAGCTTATGACCTATTTATACTCTGAATTAATATTTGTGAATATATTATCCAGACTAAGTAGCAAAAATGAGAAATCTATTATTTTAATGTGATACTTTATTAACATGACTATCATTGTATTTTCTAAATTATTTAATTTAATTGCATTCCTTTTTTCAAAATTCTTACATAATATCGAAAAAAATTAGGGGCGTACTTATTTTTTAAGGACGTTGAACTCTTCACCGAAAAAGTTTGATTGTAAATTTTCGTTAAATACACCTTTTCAATTTAATCATGATTCGAATATTAAGACTTTTTTATATAATTCTACTTTTTAAAATTGGGTTTTTGTACCTAATCGATGAAATTATATTAATAAAAAAAAACACGTATATTTGACGACAATGGAACGGTATACAGAAAGTGTTTTTCAACATTTTACGTTAAATTCTCTTTTGAATTTTATTCGGAGTTGAAATTTTATTTGAGTTAATCCTTTATCTACTGTTAAAAGACGCAATTTAACAGAAAAAAGTTAAAAAAAAAATTGTCAAACATTTGATTCTCTTGCTAAATGTGTATTCTTATTTAATAAATTTTTAATTTTTCAACTTATTTAAATTAAATTTAAGAATTCTAATTGCATATAATATTTACAATTTATATTCTCATTGATATAAATTCCATAAAAATTAATATTCCTGTAACATTCGAGTAGTGAGAATACATTCTGGAAATCAAATCCAAGGCCTGGATAGTGATTTGGGCCAAAATCGAATGAACACGGCACTCTTTTTCGTAGCGGCCACTTGTCGTATGGTAGGTCATAATAACGGGTAATACTGAATGCCAATACATAATCACACAGGAAATAACATGGATGGCAAACTGCGACAACAATGGCTACGGAATGACCGTGTCCGTATAGTGTTCACGAGCGTAAACCAGCGACGGCGCGCACGTCGTTTCGCGCGCGCATTGTTCCGCGCAAACAAGCATCTCTAATCTTTCTCAGAATAATGCATTCAACGACTACTTTTTTGTTCATTTTGCTTTTTAGACGACTATTAAACAAAGGCAGCCATATGACCGTCGGAATACAAATTTAATATTAAATGAAACAATAAGGACATTTTTTATCAAGATTTCGTTTTTAAACGGTTTTATTTAGCTTGACCGTCTATTTATTTGTTTGGCTCAAATTTAGTAATTGAAATTTTACCCCCTTGCAGTTCACGGATCGCTCTTAAATTTCGTATACACCTTTAGTTCTGATGAGAATGTATGTACGCGCATCACTCCCGAACGACTGCACCAAATTGGTTAATTCTTTTTTCGTTGTATTCGTTATTATCGGGACAAGGGTATGTATGAAAAAAAATAATCATTTATATCTATCTGTTTGTCCAGGGTATCTTCGGAATAGCTGAACAAATAATAACACCACTTTTACTGGGAGGTAGAAGAGCTTGCCGGGCTACATTTAGGATAGTGTGCAACGCGATAATTTTTAGGGTTCCTTCTTGAAAAAAAAACCTTAGAAATGGAAGTAATTAAAACCATAGAAATTGGAACTGAAACAAAAGTGTAACCGCGATCGAGATCAGACGCAAAATCAGAATTAAATCGCGACGACCCTTTATACCTTTTTGCCTGTGTATTTGTCCGGGGTATATTCCGAATGGGTAAACAGATCACGATGCGACTTTTATTGGAAGGTAGAAGAGCTTACTGGGCTACATTTAGGCACTTTTTATAGCGATATTTTTAGGGTTCCTGCGTGAAAAAGAAACTCCTGAAAATGTGATAATACTTTAACAAAACCGCGATCGGGATTAGATCGAAACGAAATGAAGGACGAGGAGCGGAATCGGAATCGCGATGGACACCGCGCCGTCGTTTGCTAAAGAGGGTCGGAAATGAACGTAAAGGCCGGATATAAATTTAAAGTGTCGATGGAATGTTTCATGTTTTGTTTGTTATATCTACAAATGAAGGACGAGGAGCGGAATCGAAATCGCGATGGACACCGCGCCGTCGTTTGCTAAAGAGGGTCGGACATGAACGTAAAGGCCGGGTATTAATTTAAAGTGTCGATGGAATGTTTCATGTTTTGTTTGTTATATCTACAAATGTTTGCCCCCAGCTTCGACCACGTATTTGTACAATATTATTGAACCGAACTTCTGCATCGATTCTAAAAGTTTATTTATTCATAGAAATCTAAACTATCCTCAAGTAATATTAGCTATATTTTATTTTCATAATGACTCCCGGTTTCGTTGAAATCGGAGCTGTGATTGGTAGCGGAATCGGAATTGAAAGCGAGACGGAGAGCAGAATCGAAAACGGAGCCAGTATCAGAATCGAAAGCGAGACCGGAACCAAAATCGGGAACGGGAGTAGGGTCGAAAACGAATGTGGGAACGGGATCAGAATGAAGTGTAACTGGGGTCGAAGTCGAAAACGAGATCGGTATTAAAATTGACATCGATAGATATAAAAGAAGGAAAATTTATTTAACGTCCATGCTGGTGCAGCTGCGGGCTTTAAATATACGGCTTAGTCACCTACAAGGAAGTGAAGAACAACGTCTGCTGGGCCAGCTAGTGATTTATAAATAATATAATTTAAATATCTTATTTATTTCTGATAAAAGGCAATGAATCTGACCGTGCCCTCGAAAAGTCGAGCAAAAGCAGACAGACAAAGGCACAATCGTACCATCCTTATCTCGAAGCCACTCACAACATTTTCGATCCCTTAAACTTCATTCTTGATAAATCTAGAAGCATGAATTTTCAATAAGCAAAAAGACATACTACAACTAGCTAATTCATAAATTACCTATTATTTATACCTATAGTTTAGTAACTAGTACCAGTCGAAGTTCTTTAATTTTGTCACAGACACGCTCGCTCACTCTCTCACCTATCACCAAAATTATAAGGTACTTCTAACAAATGTACTAAATACTGAATACAATACATCTAATGCAAGAGGAATGAACTATACTGAATTCAATGCAAAAGGAATCCTTCAAATGAGTTCAGAAACAAGAAGTTATGCGCGAACATTTATAAAAAAAAAATATAGATATATACAAACGAATAGAGAATCTCGTTTTTTTTTCAAATTAATTAAAAACAGAAAATTACCTACAAATAAATATAGTTTGTGCCATATTTTTTTCACTTATCAAGCACCCCACGCTTTTTTCACAATAATACTAATCTTTTTTCGTTTATTTATATTTTCTGCCTATATTAAGAATTATTTTTCGTTTTTTAGTTCGATGTGATCATCAAAGCGTGTTTTTTAGTTTTTTAAACTATATTTATTTTCCACTTTTTAGTTCAATGTGATGATTAAAGCGTGTTTTTTAGTTTTTTTAAACTATATTTATTTTATACTTTTTAGTTCGATCGATTGTCAAAAAAAATTGTATTCCGAGTTCTTGTGAATGTTTGGACGTGACGCACATTTTTTTTAGTATCGTAAATCTACGACAAAGGGTGTACGTACGGATGGGAGATTCTTTCCGAACAGGAGAGTTAGGGTCAAGGTGTTAATTTTCAAAAATGATACTGAAGTCGATAGTATTGTAAACCTTTGATAGAGGGCGGATGATTGCAAAATTCTCTTCGAATAGAAGATTTAAGTTTGTGGTCTTAATTTCTGAGAATAATTCAGTTTTGACGTTTTTACTATAGAGTTTAATAAGAAATATTATTTTATCATGAATCCATTTTCTTTATAGATGAGTTGATTTAAAATATGAACTTTTCTACTTAACTTCTACATCCAAAATTTTAATTATATTCATTTAAAATTCAAAAAGAAATCTTCAGAAAACTAAATATTTTATTAACATCAAATTATGACATTGTATGAATTAATCCTTGTACCTATTTTTTATATTAATTATGTTTATACGTAAGTCCCTATTTTGAACTGATTGAATTTACATCGATACCAAATAGAATTACCAAACCAAATTAATTAATCCTGGCGATCCTGATCAGGACAATTAGACAAACTTATCAAATTATTGCATTGTCACCGGTCCTTGATAAGTCTACAAAGTTTCAATAAAATCTGACCGTTCAAAGTGGGTCAAAATCGAGTGCAAAGAAGTCGGTTACAAACAAACAAGCAAACAAACAAACATACAAGTGAAGCTAATAAAAGCGTGTTAAAAAGAAATGAAATCCCATAAAAATATAAAATGTACAAAAGTGTAAGTCTCACAAGTCTTTCCAGAGCAAGAAAATGTTCAATTTAGTGTAAAACAAAGTCAGTTATTCTAATTAAGATCTGTGAAAGCACATATTCGACAACTTGGACATAAATTGTTTTCTAATCAAGTTACATACCAACATTGTAATATGTTAACAAGCATAAATAAATTGCTCAGATCGCCAATATGAGGCAGATGTTATAGTGTTATACGAGGGGTGGCTGATAAGTCCGCGGCCCAAGGTACTTAGCGATGACTCATTATTTCACAACTATTACCACTAATTGCGACACTTCTTGTTAGTATAAATATAGCTTCCTTTCGTTATTAAAGTCATTAACAAATTATCTGTCGAAGCACAAACGTCATCATGTCAGCCGAATCGTGAAATCTCAGTAATATTGAACATCGCGCCGTAATAAAGTACTTCGTAAAGAAAGGAAAAACGCCCAAAGAAATTTTTAAAGACATGGTATCAGTTCTTCAGGAATCTGTGCCTTCGTATACGATGGTCAAAAAATGAACTCGCTTATTTCAACAAGTACGAGAGAGCTGTGAAGGTGATCCTCGCCCAGGGCGTCCTGTGACGATAGTGACGGAGGAAAATGTTCGAAAAATCGAAAAATTAGTACTGGCCGACCGAAAAATAAAATTATGGCAGATAGCTGAAGAGATGCAAATTAGTAAAAATGAGTTGGAGAAATTATACACGAGCATATGAATATGAGAAAAATCAGTGCGCGTTGGGTACCAAAAATGCTAACGCCGTTTGACAAGCAGCGGCGACTTCAGACAAGTAAGGATTTTTTGGAGTTAGTCGGGGATAATATAGACGAAATTTGCGACCGAATTGTAACCGTGGATGAAACCTGGGTTCGTCAATACGATCCGGAATCGAAACGAGTCCATGCAATGGACAAAAAAAGGAGAAAGGCCGCCGAAGAAATTCAAGGTTCAAAAGTCGGCATCGAAGCTTATGACGACAATTTTTTGGGATAGTGAAGGTGTTTTACCAATTAATTACTTGCCAAAAGGGACTACTATGAATGGCCAATATTACGCGAACTTATTGGCTCAGACACGAGAGGCAGTCGTACAGAAGCGACGTGGGAAGTTATCGCGCGTAGTGCTGTTTTTACAAGACATTGCATCTGTCCACACGGCGCGGGTTTCGAGGCAGGCCCTGAAGGACACGGGCTTCTCGGAAATTGACCACCCACCCTACAGCCCAGATCTAGCTCCCAGCGACTATTTCCTTTTTTCCAATTTAAAAGGGAGTTACGTGGTCGTAGATTTGTTGATGACAATCAAATGAAGATGGCTGTAGAAAGCCATTTGACTGCAAAAAAAGGAATATTTTTGGGCGGTTTGAAGGCGTTATACACCAGATGTGAAAATGTATTTCGCTTGAGGGAGACTATATTGAAAAATAAAAATAAAATACTCGTACTTTTCTTTCATTTAGTGCCTTAGGCCGCGGACTTATCAGCCGCCCCTCGTAGTGCCATTCTCAAGTGAAACGGAAACTCGTACCCTGAAATCTACAAGGGCTTAGGTAGTGTCTGTGAACACTAGTCGTCTTGAAAAGTTCAGAAATAATTAATTAAAAATGTTGCCTAATCTGACATATTAACAGGTATAGATTATACGAACTTTATAAGGAAAGATTGTATAATAATTCGTATTTGTTTGTTAATTATAAAAAAAATATTATCAATAAAATTACATTCTATATATACATTTTCTTTTGGGTTTTGTGAGAATCCCTAAGAACTCTAATAGTTAAAATGCTATCAATAAAATATATAACGAAAATAGCTGAAAACCAGTGAAATATACAGAATAGATATTTTAGAGTACGTGAAAATTAATAAAAACCCTTAGAGTTTAATACTCACATTTTCTATAAAATTTGCACAAGTTTTTAGGGTTCCGTACCTCAAAAGGAAAAAACGGAACCCTTATAGGATCACTTTGTTGTCCGTCTGTCCGTCCGTCCGTCCGTCTGTCAAGACCCTTTTTCTCAGGAACGCGTGGAGGTATGAAGCTGAAATTTATATCAATTACTCAGGTCTACTGTCCCTTGAAGCTGTGAAAAAATCAAACTTCTAAGCCAACGCAATCAAAAGATACAGCCGTTTATGCCGCAAATTTTCGACACTTGCAAGGGAATCAAAACCTACAGGGTGCTTCCCGTGAACTCAGAATCTTGAAATTTGGTACGAAGCAACGTCTTATAGCATAGATAAAGGAAAAATTACGAAAACCATAAATTTTTAGTTACATCACATAATATATATTTTTTTTAATAATTTTAAACTTACTACCCATTTCCTCATAAACGCGTAGAGGTATTAAATTGATATTCGTACCAAATACTCAGGTCTATAATACCTTTAAGCTGTAACAAAATCAAACTTCTATGTCAACGCAATCAAAAGAAACAGCAATTTAAGCTGCATATTTTGAAACTCGCAAGTACTCGCAAGGGAATCAAAACCTAAAGGGTACTTCCAGTCGACCTAGAATCTTGAAATTTGGCATGAAGCAACGTTTTATAGCACACATAAAGGAAAAATTCGAAAACCTAAATTTTTAGTTACATTACAAAATATATATTTTTAATAAATATAAACTTATTTTTTTTCCTCATGAACGCGTAGAGCTATCAAGTTGAAATTCATATCAAATACTTAGATCTAATTGCCTTTAACCCGTGAAAAAAAAAAAATTCTAAGTCAACGCAAAAACGCAAAACGCAAAAGTACAACCATTGATACCGCATATTTTGAAACTCGCAACTACACGCAAGGGAATTAAAACCTAAAGACCACTTCCCGTTGACATAGAATCTCGAAATTTGGTAAAACGAACTTTGTAAACCTTGCAGGTTTGTACGGAACCCTCGGTGCGCGAGTCCGACTCGCACTTGGCCGGTTTTTTTTTTATTAACACACTGTTTCGAGGGGCTTATGGCTGCGTGTTTCTGTTCTGTGAGATTGATAACTAAGCACCCTTTTAATTTGATAAATTTAATAAAAGGCAACGAGATAGCTTAATTCAAGGAAAAGGATGTAGCATACATAATTTTTATGGTTTAATGGGCAAAAGTTCAACGAAAATTATTAAAAAAAAACATTGAAATGCGACCGATTTGGCTGATATTTTTTTTTCTCTCATTAATTTAGTTGGTCGTTTGAGGTTCTGTAACAATTATTTGGAATCGGTATTGTTCATTTTGTTTTAGTGTTCACTTAATACTCACTTTATTCACTTAACTCACTCAAAATGAGACTGGAACAAATCAAGAAGCAAGGTTATGACGAGAAGCGGTACGGAACTGACCAATTCTTAAAGTGAAGAAGCTTATATGGACTTTTCACCACTGACACCTACCTATATACCTACATATACTTACCTTTGAAAAATGTTACGGACGACGACAGCATAGAATAGTTTAAATTAGTTTGGATTGTATAAATATGAAAGTTATCACAAAGAGGCAATGTAAATATAGGCTTAGCTCACATAGGATAGTAATAGGTATATGTGAGTTATAGATGACCATGTCCATAAAGTGCATTATTATTGTAATTTGTAATTGTATTAATTAACATATCAACTTGTATGTAATATAACATAGAGAATGCACATATATAAAATGCATGATGCAATAGCGTAAAGTATTGCATCATCCTCGCGTGAGAGAGACGGAAGTACTCGTAACAGGTAGAGTGGGGATAGGCGAGGCGGATACTTATGACAGATTTTAGACTCGTTATTGTTGTGTTTTCATTATCCCTGAAATGTAGAATGAACATATTCGGTCCAGTGCATGTCCTACAGGCCGTCAGTATGTCCTGTGACATACTGGACAGATATATCCATGATGTTGGTAGCAGCCGGAATCGTAAGGCTGTATGACCTGAAAATTAGGTGAATTAGGCATTTTGGGCATACAGCCAGCTCACTACCACGCACGTGGAGGATATAAAGGACAAAGTTTGGATTTAAATAAGGAAGGACGGGATAAGCACAGTATACGGTGTCCTCACGCAATCTGTTATATATGCTCTATATCACGGACACGGTCTAGAATTGTAGTTATTGTTTTGTATATTATATTGCTGTTTATTGTAAATAATTGTGAAATAATCATGCAATTTTATGTAATATTTAATAAACGATAACAGGGTTGATCTCCTCCGGATGGCGCCCGTCGGCCGCACGGTGGAGGGGGTAATATACCCTCGCCTATATAAACTTGAACACTGCCGGAATCTTTTGATCAGTTCGAGGGCAGCGGCCGACGGAACAACCCCGAAGAAGAGGGTAAGCAGCCCACCGCAGAAAGTGAAGCCAGTGTAATGGAACGACGACGGCGTTTTATTCAGAACCTTCTCGTGGAGGAATATACATCCTTTACAAAATTATATTAGTAAAAACCGGCCAAGTGCGAGTCGGACTCGCGCACCGAGGGTTCCGTACAAACCTGCAAGGTTTACAAAGTTCGTTTTACCAAATTTCGAGATTCTATGTCAACGGGAAGTGGTCTTTAGGTTTTAATTCCCTTGCGTGTAGTTGCGAGTTTCAAAATATGCGGTATCAATGGTTGTACTTTTGCGTTTTGCGTTTTGCGTTGACTTAGAATTTTTTTCACGGGTTAAAGGCAATTAGATCTAAGTATTTGATATGAATTTCAACTTGATAGCTCTACGCGTTCATGAGGAAAAAAGTAATAAGTTTATATTTATTAAAAATATATATTTTGTAATGTAACTAAAATTTAAGGTTTTCGGAATTTTTCCTTTATGTGTGCTATAAAACGTTGCTTCATGCCAAATTTCAAGATTCTAGGTCGACTGGAAGTACCCTTTAGGTTTTGATTCCTTGCGAGTACTTGCGAGTTTCAAAATATGCAGCTTAAATTGCTGTTTCTTTTGATTGCGTTGACATAGAAGTTTGATTTTGTTACAGCAAAGGTATTATAGACCTGAGTATTTGGTACGAATATCAATTTAATACCTCTACGCGTTTATGAGGAAATGGGTAGTAAGTTTAAAATTATTAAAAAAATATATATTATGTGATGTAACTAAAAATTTATGGTTTTCGTAATTTTCCTATCTATGCTATAAGACGTTGCTTCGTACCAAATTTCAAGATTCTGAGTTCACGGGAAGCACCCTGTAGGTTTTGATTCCCTTGCAAGTGTCGAAAATTTGCGGCATAAACGGCTGTATCTTTTGATTGCGTTGGTTTAGAAGTTTGATTTTTTCACAGCTTCAAGGGACAGTAGACCTGAGTAATTGATATAAATTTCAGCTTCATACCTCCACGCGTTCCTGAGAAAAAGGGTCTTGACAGACGGACGGACGGACGGACAGACGGACAACAAAGTGATCCTATAAGGGTTCCGTTTTTTTCCTTTTGAGGTACGGAACCCTAAAAATGAACATAAAAAGATTATCTGATTATTGATGGACTGGTTGGGCCTAGTGCTTAAAAACCATGATACTGAGCAAGAGTTGAGGATTCAAATCTCATTAGGGGCATAATTTTTTGTGTGAATATTTATATCCAAGTCATGGATGTTTAGTGTATTTATAATAATATGTACTGATATACACTTACTATATGAGATTGGAGAGGGCAAGTTTTAGCTGGTAATTGTTTCTTTATGTAGGCTGTACAGATATGAACAGGGGTAAGATTTCCAATTTCTTTTTTTTTCATTATTTATATATATATTTCTAACCTACATACCAATTTTCAGGACTCCAAGAAATACCCTTTATTTATTTACAGACTGTACAAATATGCACCCCCTTCACGTGGGATAGAGGAGTTTTTCTGATACCTTAATTTTTCTTATGCAATTTGTTGTCCATATATTAAATTTCAGTCGTCTAGGACTTTACGAAATAGCTTAGAAGTTTAGATGATCATTAATGAATGAATCAGTCACAAAATACTGAAAGACTTATTTCAGATGTCAATAAATCTTAAACCATCAAAACTAGAGAATTGATACTCGGTGTATTTGATAAATCTGCCAAGGACTTTTTATCCTGATAATTTCAGCTTTCTAGCATCATCCAGACTGAAGCTATAAAAGGTTTAAAATACGACGAAATAATTTCAAAAAAGGGAGGTAGTGCCCCATTACTTTGCTGGCTTGGCTCATCTTAGTGGAGCGACTACAGTACTCCAAATATTTCTAGCTTTTAGTTAGATAATAAACAATAAATTTAATTATTTGTAATTATGTCCTTGATGATAACAATTATAGACAGATATTATGCATTACTGACTACCCAAGACGCTGCCTGCTTAATAATAATTAGGGAAATTATACTTGTATGCTTTTACAGTTGAAACATATATCATTTTTTTTTTCTTCAAATGTCAGAAATTAAATACACAAATATAACAGAACATTTATGAGCCTTGAATATTTTTACATATCTCTTTATAAGGGTGATTCTACGATAAGAGGTAACTTGTGCCGCAATCCCTTTAAAACAGTTTTTATTCTAGATGTTGCCATTTTTTACAAAGAATCACATCATCTTAATATACTTTATTAAATAACATCACAATTGAATGCCTAAATAAAACACATTTTTCTGAAATTTCTTACAAAATCTAAAAAAATCTCTACTCTGGCCTGTCCCGTTACTGGTTTTAATTTAATTTTCGAACAATACATATATTTTTTGTATCAAATGTTTAACTAAAATATGTTTTATCATAATTTAAATAATTATACTATTATTAAATATAATTACTTAAATTTAAGTAATTACCTAAATTTAAGTAATTATAATTATAAGTATTATTAACCAAAAAATAAAATAATCATGTTCATTTCAAATATTTTTCAAAATTAAAATTTGTCTCGCTGTTTTTGTGTATCTGCCCTGGCAAATTTCGTTCTGCAAATACAAACATAAATTCTAGAAGGGCCATACTCCGAGAAACGCAAGGACATTTATTAGTGTGAAGTTAGCAAGCTAAACACGCAAGCCGTTCAAGGACCACCATTATTTAGTTGTTGCGATGCAACCGTGCAGTGTAAAGTCATCGTACAGTCATTGTGTCAGTCCACTGGTAAGTCATAAAATTTACAATAATAATTTAATTTAGTAACATTTACTGCCCTAATTAAACAATACAGTAATAATTAAAGTGGGATGTACAATTAACCGATAAAATGATTCAGTCAGTTAAAACAATTGAATTTGTCATGAGAACGTCTCTCCCCTACTGTATTTCCCCTGTCAAGGGAACTGCCAGAGGTGAGTCACTGACCAGGGGATCTAATATTCAACATAAGACGTTAATACACAAACTCAGATTTAGCCAACTTCTACAAACGTTTAGTTTTAAATGACTTAAATGATTATTTCAAATAAAATGATGATAGAAAAATATTGTTATTATTTTATTGTGATTATTACAGATTGACACCACGGAAAAAGTTAACATGTGCAGAAATATTACAGAACAAACGTGAAGCAGAGAGGCTACGATATCAAAAGATAAAAAACGATCCAGGAAAGTATGAACTGCAAAAGCAAAAAGAAAAGGAAAATTGTGTAAAAAGAAGGAGAAAGGAATCATCAAAACTGTCGAACAAATGACTCCTAGAGAACATCGTAAGGCGAAAAGGATATGGAAAAAAAAACCAGAGAGTGTAGGCAACGACTCAGTTGTCAAAATATCACTAACATTGCTGCAACACCATCGATGTCAGATGTTGATCATCAGATTCCACCCAGTAATTCCCGTAGAAGGGTTATAGCTAAAGTTAGATCAAACCGAGCCAGAAGACAAATATATTTAATTAATAAAAAAAAAAAAGATGAGGCTATAAAGAAACTAAAGACTAAATTAGCACGTTACAAAAAAAGGTTACAAAGATTACGAAATCCTCAAAACCTTACACATAACAGCAAAGTAGAACAAGTCAAGAATTCTTCAAGTGCAAGAGACACAGTGAAGAAAAATTTGCTGTTAGCAGAAGTGTTATCTGACAGTGAACAATTTTCTAATATGATTAAACAAGTTCATTACATAAACCTTCTGCATGGATATAGTATGAAAATTATCCTGATTATCAAGTCTGATTAACACTTAAGAAGAGCTAGTCTACTATTACTACTACTATTAGTATAAATATTTTTAATTGTTGAAGGTACAATGGCAAAATAACTAACTTATTTGTATTTTTATAAGTGAAACACTCTTGTTGAACCAAAAAGGCTGTAATATGATAGTCTGATTAATATGATAGTCTGATTATATGTTAAGAACAATGTTTAATAAAAGTTGTTTTTTTATTTTATTATGTATATTATTGTGTCTGATTCTCTCCCCTGGTGAAATGAGTATCTACCCTGGTTCTGATGTCTCTCACCTGTCCGATGCATTTACCCTGATCATCAAAAAAATTAATAAAAAATGTATAGTGACTTGTCCTTACATGAAAAGGTAAATAAATAGGACAGAAATCATAATTAAGGTTTCATGAAAAAACTCAAAATTTTCTCCTTGGCCGCATCCTCTATTATTTTAAAACTTCTTATCGTAGAATCATCCATAAATCTTTTCCTGATTAAACATGCCACACAAGTTTTGTAGAAAATCATAACATGAGACATACTGTACATCTTAAGATTTAGTATCTGCCATGCAAAATGCCAGAAACTGATCTCTAACTCTCTATACTGCAGACGAAAAGTAGTATCACAACATTACAATTATTATACTATTACAACACTACGCAATCATATAAAAGGTATAAACAGCCTTAAAAAGGCAAATATTTGGTGGGCAATACCAATTGAAACTAAACAAAATTTGGCCAAAATAATAAAGACATTAGAAAGGTAGAAATTTAGTATTTTTTTGGATCAACATAAAAAGATCATTTAAAAACAATTTTGTGTGTCCAGATTGGTTCTTAATTTACGCAAGTGCCTCTTAGATTAAAAAGTATTCCACAGAACAGTCCCCCCGACTGCATTAACAATATATATCTGTTTAGTCAGCGAGTAAAGGAATGACCTTTTTCTTTGTATAAACACATTAACTAATACATTTTATTTTTTAATTAATTTCTTTTGGTTTTTTTAATTTTTAAGGGACTTGTGTTTTTCAATTATTTAAGAATTTTTGATTTGTGTTTTACCTTACTATTACCCTACCCCAAAACCTTTTATCCCTCTTTAGGGAGTATTCTACACACACTAAAGATTGGGAAGAGCAAAGGGGAGGATTAAATTAGACATTTTTTTTCAAAGCAAATGGACTGATTCTAAGTCTCTTTTAGTGGACATGAAAAAATAACTTTGAACTTATCCCTTTGAGCAATATGAGCAAAAAGACTTAAGCATAAGCCTAGTTCACTCGTTCCATGTTCAAATGTAGTCACTTTTGTATGAATTTCATATTAAACATATAAATTTTTTGTGCTCTATTATCTAAAGTTTGTATATTTCCTGATCACACCCTTATTCATGAATGACACTATGTGCTCACTGACTCTATTAATTTAATGTGAGTTTCGTTTTCTATGCAAAAAATTTGAAAATAAAAGCAGTGTGAGTGTAGTGTCATTTCTGAATGCGGGTGTAGTGTTCTGTGGTCTTTTGAGGTGTATTAATTAACAATTATAAATTTGTATTTACATAATAAGTTTATAGTTATTATACCAATCTGTTTTATATGAAATTAGTGAAAAAGGAGTCAAAATATACCAATCAATCATTCTGTGATAAACATGAAATTTTAGATGTACATTGAAGAAATGCACTTAACCATTAATAAATATTTTTAGATATTTATGAAACACTTTTTTTATACACAACATTATGCTTATATTGCTTGTAGTGTACTCAAAAATACCATCCAGCTACTAACTATAATTTAAAAAAGATATCTTTCCTAATGCCCAACACATGTGTTATGATCCAGCAGCTTACATGAGCTAACAATTATTTGTTGCAAATGAAGAGAAGTAATTTCTCCTGTGAATGTTAGTATTTTCCCATAAAAAACTTGAGAGACGCTGAGCTAAAAACAATAGCCCAGTTTATAGTCTTAATGTTCTTCATTTCAAAAGAAAAGCATTGAATACAAAAACTCACCGGTATTATTTCTTGATATTTAGTTTCAGGAACAGGTACAGGTACTATCAAAAACATTCTTACAAAAAATAATATTAAAAATATAGTCAACGGCGACAATATATCAACAGAGGTGTGAATAAATCGTCGAAGACGAACCATGCCATGTTTCCACAAGAGCACTCTCAATACCTTAAGTGAGATCGTCATTTTCACAGAAATTTCACAATAAAGATTGTTAGTTTAAATTTTTTTAGGAAATTACCAATATAAATGATGAATATAATTTTACAGACTATATTGTACGAAAAACACTTCAAGTATTATTGTAAAAGTAAACTTAATTAAGTAGTTCTTTAAACATCGCAAAGATAATTAGTTTTGAATCTCTTATTTCTTTATTAATGCTTCAAATTATAAAATGGAATCTACTTTAAATAAAATTTGAGGATTAAAAAATAGTAACACGAAACCATAACAAAGTGCTAACTTGTGGTGCTAACTCGATACTGCTGTCCTACTAAGCCACTATACTAAACGTCAATCAAACCAATCAAAATAAATTGCAATGTTGCCAACATATACATTATCATTAACTCTGCCAGTTCAATTTATAAAACCAACAGAAAACCCCCAACGAAAAACGACGTTACAGTACAATACAACGCACGAAAGTCTGCTGCCGTAAAGTTAGTCACGAAAGCGTTGCAATGGCGCAAAATAGACACGCTGCGGAGAAGAAGAGAGGATCTCATTTACCTATTTAATCATACTTCTCTATGATCTTCTTCTCACACTGTTATATCTCATTCCGTACACTATTGTTGTTTATAGCTACACCCACACCTATACAACGTCCAAAAAAATACAATCTTATTAATTGCTTTTTATAGGCTTAAATAAATTAATATGTATTCATGCCATTTTTTTACAAACAACAATCAAAAATGAAAACGGATTTTTTGTAGCATTAAAACTACTTTTGCATACACATGGTTCCTGGCATCTATTTAATGACTATCATTATAATAACAGTAGCGTACCTCTAAATCAAATAATTTTATAAATAATTTAACATTGTTAATACATTTGAAATAAAAGTCATTAAATTTCAAAGCGGAGCTGCAGGAAAATCTTTAATACCTATCTACGCAAGTTCAAGTCAAAATTTTTAATTTGTATCTTTATCAAGCCAAGATATACTTTTATGTTAATTATTACATATTGTATAACAAAGTATTAAGTTTCATATTAAAAATGAGTAATGTAACATACTGTTAGTATATTAACTACAATAAATATTTGATGAAAATAACATAATTATCTATCAATCAACGTTTTCATTTAAATCATTAGAAGCAAATGTTTTTTTATGAAATAGAAACATACAAGTGTTTCAATGCATATTTCTTGCGTATCTTAGTGATTGAGTGGTCGTAGTTTTATTAATGAAACTGAATTTTATTGAACTGTTAAAATAAAACCTCGAGGTACTAAAAGTAATTAATTTTAGTGAAAAATTTATTAGTCACCAACACTAATACTTTGTATTTTGATAATCAAACTACAAAAACTATTCAATCACTTAGTCAATGATTGACTATCATAGTAACTTGTCTATCTTTATCACCATTGATACTTGTAATATCCTTGTTCTTGTTTTGTAGTACCTAAAGATATTTTGAAAATACATATTTTTTCATTTTAGAGTTATTTTTTAATCAGATGGAACATTATACATCAGCCCAAATATTACACAGAGGTAGTTATATCCAATGACATATTTGACTGGATTGATTACCATCTTATGAAAAAAATTGCGTAATATAATAATAATTTAAAACAAGTACTTTCATTGCAATGCAATTTAATTTTGCACATCAATCTTTTAATTTTAATATTGATGGTTTGCTTATTTTTATTAGCTCAAATACACAGTTTCTACCCATATTAGCGAATATTCCTGATTTCAAAAACTCTATTTTTGTTATTGGTATTTTTTGTAGGACCTTCGTCGACCTAGAGACCTTCATCATTGTCTTCTTACTTAGATTTATTTATGCAAGATTTGAAAAATCTTTTACAAATGGGTGTAACTTATAATGAAAAACATTTTATTATATACATTAAACGTTTTATTTGTGACATGCCTTATTTGAAATGTGTTAAGTCACATGGTAGTTATTCAAGTTGTGACAAATGTATTTACAATCAATCTTACATAGATTTGACTTATGCATTGAGAACAAATGAATCGTTTGTTATGCAATTAGACAAAGACCATAATGTTGACATATCACCTTTGCACGAATTAAAGTTGGAATGGTTACTTGTTTTCCTATACATTATATGCATAGCATTTGTTTGGGTGTTATGAGGAAAATTATTCATTCTTTGATTAAGCCAATAAAATCTGAATCAAGACATAAAATTAGATTCCTGAAGTATAATTTTTTTTTTAATGAGAGGTGTCAGTATATACGCCGATTTGTCCCACTTGCATTTAATTGAAAGTCAAGAGTACTTAACGAACTAGATCATTGGAAAGCTACTGAACATTTCTATTATATCTTGACCCAATTATATTATTTGATATTATGAAACATAGTGTATACAATCATTTCATGTTATTGCACTGTTCTATTTATCTTTTAGTACTTAAATGATACAATATTCCAGCTACATAAAAAACTTTCTTAAAACTTTTGTTGAACTATTAAAACTATTTATGGTCCGCACTATATAATTTACAATGTACATTATTTGGTATATCTTGTTAATGATGTTGATAAGTTGGGGAAATCTTAATAAATTTTCTGCATTCAAGTTTGAAAATTATTTAGGTACTTTAAAGAGATTGTTAAAAGCTTCATATAAACCTCTGCAACAAGCAGCGATTCGTAAGTCATAAAGACATGTTAAACCAGTTTATTTCATTATGTCAACTTCCTATAGCTGTAGTAATGAGCATTTTTATGGGCCTGTACCCTCATGCTATTTAGGTGAACAATATCAACAATTATCACATGATTATTAAATTTTCCATAATGATAGTGAAGCCGATAGTTATGCAACGATAAAAAAAAAACAAAACTATTATGGATATACAAAATGTACTATTGGATTCTGGTAACCTTTACTTGTTTGGAAGACCTTTTAAACATTATGAAGATTTTTATAAAGTACCCTGTTGTTCATCAAAATTTGATGTATTTAAGTTACCCAGTTATCTGATGCATACTGTTTTATTCCTGTGGACGAAATAAGTAAATGCCTTGTTATACGTTTTAATGATAAATGTGCTGCTAAGCCTTTAGCACATTGATCTTTTTGAAAATGTCTGTTGCAATAAATGTGTGCTTATATTTGCAGAATCTTTTTATTTCTTAACGCATTGTAAGATTCATGTCAGAGTCGTAAATGTACGTTTACGTTTGACATTTATTTACTGCTCTAGATGCCTTTCTTAAATGTCAATAATTATAAGACGTCACGATACGTCGTTTATTGACGTCGTATAATGTCATTTTAAGGTTATTCTGATACAACGGACAATCATGTCTATTAGTGATTGTCTGTGACTGCTGTTGCTGTCATTTTTGACGTAACAATTACTTCAACATTATGCGTCAGGCGAGGTGGTTTAGTCGGGAGCCCGTGCATTGGTAGTTTTAACACTTCTAACGCTATGGTGGATGCAACATAGGCTGTCGATTATCTTTAAAAAAAAATTGATCTCCGATTCGATTCGAATCAAACATACTAAAATCGATTCTTGTTTAAATCGAGCATTAACAGATCGATTTTTGATTAAACGCACTAATTTTAAACACGCCTAATATAGATACAGGACATTATTGATGACCATTTATCGCAAATACAAGTAATTGGATAGAAGTTATTAAATTAATAAACCTAATATCACGCCTATATTCCTTAAAAAATTAGGTAGAGGTGGGGATCGATCCAAAATCTTTTGCTTAGCAGCAGTAGTGCTTGCGACCACTAAACTAATGTCGCAGTTTACATTTCTAGTCTCACCTATGTGAGTCAGTCAATAAATTAATCAAATTTTAAGTTTATAAAATTTTATTAATGTTAAATACACATTTAACAAGCAATTTCATTTTCCTGTATTTTTAATCGAGTTACTTCAAAAAAATTAACTTATCTAATCGCTCAGGATCTAAACGAATCCTTTCGTCAGTCGCAATGTTTCCCGCAATAGAAAAGAGCCTTTCACAAGGAACAGATGTTCCAATTTATGTTTAAATGTATGTGCATTAGTCTGAAGTCAAATGGTTGGTACATAATTTTGTAATACGTAAGAAGTATATCAGAATATTAATTGAAAGATTTGTTCCATGTATATCATTTATTAATTTTCAACTGTCATCATACATTATGTCCACAATTTTTTTACGAATATACTAAAACAACAGTTTGCGTCTCACTTTTGATACTATTAAGTAACTGTGAAAATTCGTATGTTATCATCAGTTTTTAACCGACTTCCAAAAAAAGAGGAGTTTCTCTATTCGGTTGTATTTCTTTATGTTTGTTACCTCAGAACTACGTCATATATTCATTTATTTGGAATTTATTTCGTTTCTTTATCTGTAAGGATATACTTCCTAATGGGTTCCATTTTTCCAAAATCTATTTCTGATAATAAGGTTTGTGAGGAATTGAGGAGCGTTCTCAAATATTATGGGTATACATATAGCGATTTTGTTTAAGCCTTTAAATCAATTGTTTGTTATTAGAAAATATCATTTAGTAACGTTAACTAATGAATAAGATCGCAAATGGCCACCGGAACTCTTTAATGATAAATATTTCACGAGTTGCGATAAAACATCTCGATTAAGATAATTAATCATAACAAAGAGCGAACTTCATTAAATGATTCTAACGAAATAGGTATTAGTTCCAGTTAAAGCAGAGCAAAAAAACATATAATCTATAAACAAGAATATGTAACGTTAAATATTGAATCAAAAAGAGATATTCTTTAAAAAAACAACCATACCTGATTTATCTTTAACTAGAACCAACTCCAAAAACAATTAAGTAGTTGTTTTAAAGTTTGTTTAAATAGTACATAAGTAGAATTTGGAAGGTGGTTTTCTATATAAATTTTATTTTTGAATGATTAGATTTTGATTGTAATCCATTAAAACTTTTTTAGTTGTTTTAAATATTGTAATCGGGGTCACGTAGATACGAGCATGTACGTTACATCACTCTTATTACATCTTAGAAACAAAAGTAAACAAACAAAAAACTAATAAAAACAGTATATTCTGTCTCTGTCATATTTTGAGCTATAGTGCTCTTTGCAACCGATTGTAGACGTCACCTTTCAAACTTTAATTATATTTTCAGGTATTTCATCGAACAAAGAATCACTGCATACTGATTATTATTTTCTTTATTGTTATTAAATTTCCAGCTTCCTGACATTTGAAATGAAGTTCATTGGTGTGATTATATTATTTTAAAGCATGTAAATTCTTTGTACAAAAAATTGTTATTAAGCAGTGAGTTTTCGTTAACAGTGAAAAATCTGCTTTTAACATTTTCATTTTTTTGGAAGGTATGTTTTTAATTTTCAAGTTTTTTGAATTTGACAGTTTGGTAACATTCTTTCATACATATTGTCTATGGTATTGACGTAGTTTAGCTGGCTGTTACATCCGGTCGAGTGGTTCTTTTTGAAGTGTACGCCATTGCTGGCGTATGGTAGTTGTTAACTAGTGAAGGAAATCAAAAACCATCCAAAATGGTAAGTGGCCATTCTTCCAGCAGTGATTTAAAAAGTGGTTTAAAGGGATTTTACTGCTTTAAATCGAATATATTTTCAATGTTACTTAGGAAATAGGGCTTCAAAAAAGATTTTCTGCACGACACCAGTCTTTGTGTTCGGATGACGTATCATGGAAGTTAATGTTATGTGTTTTGTGATAAAATGGATGTTTGTAACTGAATAGATAGTTTCTGAAAAAGACTTACAAACGTATTCGTTGGATTAGTTCTTGTGGAAGGTATACCTAGGGACATTTTGGGGAATGTTATCATGAGTACTATTATTCCCATAGGTGAATTTTACCGTGGACGAGATCAGGACGATGATGGACAAAAAGCGGAACATCCGCAACATGTCTGTAATAGCGCACGTCGACCACGGCAAGTCGACCCTTACCGACTCGTTGGTTTCGAAGGCCGGTATCATAGCGGGCGCTCGGGCCGGCGAAACACGTTTCACGGACACACGAAAAGATGAACAAGACAGATGCATTACTATTAAATCCACGTGAGTATTTATATCACATGTTTTGCTATTTTATTATTTGATGGTATTGACAGCTGTTGTGAAATCGTGTTACAACTTTCACGTGTTACTTAACATTAGAGGTCTTACTTTCATTCAAGAACTCGTTTCCGAAAATTTAGGCACAAATGAATATTTCGCCGTTTGTTTTCGCCATTTCAATGTTGATTTTAAAAAATGTGATGATTGTTCTTACTCACCAACAAAGCTGATTATTATTGACGATGCTAGAACGGCCATCTGATTTTTAATTATTTAAAATAAAACAATTACGTTATCGTGCATACCTGATATTTCACATTTTAATTTCAGGGCAATTTCTATGTTCTTTGAACTGGAAGAGAAAGATCTAGTCTTTATTACTAACCCCGATCAACGCGAAAAGAGTGAAAAGGGTTTCTTAATCAACTTGATCGACTCACCCGGACACGTAGATTTTTCTTCAGAAGTCACTGCTGCACTCCGAGTTACTGATGGTGCTTTGGTAGTAGTAGATTGTGTGTCTGGTAAGCCTTTCATTTTTCTGTATTTGAAGTACTTATGCTTTAAGTTGTGAGAAAATTTTATTTTTTTTTTAGAAGTGATATTTAAATCTAAATCGGCAACATGTTTTCAACGTATACTTTCTTTTTCTGTAAAATATCAATCACTTTTAACTTTTGTCAGGTGTATGTGTACAAACTGAAACTGTTTTACGTCAGGCGATTGCGGAGCGTATTAAGCCTATCCTGTTCATGAACAAGATGGACAGGGCACTATTAGAGCTGCAGCTAGAGTCTGAAGAGCTTTATCAAACATTCCAGAGAATCGTTGAAAATGTGAATGTAATTATTGCTACCTATTCCGATGATGCAGGTCCTATGGGTTAGTATACGGTTTAAAATTACAATTATTAACTCATTCTTAATTTTTTTCATAAATTTTATAACAGTCATGATCCTTTAATCACATAGATAATGAATAATCTCAACAACATGGATTTTATTTTATTATCTGATTATACATACCTATTCAGTCCCAGTGTTGCCAGTTGTATTTATGTATATTTCTGGGTGTCAGAGTGGACTAATATAAAAATTCTTTCAGGAATTGGTTGCGAAATTTCATATTTTGTAATCCCATAATGGAAAGGAACATGTTATGTAAATCAAAATTTAGTTGAAAATAAACACCTTGATTAGACTGATCAAAGTTATAAAATCTGTTTGTCTTTTGGATAGTTAGAAAAGTGTATAATTTGAAAACCATGCCAAATATCATGTTCTTTATCTATGAATGAGATCTTATAAAAACTTGTTGTGATCCAGGTGAGGTGAGAGTGGACCCTAGCAAAGGTTCAGTAGGTTTCGGGTCTGGTCTGCATGGCTGGGCTTTCACCCTTAAACAGTTTGCTGAAATGTATGCTGATAAATTCAAAATTGACCTCGTCAAACTTATGAACAGGTGAGCATAGTGCGACTTTGTATAACAATGG
The DNA here is from genome assembly GCA_005406025.1 of Eumeta japonica. Lineage (NCBI taxonomy): Eukaryota > Metazoa > Arthropoda > Insecta > Lepidoptera > Psychidae > Eumeta > Eumeta japonica. The sequence goes on from BGZK01000841.1 coordinate 136,784, forward strand.
TTACAATCAGTAATACATACACATTAGCAACAGTAGTCTGAGCTTTACTATTAACCTGACAGTAATAATAACCTGAACAGAGGATTTTTATCACTCACATGAAAACATATATATGCAATAAAGCTATATTCGATTTGTTTGATATCTATTTGCACTCAACCTTTATTTATATGATGTGAAAAGCCTGCCTGATTAATAAATTAAAGGCTAAACTAGCACATGTACATTTCACTGTAGAAGATGGCTTTCAAAGCACATTACTGAGTGAAATAATTAGGCATAAGTGAAACAGTACAGTGTTGGTGGTTATTTCTTTTTCTGCTCTTTTTAGGTAGTTTAGGAATATACAATTAGTTAATCAATTTATATTAATGATGATCTTTTGGTAATCAAATTCAGTGATCTGCCATGGCAGTCCCTAGTAACCTACTAAGTAATAATATATGATATTTATCTAGTCATTTGTATTCAAATCTTTAATTTCATTTAATGTGTTCCATACTTCTGTCCCATTGATACTGTTTACAAATGTTTGTTTTGTGTAGCAGTGGCAGACAGGGACAGATATTATGCACTCAGTACCCAACTGCTGGCCACCATTGGGCTATCAGGAACGTAGCTGAGCTACAAAATGACAAGAAATATTACTATTATTTGTGGTGCCAACATCTAATAATGCTTAGTAGCCAGCTATCAAATACAAACTTATATAGAAATGTGTATATAATTTCTAATATTCAAAAAGAATCTGCCAGTAATTTTATTTTGAATTTAATCTAGAGTGAGCTCCCAAATTTCATTTAAAATTTCTAAATCCCTCAAACACTTTCTGTACAATAGTAGAAGTGCTCAAATTGTCAAATAGTAATGTTTATCTTGAATTTTAGGCAAACAGCATTTTATTGTGATCATGTTTATCGTCAGTGGTAATAAATAAATTATAACCATCTGGAAATAATATTGCTTATAAAATTATAACTAAAGCAATATTTACACTGTTCACAGGTTATGGGGTGAGAACTTCTTTAATGCTAAGACCAAGAAATGGGCTAAACAAAAAGATGCTGAAAACAAACGCTCGTTCTGCATGTACGTTTTGGATCCCATTTACAAAGTCTTTGATGCAATTATGAATTTCCGCAAAGAAGAAACTGAATCCTTATTGAAGAAAATTGGTGTGACGATTAAGCATGAAGATTCAGACAAAGATGGCAAGGCACTGCTCAAGGTCGTGATGCGGTCGTGGCTACCAGCTGGTGAAGCACTCTTGCAGATGATTGCCATCCACCTGCCGTCGCCTGTGGTCGCGCAAAAGTATCGTATGGAGATGCTGTATGAAGGCCCACATGATGATGATGCTGCCATCGGTGTCAAAAATTGTGACCCTGAAGCACCGCTTATGATGTATGTCAGTAAAATGGTACCTACTTCTGATAAAGGGCGTTTTTATGCTTTTGGTCGTGTCTTCTCTGGTAAAGTAGCAACTGGCATGAAGGCGCGCATCATGGGACCCAACTTCCAGCCAGGCAAGAAGGAAGATCTGTATGAGAAGACTATCCAACGAACCATTTTAATGATGGGACGGTATGTAGAAGCTATCGAAGATGTGCCATCTGGTAACATATGCGGTTTAGTCGGCGTTGACCAGTTCCTCGTGAAGACAGGCACCATCACCACATTCAAGGATGCACACAACATGAAGGTGATGAAATTCAGCGTATCACCTGTAGTGCGAGTTGCCGTAGAACCCAAGAACCCTGCTGATCTGCCCAAACTGGTTGAGGGACTAAAACGGCTTGCCAAGTCCGATCCTATGGTGCAATGTATCATTGAAGAGTCTGGGGAGCACATTATCGCTGGTGCTGGAGAGTTGCATCTTGAGATTTGTCTGAAGGTTTGTATTTGTTATTTGACTACAATAATTTGATCTACAAACATGTTCAATAGAATGTATTTGATATCATATGTAATCATCTGTAACATTTAGAAGAGTGTTAATTTTAATTATTGTGAATGAATAGTAAATAATTGTATTCAAAGGAGAACTTATGAACTCTATAAAAAATGAATAAGGTTATGTAAATAAAAATTTTGCTGCTACTATAATTCTTGTCTGTAGAGGATATCTATTATGAGATACCTAATATAAATTGTTAATATGAATATTAATGTGAATCTACTTACAATAATATTTAAAAAAAATTGATGTTATATATTTCTGACTATAATTGAAATTTATTGGTTACTTTTGTGGCATGTCAAACTTAATAATTCCTAAATACTTTAATATGATTTAGATTTGATAAATAAGAAAGCACAATTATTATTTATTGTTTTAATCTAAATTATTTCTTTGGATAAAAACAATCATAATGTTCAATATTTAAATGATGTTTAGGTGGAAATATTGTTGGTTGATTTTTGCATTAGGTTAGCCTGTCAAAATTACTAAGTAATGCCTGAATCCAATGTAATTACAGCAATTTTTTATGATTACTTAGTATGTGCGTTACAAGTATCTTGTAACAAGAAAAATAACCCAGGTTATACATCAGTTTGGAAAGTATTTGCTAATCTATACCATTTTCAATGTCCATATATTAATTCAGAATTAAAGTGGCAGTATTATAAGGTTTTTATTTCCTTTTTTCACATTTATATTGTCATCATGTGAAATATTGGAAAAAATAATATGTATACGTATGCATCACAGGATCTTGAAGAAGATCATGCCTGCATTCCTATCAAGAAATCAGATCCCGTGGTGTCCTATCGCGAGACTGTAGCTGAAGAGTCTGACCAGATGTGTTTGTCCAAGTCTCCAAACAAACACAATAGATTGTTCATGAAAGCGCAACCCATGCCAGATGGTTTGCCGGAAGACATTGATGATGTACGTAATTATGTTGTAACTAAATATTTGATATAATTTTATAAAGGTTGTTGCTAATTCTAAAGATGCTTTATAAAAAAATCCCATGTGAATTTAAATCATAGTTTCACCCGAGTTAGGATGAAGTCAATTAGTCAGGATTATCACCTATTTATTATTATTGAGTGTAATGCTTCTGGCACAATCCGTGTCGCTCCGTAGGGGGTGCCGTTAGCGTTATGCGCTGCCGGCGCCCTCCGGGACGGTGTCGGCGTGCACGGAAGCAGAGCAACCTCGTCGCGCCTAACGCTGCGTAGGACCTCTATCCTTATGTCCCGGGACCGCATGCTTCGGCGCTGGCGATACATATTTTTGTAATAAAAAAGGCAGTGTCCACCAGTTATAAATTCCAACAGAAATGTGAAATAAATTGCAAAATTCTAGGGCAATTCATGCTAATAGATGTGGCAGTTTTATTATATGTTATGGCAACCCATAGAGGTTGGCATTGGGTTGTTAAAAGGGATTCGGGATGTTCAACTAAATTGCTTGAAATTTCTGTTTTTTATATGCAACAAGAGGACATAAATGTCATAGAAATTTATGGAATATAATCATGCAGATAATGGTGTTTTTATTGTTTTTAACATATTTACATAATTATGTTTCTGACCTAGTTTTGCATAATGTTCGATTTAAGGATAAGTAGGAATTAGTTATTAATTTTTATAATTTAATATAATAATTTTATGATTATATATTTTAAAAATCTATTTTAAAAGACTTATGTGCTTGATTGTGAATCAAAGTTAAAATTATATTTCTTTTTTTGCTAATAAATGATACGTTTTATGTAATCAAAAAATATGCTCAATCAATTTTTCTTGCAGATTAGATAATAGTAAAAATTTAAAGAAATATCGCCATAGCGGATGGGTCACTAATCTTAATAACAACCAAAATAATTTCTCTATGGACAAGTATTTAAATATGTAGTATGTGTGTATCCATAGGGCCGTGTGAATGCACGCGACGACTTCAAAACGCGCGCACGTTATCTCAGCGACAAGTACGAATACGACGTGACGGAGGCGCGCAAAATCTGGTGCTTCGGCCCCGACGGCACGGGGCCTAACATCCTAGTTGACTGCACCAAGGGTGTTCAATACCTCAACGAGATCAAGGACTCTGTGGTAGCAGGTTTTCAGTGGGCTGCCAAGGAAGGCGTCATGGCTGAGGAGAATCTGCGCGGTGTGCGTTTCAATATTTATGACGTAACGCTACATACGGACGCAATCCATCGCGGCGGCGGGCAGATCATTCCCACGACCCGGCGTTGTCTCTACGCTTGCCTGTTGACTGCCAAGCCACGTCTCATGGAGCCTGTCTACCTTTGCGAAATACAGGTTTGCCTCCAAATTTCTTTAATTCATATGCACTATGGGTGTGTTCATGTGTCTAAGCAAACAGTTAATGTGTTATTCTTCTATTTACATTGTTATAAGAATTAACAAATAAGACTGGAAAAAAATGTGTCATGCCTTTATTCTGTGATATCTACCGCTCACTGGCCCCCTTATAATATAATTATTACGTTAGCTTGGGATGTATTAATGTAATTTTTACAGTGAAAATTTCTCAGAAACTGATGTTGGATAAGGATGAGGCCGTAAAATGTATACCCAACTCGTGAGATGTAATACTATTTTGATAGTCTGATAATTTTGCATAATGTACATGTTAATGTATTAAGAATTCACATGTGATGCATACTATATGAGCTCCTTTTTGTTCATGTGAAAAACCGACAATCGACGGATTGAGGTGAGCGCCCCGTCATGGGCTATCAGACCGGCGCAAACCGCGATGCGAGTCCGTCTGCGGTGTATTACTCTATATCCAACCCGCCGGGCATTATGTGTTACGGACTTGTCCATCCATACTTGGGAGTGAGGTGTTTTAGTTCAAGACATTTGGTGCTTCTGCTAATTTTTTTTTTTTTGTAAAACGTAAATGGACGCCAATAATTCTCATTTTACCATTTTGTGGTTTTCAAACATTATTTACAAGAAAAATGAATGGAACAGTTTAAATGTACATAAGCATGTTGTTAATAATGAAATACTCTAATGTAGTGCTATTGTGTGAGGCTTTGTGTGCATGAGTCATTTAACAGTACGAATTCCACGCGATCCTGTGCGCGGGCTAACGTCAGGGCTAGCTCGCGCCTTTCCGAAGCGTGGTACAGCGATCAGTTCTTGCTTTGGGCATGCGTCTTTCTCACTAACCTTGCCTGAATAGGGGAACTAACAGCGACGTGCCACACCAGAAGGCCCGCTCTGATTGAACTGTGTTGTAGTGTCCCGAGGTGGCGGTGGGCGGCATCTACGGCGTGTTGAATCGGCGGCGCGGACATGTGTTCGAGGAGTCGCAGGTGGCCGGCACGCCAATGTTCGTAGTGAAGGCTTATTTGCCCGTTAACGAGTCGTTCGGGTTCACGGCCGATTTGCGCTCCAACACCGGCGGCCAGGCCTTCCCGCAGTGCGTCTTTGACCACTGGCAGGTGCTCCCCGGCGACCCCACGGAACTCGGAAGCAAACCCTACAACATTGTGCAGGTACTTCTAACCTCCCATAAACTCCTCAACATCCACAATATTTTTTAGAATGTATCCTCAGTTATATGACAAATATTTAAATACCTCCGCTTTTCTCATTACCATTTAAAATGTGAAGAATTTAGAATGTACATTTTAGTTGGTATACAAGAACAATTAATTTTATATATTTGATAGTGTAATTAGTATTTTGAAGTGATTTTAAAATTATTGCAGGAAACAAGAAAAAGGAAAGGCCTGAAGGAGGGTTTGCCTGACCTAAATCAATACCTGGACAAGTTGTAAAGCGTAGCCGACTGGAGCGTGTTGCCACATGCTGCTGTTGTACCATAACATCCGTTCACATTTATATGTTCCCTTAACTGTTTTTTTTTGTTTCAAAAACATATTTTTATTTCAAGTTATTGTATCTTTAGAAAATCGATCTAAGATATTATATGTTGCTGGCCAATGTTTGTTGAGTGCCGTTGTGGCCTCAGTGTCATCTTGGAATTCAATTATTTTGTAATTAATTTTTAAATTATAATTTTCTATTATACATAAGGATATATATTTTCCACTTCAGACTTTCAATTATTATTGTGGTGAGTATTTAATATATCATTTATTTTATTTTTGTTCTATGGAAAAAATATAATCTCTTTTTTGTTTACTTTTCAGTTTTGGTGAACCACATCTTTAAGGTTAGTAGTTTGACTTGTACTTACGTTAATGATTGAGTACGAATGGTAGCGCAACGCCGCTTGCGTTCTAGTGTGCTTAGAATGATGATAGCATTTACCGTGATCTACGATGATCGTTGTAAGCTCAACAGGCCTGAGGCGGCGTCTCGCCGCGTCTCTCGCTCTGCTTTGATATCTTGAATGCAGCTCAGTTTTCATTGTTTCAGGTGCTGCAGTCCCCGCGCTGAGCATACAGCTTTTCCAGGTACTCGGCTTACTATTAATAAATCTAAAACCTTTTTTAATATAATGTTTGTATGAATGTTTCTGAAATGTAAATAAACGCAAAAGAACAAAAAATGTGGTTAGAAGTAGCAATTTGATGCAGATGATGAGCTTTCACAGACCTGTTCTGAACACTCTTGAGGTCAACAGATCGACACTGAACGAAATTTTCGTCGTCGCCGCAAAACCTCTTTTTGACCCTCATTATTAACTTGACTCGTTTTTGCTTCAGAAAAATTGAATTGGATTTCGTCACAGAACCGTCTACTGCTCCGCCATGCCCCGACCGCGGGCCGCTGCTCCTGTCAGTGCAGTGCCAAATGTACCTAATCACATTTTTGTAAATAAAACGTTTAATTTACTTCTCTTTTTATTTTATGTTGATTGTTGGGACAAATAAAATTAATGAAAGTCAGAATATAGGGCACCGTGTTTGTGCTGGGTGCGGCATTTGTCTCTGGTTAGTCAAAATCACTAATTACTCTTGTTTCAAGGAAAAGCAGAGCCCTTAAATTTCATTACATTCGTCCATGTTTCCCTCGGATTGTATAGCTTCTAGCTTTTCCTCACATTATGTGAATCAAATGTTACAGTGAAGTCAATACAATAGGCGTGCAAGCACGCAAGTACCTATGTACGCTTTGCACAAATACATATAAAACAAAATAATTAAATAATGTAATAATATTTAAGTTTAAAAGATAATAGCCATTTATAGAATTGCAATCAAGCTCGATCTCTGTCAACTTTTATTTATTGAAAAAAAAAAATTGTATTCTTTAAATATATTTTTCCTAACTAGTCGCTCAATATAGTTAAAAATTTTATTTTGAAATACTTTGAGCCTAAAAACATCCACTTTCGAAAGTTTGCATTATAAGATTTTAAAATCATAGGCGGTTTTACCAATCGAGTGAAGAGGGATACTAAACAGCGGCGTATGTGTAGTGCGTTTTAGGTGAGCAGAAAGTGAAAGACTTGCGAGAAATTTTTCGTTTTCTACATAATTTGATGTATTTATTCCTTTTAAGTTACAGTTGAGGTGCGGTATAAATTTTGAATGTGCTCAATACGGTCAATATGGAAAGCATAAAATTGTGACCATATGAGATTTGCAAATTCAAGGATACGTCTGTCATAACCGAATAAACAATTAAGACTTGTCATGCGCTTGAACGGTTACAAGTTAGAGAATCTTAATAGGTCACGCACCATCTCGATGCTCTCGGTCGCAACGTCATTAAAGTTATAACATTTAATGGTTTGTCAAGTCCGTATAGACGTCGACTTTGCTCCTCGTCCATTTGGTTAATAAAAGTATATTCAGAAAAACAAACTAAATCAGACACTGGAACGACCTTCAAGAAAATCGTGTGTATAAGAGATACCTTTAAATAATGGGATAGATATTTTTAGAATAGTTCAGTGTTTCCCAATTAGTGATAGGCACACCCCGAGGGTGCGCGCAACAATCTCTTAACTAAATGAAATCCTTAAAAACAATGCAATAACAATTGCCAAAAAAATACTCAATTGAACGATCGGTAGGTAAGTCAAACATGTATCGAGCGCTTTCTCTGGCGGGGGTTCCCGTGTTTCCCGCGCCTCGTCACCCGATCTCGGCCGCCCCCGTCCCGCCTGTTTGCTCGTCATTGTCAATCATCAGTTCCGTTTATGTCGCTGTGCTCCTGTGGTGTTTTAATTATGAATTAATAAATATCCGTCGCATTTATCAGCCTTATATACCTACCTCGGTAAACGGTAAGATAATGTTTTAAAACTGTCCTTAAATTTGCACTCAATTAATAATGATTAATTTGTTTTCTACTATGTACCTGTATGTGGAAGGACAAATTTAATTTATTTCGGTATTCCAAGATTTTTAAATATTTACAAAAGCAGAGTTAATAAGTCCTCATGGTTTTTAAGTGGAACTAGCTGCTAAGGGGCCGAAAGATGAGGATCACAAAATACTGAACAGTTGCTAATTGCTGTCATGTGTTCCTCTATTTGTACTCCGACACACACAAAAAAGAAACATAACAAAGAATCTTCTCAAAAAAAGGAAATATGATGTTATATTCAGTTTAGTTTTACAAGCTCTGGACATCCTGATTCCCATTGCGCAATGTGTCATTGTGCAGAAACGCTGTCAAATCATTCGTTATAACCATCCTTACTACGTCCCCATTTAGAAACCAAACATGCTAATTTGAAAGACGAATCTGTATCCTTACAACATAAATTAAAAAACCTCGAAGACTATTGTATTACTTGTGTGTTTACCTTTCAGAGTATCTATATTTTGTTTATTATAACCCATATGAGATGAATTGATAAATAGACGTTCGAAAAATTTATTACATGATTTTTGATGAATATCAATAAATTTCTCATTCGCGAAAGTGAATGCTTGAGGATAATTAGATCCACCACGTTATTTATAAATTTCATATTAATTACATTAGTAAAAGCTATAGGCGAGACGAGCTTTTTTCACGTAAAAGTGTAAAATTTAAATAAAAAATTTGAATTTCAAAAGGAGGGCGAAACAAATCAATTTTAGACAATGAAAAAGTTTATTAAAAAGTGTAACAAATGTTCACTACGGTTCTTTGTAAGACCGGTCACATTGCTAATCTAGTGCTAAAACATTGAAAAACCAGTTCATTTTGAGTGATATGTGACTGCCCCAGCAGTATTATGAACTTGGTGCGACACCCTGGTACTTTGGCACCACAGCGCCGCGCCGCACACGGAAGAATGCTTGACTATTTTAATTAAGAAACTGACCAAGAGCATGTCGGACCATGCTCATAGGATTCTGAAGCCATTAGTACAAAGAAATGCACTACAGATGAAAAAAGTACGTTACACTTTTTCCATGTTTCCCGCACAGAATAGTCGCCTAAAACTAGAAAAACCAAAAAGGTATATCTACTATTACTAGTAAACCATTACAAACTAATAGTCTAAGATCCCGATATAAAACGACCTTCACCGAGATGTTTATTCAATGAAACCTATTTTATATGTAATTTAATATGTCAATAAATATATTGCATATGGGTTGCCTAACAAATTTCAGTCCAGAGTATTTTTAATTAATTAATAAAAAAAATTTTTTTTTAAACATTGCACCGGTGTGATTATTAAATAAACTCTATACCAATCGAAAGTATGAAGCCCATAGAATATGCAAACGTTAGGTTGCCTATTTTTTTCCGGTCATAACTATCGGGTAGCCAGGTATAAACAGGTAAATCTATAGTAGCATTTTGCAACGGTCTGCTTATTCAATTAAATTTATATAAAATTAAAGATTATTTAATTACAAACACGGTGGTATAGGGTTGCCTGCGAAAAATCAGTCCCTAATCCCGGTTGTCGAATTTTAAAAAGTTAAATATCGCCGCGAGTGGATGTGTGCGACTGAGAGGTCCTAACCAAGCATCCCATGCGACGGAAGAGGACACAGCATAGCAGCTGTTTACGGTGCGCCCATTTAAAGAAAGAGAGTGCGCATGCTATGTGTGTTTGAGAATGAAAAGGACAGCGATAGACGCGTATAGACTGCGCATCAGTTTGGAATAGATTGTTGCTATATATTTACGGCTAGTATGTATGGTATTAGGAACTGCACCAGTGTGAATGATGCGAGACATCGCATTTTTATGAAAAATTACTCTGCAAAAGAAGACGGCGAGCAATTTAAAAAAAACATAAAAGGCTTCGACTCCAACTCCATACCACCATGCTGGATATCATTAATTCACAAAATTTTACGAACTATTTTCGTAAATTCCATGTGGCTTAATGCAACGGATCCAATTTGCGTGAAACTTCAGCCTGAGAACTGCGGTTGGTTCTTAGATGAATATTTAAAACCAGTAGGATTCATTGGGGATCATACACCTTTAAAGATAGAAGACATTGTCGAAAGAATTGAAACAGAGAGTGATGACAAAGAAGATTCGGAAGTTGGAGATCTGAGTTATATGTCCGATGACTCGGAACCTGAATAATTTTTAAAAAAATTTGTATTTTTAATTTTTTACAATAAATAAAATTTCTTTTTAATTGTTATTTTTTCCTTTATCTTCTTATAATAAAGATATAATAATAATAATAATAAAATAATAATAATAATAAAGATAAAATTTGCAAGATTAGTAATATATATGTATTACTATAACCTTTTTTTTCACTAAAGATGAGTATATACTTTAGTGTCACATAAAAAATAACACATAAATTATTAATTGATTGAAAAATAAAAAATTAAATAACTATTTCTCTATTTTAATAATAAAATACTCCAAACTGATGCGCAGCCTATACGCGTCTATCGCTGTCCTTTTCATTCTCAAACACACATAGCATGCGCACTCTCTTTCTTTAAATGGGCGCACCGTAAACAGCTGCTATGCTGTGTCCTCTTCCGTCGCATGGGATGCTTGGTTAGGACCTCTCAGTCGCACACATCCACTCGCGGCGATATTTAACTTTTTAAAATTCGACAACCGGGATTAGGGACTGATTTTTCGCAGGCAACCCTATACCACCGTGTTTGTAATTAAATAATCTTTAATTTTATATAAATTTAATTGAATAAGCAGACCGTTGCAAAATGCTACTATAGATTTACCTGTTTATACCTGGCTACCCGATAGTTATGACCGGAAAAAAATAGGCAACCTAACGTTTGCATATTCTATGGGCTTCATACTTTCGATTGGTATAGAGTTTATTTAATAATCACACCGGTGGAATGTTTAAAAAAAATTTTTATTAATTAATTAAAAATACTCTGGACTGAAATTTGTTAGGCAACCCATATGCAATATATTTATTGACATATTAAATTACATATAAAATAGGTTTCATTGAATAAACATCTCGGTGAAGGTCGTTTTATATCGGGATCCTATACTATAAATTGTATCAGCAAAAGAGCGTCTCTTCATAGCACTTACGTCCTTTTTTTGGCGACAAATTAAATCCAATTAAATATGTCATTTCGTAGGTAATAGAAATTACACTTGAAATGCGTCATAAACAACTTTTTCGACATTAACAATTAACATGGTATACCGACCATGTTTATTTGTTGAAAGTATTAAGCGTTGTCCTCATTATTTTCATATCTTTTGGATATACGGTTTAGAAAATAGAGGGGGCACAATTTCTACAACTTTCGGAGTGATTATTTCCGAAATTATTCACGTAATCAAAAAAAATTCCTGAGGAACCTTAAATTTTTTTTCGAGATTTTCTTAGAGTGAATAACCTTCAAAGCACATAGGTGAAGTTTTCTGCGTATTAGATGATAAATATTGAATAGTTTGCAGAAATGTCAGACAAGATTATTTTATTGTTGATATATAACATCTTTCCTCTCGATTTCCTGCAATCTGAATGATTTCCTGAAAGAGGACGAAAGTGAGGAACAAGATGCTGAAAAAACGCGCACAGTGCTAGTCGGTCAAGTGGACCGACACATTTTACGAGAGGTTGGTACGGCCAGCCAGTGTTGCCAAATTTCATTTATATGACCTATGTACCCTTATACGTGTAAGGTCGAGTATTCAAAATCGTACACAAAATACTGCCTTTTTAAATGTAAACTCGTATCTAATAAAAAAAAATGTCAAATTAAGTTCATTTTGTCAATATTTAAAAAAAATGATACCCAATAATTTTTTTAGAAGGGTTGTTAAATCAAGGTTCACTACTTTTTTTTATCCAATCACTATTTTTTTTAATAAGTTCGTTATATCTTAATGCCAAATGATAATTGTTCAACGTTATAGTTATACAAAAAAATGCTTTTCTGCATTTCGTACTTTTGTCATATGCCGAAGATGATTCCGCTCTCAAAAAAAAAACTCGCTCTTTTGCCATGATTTTAAGTGGTGATCGTTTGATACCCAATATGTTATTTAAAAAATATTCTGACTGATCGCTAGTAGCCGCCATATTAAATATAACGTCACTCAACCTATAACCAATTCCGTTTCTTCCATAACGGCACCCGGGGCCCCCGGTCCGATGGGGGCCTCAAAATGCCAACATCGTTGTTTGACTTGCCCGTAAACTTGCATTCTATTTTCATTCACATATTAAATGACTTTTTAAAAGGGTCCTAAACTTTTGGTGTCCAAAGATAAAAGTTCCTTGTATACAAGGGCCTCGGTTTTGTGTAATTACACACACAAGGATCCAGCCTCCGTGTGCCCGAGGCCCCCTGCACAGCCTAAGACGGCCTTGCTTATAACGGATAAGCGGACTGTCGAAACACTTCTGACGATACCTGGTGTATGCACTGGTTGCTGATCGGAGTTGTCCTATTAACCCTTTCCTCTAAACTTCACACAATGGCAAATCAAAGGGATGAAAGAGACGAACTCACACTTCTGTGTGATGTCGTATTCTCTCGGCGGCCACCGTGGTTTTGAGCACGACTGCGTGTCTGTGTAGCTTTTATACAGAACACGTAGAATACTATTGCGGTTCACAATATTGAAAATTAATAATTATAACACATAATATAATGAGCGATTGCGTTCGTGTTCGATATACAGAAGAAAGCGAGTGCGGCAGGAACAAATTTGGTTGCGAGCGTAAGAGAGGGCTATCTGCCACTGCATTTGATTTCGAGAACACGGCGTAAACACATGGTGTACAAATTTACCTAAATATTTGGCCCACATGCATACGCAATTATCGATAATACAAGCAACAGCTAGTAGTATAGAAATATTTGAAATGTGGTAATTGAGCCCTTTCGTTTCATGCTCAACATGGCACCGTCCAGATTTTTTTTTAATTCTTGACTAGGCCTTTTGGATGGTGCCAAATTGAATTTAATGTCACATAGCTTATAACCAGCGGATAGTAAAGCGCTTCTGACGATACCTCATTTGTTCAATTATGACAAGTAGTTGACGCGGGCACAGACGAACAGCCACATATATACGTACGGACTGAAATCGTAACCCTCCTTTTGACTTCGCCGTAATCGAGTAATAAAACTGCGTTGATTGCTGTACCTCTGGTTGGAATCTGTTATTTTTTGAAAAATATCGTGAACGAAAAATTTTCAAGTATATTTGTGTAATCCTTTTTGGGCTTACATTTCGTAGAATTAAATCTTTTCTTGCGCTTAAAGAGCACGTTAAACGTGACAAGTGAACCAATTCATCGAAAATGTAGACAAAATTAAAATTATTTATTTCTTTATTTTTACTGTATTTCTAATTACTTTTTGAGTTCGAAAAAAATGGCATCGAATGCGCAAGTTCCGTTCAAATCCGTTGTTCCATTCGACAGATATCTGAATATATTTCAATGGAAATAGTACCAATTCATAGATGACTGTACCTTTTTAACAAAAAAAAAATTATTCGAATCGGTTTAATCGTTTCTGAGAAATTTGAATATACATAAAAAAAAGCGTTAAATATAGAACCGACTTTTTTGTAATCAGTTAAAAATAGCAAGTAATTTTTTACCTTTTAATAATTATGAAATATAACGCTAATCATTTTGAGCTTGAGAATAATGCGAAAAATTCTCAAAATTTTAGGGACACATCGCCTTCTCGTGTATTCCACGGCGTCTGTAACGTAACAGTCCCACTGCCGTAGGCCTCCTTGACCTTGGAGTGTGCAACCATGGACGACCCGAGCCTGCGACAAATAAAAATTCACGTTGTTTCACGTACTATATTTTCAGTGTTTTATATTGCGACATGTATATTATATTTCCAGAAACAAATTACGCAAGTCTTGCGAAATCGTGTTTCGGATGTAAAAGACCGGAAGGTACTATAGATTCTAAATTTGCAGCATTACTTTTAAACGAGTACCTCTATGTGTACATACCAAAATTACCAAACAACCCCAACAGAGTGTCAACTTCCACAGCAAGCAAGTTCGACGATTTCCAACAGATGGTGTTAGTGACATATCAATGTTCTGGTTGATAAAGTGTTACATAGGTACTGTCGTTTTGTATTTTTTTAAATATTTGTTCATGAAATGACCTATTAATGATAGATAATAAATCTAGACATAAATTGGCGAGAAATCACTTATCATTATTGTTATGGATATTATTTACGAAAATAAACATCGATAACTTGCCCGCTGCAAAAGTTCACATTCAGTTGGGATTTAGTTTGATAAAACACGTGTACATATAGAAATGCCAATAAGATTTATATAAATACGAATATTCTAGATGATTGGCTTCGCAGATTATGCAGATTGATCGCTCTTTGAAAAAGACACAATTTATGGATTTTGACGTAAAAATGATCATAAACTTTGTTTGATTTACAGTTCGGTCTTGATAAAAGCAACCAGAGTGAATACTGATCTGCTGGTAGATCGTAGATGGTGGACAGTAAACACCCTCGGCATGTGTCTATCGTGTAGTTTTGATATCGTTACATAAAAAATAAATATTTATATTATGTAAAGGACCCATGAAATGCGGCGCACATGCCTGCTATAATGTAGAGTTTGTAGAGGATTACAAAAAAAATTATAGTGTCGATATTCGATAATATGATATCAATAAGTGTCTCGGCGGGCTGCCCAACGAACACGGGCGGCGGTGGTCTTTGTTGTTACGAATCGAACGACACGGCGCGCGTCTGCGCTCGCGAGGACCAATAATTTTTCTTTTGGTGAAAGCATCGAATCTATAGCTCGTACAAAATATGGAAATAATCACCTCTACTTAGTTTGCCAATGATGACACTGTACAGAGAATTACAGTCTTTTTTGTTACGTAGTTTTTATTATTCAACGTTGCAAATAATGTAAAAAATATTTATCCAATGAAATAATTATATTATTTAATGTAATCCTTATATTAACGGCACATTCTATTAAAAAATCTTTCGTAATTTATTCCTAGATTTAAATCATTGTATGAAATTCTTATTATATACGAAAATATTTATTAATCATGTAGTCTATATCTATAAAAGAAGAAACTGACAGATTGATTCGCTGACTGGTCGATCTACGCACAGCTGAAACCGCTGGGTCTAGAAGCGTGAAATTTTACACAAATGTTTCTTAAGTGACGTAGGTGTGCACTAAGAAAGGATTTTTAAAAAATTCGACCCTAAGGGTGCAAAATGTGGGTTGGAAATTTATATGAAACGTCGTTATTTTTGGTAGTAGCGTTTTGAAACTCACTGTAAATAGTCTTTATTAGGAGTAATAAAAAAGTAGGTACAAATTTAAAAAAAATACACTTAAGAAGGGGTGTAAATTTGTATAGAGAACTATTTTTTTTAACTTATCGATTCCAAACTCTCAGTAAAATTATATTCTCAATCAAAAATAATAATTAGACGCCTAATTTCTAAATTTTTCAAAATTACCCCTGATTAAATGGGGTTGTTATAAAATAGGCTTGGGAACTAATTCAGGTACATAGAGCCGTGACTATGAATGCCAGAAACTAGAAATACGGGGAGATGATTTCTATTATGACGTTTTTAGAAATTCGTTCCCTAAGGGCTTAAAATAAGTGATGAAAGTTTTTTGAAACTCCTCCATGTTTAATTTTAAAAAATATGTATATTCTCATGGTTTGAAACAAAAATTTGCTGATACACTATAAAAAAAATGTTAAAGAGGGTAAAATAGGGGATAAAAGTTTCTAAAAAATAATAAGTACAATGCACTATTATTTCTAAACACTATTTGCATGCGTTTTTTTACTAATTATTTAAATTATTGTTTCAAAAATGAAGAAGTTTCAATTAAACTTAAGGAATGGATTTCCTAAAATTGGAAATGGCGTGTACCCAGAACTAGACGGCATGTTAACCCTAGAAGCCAGACGTACACGCAATCGAATATCGTTTGTCTCTTTCTAACCAAGCTAGCGCGTTGTGCTCTTCTGTCACCTCAGTGGCCGACGGGAGCTGTGGGACAGTGCCGTGTCGTTTAGGTAAGTCCCACCATTTTTGATTTATCGAAGTATAGCACGCCTATGAGACGTATGTTTAGGCTTTGTGTAACTTTTAACTAGGTTTGTGTGATTTTACTCTTGTTTTTATTTCGTATATTTTATATCTTTTTTCGGCGTTGCTTCACGTATAAATATGTCACAGTCTAAAATATTAGGCGAAGACTATATTTTAGCAATCTTAAACGAGGAAGGTAATCCTTCTTTGGAAGATTCAGATTCCGAAGTTGAGGATGATCAGATTATCGACGACGTTCAAAGCGAAGATGAAAATAAATATGTGACTGAAAACGTTTCGTCTTTTCAAGAATTTGATCCTTCTGAAGAAACCAACCCAGCCCTTGTTGCAGAAGCTGTTCCATCATCTGGCGCTGCCCGTGTTTGACCACCTACCAACTTGAGGCGAATTTATGGTGTTCGTGGTAATACT
The DNA here is from genome assembly GCA_005406025.1 of Eumeta japonica. Lineage (NCBI taxonomy): Eukaryota > Metazoa > Arthropoda > Insecta > Lepidoptera > Psychidae > Eumeta > Eumeta japonica. The sequence goes on from BGZK01000841.1 coordinate 153,646, forward strand.
CTTCGGGGTAAGAATGAACACATTTGGTCAACTGTTAAAGTTCAAACATCTCACAGAACTCCAGCTATGAATATAATCCGCACCTCTCGAGGCCCAGCTCGCATTTGTCGAAATGTTTTTGATCCTGCGCAAATTTTTAATTTATTCATAACTGATGAAGTTTTATATCATGTTGTGAAATGGACTAATGTTGAAATGATCTCTAAACGCCAAAAAGTAGGAAAAATTACAGCGACTCATAGAGATTTTACTGATGTAGAAATTTGTGCATTCATTGGATTATTGACTTAGACTGCAGTCATGAAGGATAATCATCTTTCCACAGATGAGCTTTTTGATCTTACCTTTTCTGGTACACGATACATATCAGTTATGAGCAAAGAAAGATTTGAGTTCATAGTCAGATGCCTTAGGATGGATGACTTTGACATCAACTCTTCGACCAAATGATGTTTTTGTACCTGCTAGAAATGTTTGGGAATTGTTTATAAAGCAACGTCAAATCAATTATATTCCCTGGATCTGAGGTAACAATTAACGAACAGTTACTCGGTTTTAGAGGTAGATGACCATTTCGGATTTCATACCGAACAAACCGGATAAATACGACATCAAATTTCCGATGACGTGTGATGCAACTTTCAAATACATGATCGACGCTGATCCATATATAGGCAGAACTACAAATAGTGGCGGAGTACCACTTGGTGAATTTTATATAAAGAAATTGTCACAGACTATTCATGGATCGAACAGAAACATAACCTGTGATAATTGGTTTACATCCATACCGTTAACCAAAAGTTTACTTCAACAGCCTTATAAATTGACTCTAGTAGGCACTATACGATCAAATAAACGGGAGATACCTGAACAATTGAAGAATTCAAGATCACGTCCCGTTGGCAGCTCTATGTTTTGTTTTGATGGCCCCCTGAGACTTGTATCGTATAAGACAAAACCTGCAAAGATGGTATATCTCTTATTCTCTTGTAATGAAAATGCAGTAATAAATGATTCAAGTGTTAAACCTGACATGATTCTATTTTACAATCAAACGAAAGGCGGAGTAGACTCATTTGTTCAAATGTGTTCTTCAATGTCGTGCAGCCGCAAGACTAATAGATGGCAGATGGCAGTATTTTATGGTACCCTAAATATGGCTTTTGTTAATTCTGCTATAATATATGGCCACAACATGATCAAGAATAATAAAAAAACCATTGAACAGAAGAAAAATAGTGCGTGGAGTCCCTGCATGCGGAAGAAGTGAAACTTCTTAATGTGGAAATGAAAATAGGAAGAGGTAGAAATTACGTTTTTTGTCGGACGTTACAATTGCGAAAAACAATTGCGAGACGAAATCTACCGACTCACTCTCTTTCTCTCCTACTTTTTACGCTTGTGTATCTTTCTTTCTCTCTCCCCCTTGCATTGGAATATTGGACGCTACGCGTTGCTAACTTTCGCGCTGGCCTGTAACAGATATACTACGCGCATGCGTTCGAATGCCACGCATTCACTCTCGCTCTGTCTCTATCTATTCCCCCTTCCCAGGAGCGTTAAACGCTTAACGCAACAGTGCTTTCATACACCCTCCATGGTAGCGTTAAACTTTTAACGCAACCTTGTTAGAAGTCGCATTAGAGGTTTCACTTCAAAATTCATGAAACAACTCAGCACAGATTTGGTCACGTCTTAGATGGAGAAGACACTTGAAGCTCCGACATTGAAAAGATCTTTACGAGAAAATATAAATCAAATTCTCATAAAACCTACTGATTCAAATAATGAAAATCGAGAAGAAGAACCAGAGCCAAAAAAAACGTAAATACTGCGCCTTTTGCTCCTATAAAAAAAAGAGAATGTCAAAATTTGTATGTTATAAATGTAAAAAATCTGTGTGTGGTGAGCACAAGGTTGGTATGTGTGTCGACTGCTCCTAAAGTTTTGCTAGTCTTTTAAAGCCTGATTAGTTTTTATGTTTGCTCTAAGAATAACTAATAAACGTTAAAAAATAGATTTTCAAGAAAAATATATATGTTTCAGTTGATTTTGAAGAAGTTCACTTTTGTTCCAATCTATGCAAATTAATTTTGGTGTTGTAAGAAATAACTGTGATTATAGTTAAAATTTATAAGAGTGTTGTTTTATTTTTAGTTTATAATCCAAATTTTAATTTCTGCTTCATTATAAAAATAATCACTAAATATCATTTCTAAAATAGGGCTTTTATATGTGTACGCTTCTGAAATCTATATTAAGGCTTTGTGTGCATCCCAAATAGATTAGGCTTCTAAGGTATATACCCACTGAATTATGCACAGTAGTTAATACAGTCAAAAACCTTATAAAAAATATCGTGACGTAGCGCTCAAACAGTAAGCCTTTGTAATGATTACATAACCATAATGAATTATGTTGAAGTACATGAATTACACCAAAAATGACCAAGTAGCTGTAATCAATGATCTTTTGTTGGAACCATTTCAAGGCAAATAAATTGTAACTGTACTGTTTCATAGATACAGTAGTAAACACACAAAGTAGTCCACTACCCTGTTGAGTCCTTAAATATTATTAATCCAGCAGGTCTTCCATATCATAAGCTCTCGCTGCGTGTCGGTACACCTGTGATGTTACTTCGGAATATAAAACCACCGAAATTATGAATAGTACTAGACTGCAAGTTAAGGTTTTACGTCGTAATTTAGTAAAGGCCACTATATTGGCAGGACCGGCCCAGGGAGGAACAGTGTTAGCGCCGCGCGTGCCGCCGACTCCTCAGGATCTGCCGTTCGAATTCAAGCGCCTTCAGTTTCTTTCAAAAGTATGTTTTGCCGTGACTATAAGTAAGTCAGAAAGCCATACTTTGAAAAATTTACAAGCTTCGAAATGTGTAAAACTTTTGTATTTGTAAATGTAAACTCATTACACTTTTGAAAACTTAAATACTAAAAATATCGAATATAAAAATATATATTAATAAAATTGTAAATACATTAAAGAGGAAAGAACAGATCTCAGAGTTGTTTTCTCCAAAGCTTAGCTCCCAAATATACATGACTCTCTGTAAGAAATCGCATTTTCCGACTTATAAAATATTACGTAAGAATGGCCTCAACCCGCGCTCCGTCTGAGGATCCTTGCGTAATTAATGAACGGCCCCCTACTGCCAGATAACTCTCAGATCTAAATGGAACTATAAGTATTATGATATGACATTCAAGAAAGACTTTATTAAAGTAGAAAAGACTTTAAGAAGCACTGTATAAAAGGTGGGAGTAAGAGATGAAAACATAACTTTAATTTATGATGACTCGATGACTCAAACGGACTAGCGCAGAGGCGGAGAGAGCTCCGCAGCCGGTGTAATGCAGTTCTTTAGAGGTGGGCTGGGAGGGCTGGGAGGTAACACCATCAATAACATTTATTTCTTGAGATCTTACTTTCAGTAGAATTAAAAGTCTAACAAAACTGATTGGCTTCATCGTTTATAAGGTAAGAAGTATTAAATTTTACTATAACTTCAACTGTTAATAAGAGGCGACTAAAAGTTTTACAAGTGGGTCATGCAATTTTATTTCGAAAATTGATGATACTGACAAAGTGAAGCCACATAGTAAGTTAATAAATGAATAACTATTTTATATATTTAAGATGTCAATTTATGTGATCTATAATTGTATTTTGATTTTTAATGTGTATACGCGGAATTAATTACAACTCCTTTCTTAATTTTTTTCTATCATACAACTTTATGATAGAAAAAAATTACTTATTAATACCAAAGAAAAATGTAGGTAGTTAATGATCGTAGGTTCTATAGTTTGAAAAAATGTTCGATTTCTTTGAAAAATTGATAAATTCGGAATCTACGCTAGATCCAGCTGGATTTACTATAATCCAGCGCATATCCACGCATTTGTGAATGACCGGTACTCAAAATCAGTTCGAGTTCGGGACGAACTCCCGATCGGAAAGGGCGCCCTCGGCTGTGACGGGCCCTCGGGAACGCCGACGGCGACGAGAGCCGAGTCACACTCGACTGGACGAGCGCTGTCCTAAGAAATATTTATGCTACTCAATAAATCTCGTATTGAACACATTCGAGTATGAGACAATCGGCCAGCCTCGGTATTGTAACGGGCCAAGGTCGGACGAAACGTATCTTTGGAAACAAATGTAGCTGTAGATGGCGTGATCGGCGATCTCCGCGGAGGCCGCGGCGCGCCCGGCACACGCCTGCCGATGAATGGAGTGCTGAAACTGATTTTAAACGTGATTCCCGGTAAGAACAAACATTGCGCAACTCACGCCCGCGCTCGCTCTCGTCGCGTGCGCCGGCGCGGTGCCAACCTGACGAATGCTCTCTCGCTTGCCAAATCCGATATTCTTCGGACCGATAGTCATTGAAAATGTTATAAAAGGAAATTATGAAAGGCCGCTCACACGAGCGACAGACGAATCATCGAAACTGCCTAAATGAAAAAACTTAGTGTTACTGAAGTACGGATACCTGCAAGGGATCGCCTAACGTTGTTTTGGCTTTTACAAACATTTCATAAAGTCAAGAACAAGTTTCCATTTCAATATAACCTCCACCGTTCGCCGACATGTTGTGCGACCCATACTAATATTTTATAAATGCAAAAAGTATCTCTGTCTGTCTGCGTTACGTTTTCCCGCCTAAAATACTGTACCAGTTTTAATGAAATTTGGCACGAACATAGTTTGACAACAGGAAACTTTTTATTTGTTTGTTTGTCTGTTCGTTTGTATTTTGTTTCGTAGCTCAACGACAAATTGATTTTAATGTACTTTAGAACACTAATACAGACAATATACATTTTGTAACGAATTCGCTATTATCTGTTTATTTGTATGTCTACTTATAATTCGACGATGATTTAATCAATTTTAATGAAATTAAAAAAAACTAATAGAACTTATTGTCACATAAAATATAGGTTGCTGTATATTTTTTGTATGTCTGTACGACTCATTGTAACTAAAAACTTTTAGTTATAAAGGTAGGGAGGTTTTAGAGGTAGGGAGAAGGCAACAGTGAGAGAGACGATGAGTAATTCTAATGAAACTGTACGATTGATAATGGCTTAATAGTTAGAAAGTCATAGTCCGTTAAAACAAACGCTAAGGTGTTTACACTACGTCTTTTCTTAGTATTTATTATTATAAGATAGTTTCTATTATAATAACATTGCACAAGTGACACTGTGATGATGTTTGGTTATTTGTAACGCAATTCCGCATAAACGGCTGGATGGATTTAAATGCGCTTAGAAAATGTTCTCGATTGTACGCATGATGTTTTACACCTTCCTCTAATGCGTCCCTGTACATTAATTTACAAGAAATCTATATCGAAATCGAGAGTGATAGCGCGATTGAAAAGACAAACAAACGTAGGAGGGGTCGAAGTGGAAAATAAGGTCATATCGGATCTGACTGTGAATTTGAAACTTAAATCGAAAACAGGCTCGGAATTGGTATTGGTATAGCACTATTACTTGATATAGAACATAGAATTAACGAAACGTCACGCGGACGCAAGTTATCAACTGATAAGTGTGAGCGTCGCCACGGGCTTTTCTTTGGGGGCTCGTTTGTTTCTTCGAACGAAAGTGTTCCTTTTAATGATATTCGTGACATAAGTTAATTAATTTTATCGCGACTTTTCTTCGTTTCTTCATAATTTTATATAAGACGTATGGATTTCTGTCCAGAATTGGCATGCGTACTTTCAGATCTTCAATTCGATCTAAATTCTGACCGGGTGTCCAATTAGAAAAAAGATATGAACAGTCGGGTCCAGGAACTTTTATAGTATTGGAAGCACGTGATCGAGATTCACTTTTATTAGATTCATTGCTATCGTATTCGTCTGAAATTTGCAAATGCACATAATTCTGACCAGAATTCAAAATTTTGTTAACTTGAATATAGTAATTTATTCATTTTTACAATAAAAGTTTAAAGCTTTAAAATTTGACAAGAGAAACTTCTCATTCGAGCTTAACGTTTAGGCAACGTGGTTTCTCGCAATAATTCAGGCATGTCTCCAGCATGAGTCCGCAAGCGTCTCCCGCGGAGTCGAGAGCGCCTCCGGGGCGCGCTCCAGGGACCGTCAACCGGTCTCGTGGCGAACAAAACTAATGGAGACAACTTTCAGTTCGGTTTTGTGAGACAAGTTGTGGTTGCTCGTTCATGCCATCTGGTTATGAGAGTGTAATTCTGTTATGGAGCTGGAAGGTGGATTCTGGAATCTTTCAATGCTCTGTACTGTTGACGCGGAGCTTTAGGCCTTTCGCCCGAGCCCATGTCGAAACATTCGAGGACGAAATGGAGAAGCGAGTTCGATTTAAAGTGCAGTCGCAAGTGAAATCCAAATTTTAGATAATGTAGCCATTTACTCATGCCACTCGACAAAAACGATACGATGATAATAGTACTAATATTTGTCTCCATTTATTTAATCTAGGTTACAGCTTGGGTGTGGGTGTGTGAGCGCGTGTGTGGGTAGGGGTGTAGATGTGGGTGAGTGGGTAGGTCGCGTGTGTCTTAATCCACGCCGCAAACATACACACACCCAACCACTTGCACATAAATTTATCCATTTTCGTATACTTTTGTTATAATTATAGTTTAGTTTTAAGCCAGTTAGTTAAGGTTTTCTTACAAGCAGCGTAATTAATGCAGTAGATATTAAGTTTGCTATTGATGGTGTTTTAGTAGTCTGTATAGGTACAATAGCATAGTTATTTCTTTTGTCAGGATTATAAACTAAGGATTTATGCACGTTTTGTATAAATATCAGCTTAAATTTAGTAGATAGTTTCTCAGCGAAGCAGCTATTTTAGTCAGTAGTTCTTCAGTATACTCATGTACGGTATCCCACGTGGAACCTCTGAAGACTGGGGCAGTGTCGTCGGCATAAGAAAAAACCTCTTCATTAGGTACATTTAAATTTCATAGCTCGTTGATATAAGGTGAGAATAGTGTTGGTCTCAAAACACTTCCTTGAGGAACCCCATATGACATTATTTCCTGTTGCCGAGGCAGTTTCCGACTTTGACACGTTGTCTAAGATCATGTAACCTCTAAACAGCGTCATGACCATACATCTGATACCCAATTTCTCTAGCTTGTGTACAAGAATGGGAACGGAGATAGTGTCAAATGCTTTTTTCAAATTTAAAAATATTGTTATACATTTTTTACCTTTATGAGTTTGTTCCACAATTTCATTAATTAGTTCAGTAACCGCATGGTCAGTTGAAATTTGCTCCCGGAATCCAAATTGTGAATCAGAGAGAATGTCAAATTAATTTACATAGTTCACTGTTTAGAACTGATGAGTTCTTCTTATTTCTCTAGTAATGTTAACAACAATACGCCACTTAGTAATATTTACAAAAAATTTTGACCAAAAAATACAAAATAATGAATATTCTCATTATTTCGTATTTTTTAATTGACTAATGTACAAGTGATTTTGATTTTTATGATTCCGGACAATTTTAGCGATTTTCTTAAATTTTTTATGTACACAGTTGGAAGTCATAGGAAGGATGTACCATACTTTTTAAGTTTCCTTGAATATAATTAAACACTTTTGCAATTTTACCAATTTCAATAAAATCTTGTATGAAGATAGAAGTCAACGGAAGAACATGTGATACATTTTTAATGTTCCGTGAGAATAACTTAGATTGATAGAATTGAGGTCAGTAGATCATAAAATGTATGTTAATCAACAAAAAAATGCATTTAGACGGACCTACGAGAGACAAATGCTACAGTTTTATCAATAGTATAGATATCTATGCCACAACGATCTCACAAATGCTCTTAACGACTTTGATGAAAACCCCAATTACCTTTTCGTTTATATTTGTTTCCTTTTCCTTTTCGTTTACATTTCCTCGTCAAATTCAAAAGCCGCCGAGCCGCGTCGCTAGCTCAGATACTTACCATTTATTACCAGACATGGTGTTTATGATATGATAATAAATATCATCAGAAGATCAGATGATAAAAAAGAAAAAATAAACCCAAACGCAATGATCACCATAAACAGGAGAAACTTCACGCCCGCGGGGGTGAAGCCGTGAGCGGAAAGTTAGTAGATTGAACAAAAAAATTGATTGCATTGCCGTGTTCATGACATAACGCAAAAATAACGATTTCGTTTAAACACGTCATGAATTGTGGTTTTACTAACTTTTATAAACTTGATTTTATTTGCAAAAATTGGAGGAACTGCATCTAATTTGTTGAAGCCATCGTCGATGCACGTTGTAGGAAATAACTTGTATAACGAGGATATTTAGGTATGTGCACATCTTCAGTAATAAAAGCACTGATGGAGAATACGATTGCGTGTTCAACTATAATGGCGGACATGCCTATTTCTATTTTATTAAAATCATGAGAACAGAGAATCTGTTGCCACGCCGCCGCGTGTTACTAAAACTGTCATAATGGTTGATTTACCTTATCACTCGTACGAGAATTACGTATTTCATATAAAAATTAAAGATAATTTTTCATCATATTTTATTTAAGTACATTTAATTATTATATATTATATGCTATTTTGTTCAACAACTTGTTTCCATTTTGTAGGTAGTGACATAATCCTATTGCTGTAGAAATTTTGGGACTTCTGATCAAAGAACTGTGAAAGTAGTTTTGACAGTCCACTCTTGATGTTAACCTAACAACCTGCACAATTGTGAAGAGACTGAAACCGGTTAAAATCTGAGGATACAAAATCAGGGTTATATGGTGGATGCTTTATACTTCCCAATCAAACTCCCTCGATATTTGCTGAGTGACTAAAGATGTGTGGTCTGGTGTTACATCGAAAAACTACACCCTTTCTGTTGATCAATTCCGGTCGTTTTTTCTCTACTTCTCGCTTGAATCTCATTAGCTGTGGGTAGTAGAGATCCGTACTGACGGTTCTGCCTGGCGACAAAAGCTCATAATAAATAATTCCCTTCCTATCCCACCAACTTCTGGCGAATTATTCCAGGTTTCTGTAGTCTGTGGAGCTAGCTCGACTTTAGATAATGACCTTTTTCTCAAGAAATCTAATGAATGTTTTCAAAACAGTTCAGTTTCATTACATTTCAATAAAAAATTGCAAATGAATATACGATTAAATCGATTTCTGTCAGTGAGTTCGTGAGACCAAAGTATCGAGCTTTTTGGTATATCCAGGTTTTTTCAAATGACTCAAAACTGTTTTGTGATCAATCCCCAGCTATGTCGTAAGAACTAATATACCGATTTTGCTCTACTTTTATCAAAATGGCATCGATTTTCTCCGTGACCGGCCGACCAGAGCGAGGTTCACCCTTGACATAAAATCACCGGGCTGAAAGCGCTTCAGCCAGTTCTGAGCTGTTCGTACCGATACTGCATCAGATCCAAAAACGTCACAATTTTTTTTTCTCGGCTTGTATCGCATTTGTCCTTTTTGAAGTGAAACTTCTTATGGCAAGGGGTGAGCCTAAAACGACACGAAAATGCGTCACGCTAAATAATATAAGGGGGGGAAGATGTAAGGAATGATCGGTGGAGAGTAAGGCCAGAGCGTTACTCAGTTTCGTGTCGCTGGCAGCTGCGTCATATATCCCCACTACGAACCGCTGAGTTTGGAAAGTAAGGCTAGCGCGTGACTCACTTTCGAGTCGCCGGTAGCTGCATTATATCTCCCCACTTCTAACTGTTAAATGTGGGGAGCAAGGCCAGTGCGTTATTCGCTTTTGTGTCGCTGGCAGCTGCATGTACAATATAATAATATTATACCCTCTCCACTATCCCTGTATTCTGTGAGAAAGCCGAGCGAGTGACGCCGTTTTGTGTCGCAGCAGTTGCGCTTAGGCTTGTGTTTAAGCAGAGTGCTATTTGAATAGTGGTTGAAAAAAAATTGTGTGATCAAGTGGTAGTGAAATTAAGTGGATTGTGTAAATGATTTTTGATTAAATTGAAAAATTGAACTAGCAATTTAAATTAAAATTAAATGTATTCGTTATTAATCATTATTATTAAATGTATTTGTAACTACAGATTCTTCTTTTTATTTAAAATTACCCTTTCTCGACCTTATTACTAGCCACAGAAGTATCATTTCTAACGTGTGTGGCAACCACACTCTTTTTTGTGATAAAATTTCAAAATATATTGTATATATATTCTACATTCACTCATTTTTTGGACAGAAAAATAATAGAAAAATGGCGGGTCGCCGTTTTTAGTTTTTATTTTTCTTTTTTTTTTAATATAGTTTAATTAATGTTATCAAAATTAACCATATAAAAACAACACATTCAAAGAGATTTTATTACAACTTTTGATGTATAAAAACGAAAAAACTTTTTCCTAGACCTAATATTATTAATCGTTAATTTTTATTGTTGTATTGCGATAGTCGATGTCGGAGTTTTTTACTTCTGCCCTTCTGTAACTGGAACAAAAAATATTTTTTTGATTTGGCTTGGGATTACAATATTTATTTATATTTTTCATATCTATTTTTAATGGCATTTCGAGGGACAAAGGCGTGCGAGCACTTGAAAGTAGGCGGTCACCGCAGCAGCGGAAGCAAAAATCATACATACCTTTTTACCAAAAACAAGTTCAGGTTAGATTTCAAAAAATAAGAAATATTCAACGAAAGCAATCTTCTTCACGCGACTTAAACTCGAATTTTTTAATGTATTTAAGGATTAATTACTATCATAGAAAATTTTAATATGAGGTAATAAATTTGTATTTATAATACCAGTAATATAAGTAATTGACTTGTTTGGCTTACCCTTATGCCGAATATCTAATTGATGCATCAAGCATTTAAAAAAATGTCTTTTACAAACAGGCAAAAATAGAATGCAGTGAAATCGTCCTCTTCACTAGCTGTTAGAAAACAAAAGTCTACTGGAGGCTACTGCGCACGGACGTGCCAGGTGCTATCTTTGTTTACAAAAATGTATACCATCACACTGGTCACACACGAAACTGTTTCAAGACAGCACGTTTTCTCTCTAATCAGCCGACACACCGGGTGTTCGCCGGACGTCATCTTTTATTATTATTTTTTCATGAAAAATAATTTATTGCATGCAAGCAGTTTCAGGCTTCAACAAAAATGTATACCACGACACTGTTCGAAAGCCATCTCTATTAAAGTTGGTTTAAAGCAAATTTACATTTTAGAATAAGTCAAAAAAAATTTGTCGTGAATATGAAAAAACCACCAACAGTTATACGTACCGTACTGATATATCTAAATAGATGCAATATTAAATAAAATACTAAGTATTCCAATTAATTTGTCTTACGATTAACTTTCCGCCGCGGATTCCTGCGTGGCCGAAGTATTCTCATTTACTCTGATCAATAGCGTTGGCGTGAATTTATTTTTGTTTTTTTTTTTAAAACTTAGTTTTCTGATACGATTTCTCGTAATAAAAAGTAATACATGCTCATCTTCAGGATGCAAGCTGCCAGCCAAGCGAGGTATCAGCCAAGGAAACACTACAATATATCTAGCAATATACACCGACTCCAAGAATAATAATAATTGTAACCTCATTATCTTAATAATTTGATTGACTTTTAAGTAGTCTAATATTTTATTTCATTTTACTTAGGAGAACTCTAAAAATGTTTTGATCATTGTTTGATATACACAGGCATGTGTTGAGTTAAATTTGAACTGGATCTACCTTTTTGCGTGGTAAACACATAGATCGTACCTACATATTTATGAGTAGAAAATGTAAGATGATTATAAAATTGTAAAAGAATACGCAATTATTTTTTACATTTTAGTGCATATTAATTTGTTTTGAAATAGTTTTTGTTTTGAAGTCGGTTTTTTTTTTATTAAAATCGTTTATTAGCACTCGTAAGCGAAGAGCTCACATCGATCCATCGATGTCAGTGAAACGGGCGAGGAAACGCCGCCGGCGCTGGACGGGCGCAGCCTGCCGCTACGGTACATCGACAGAAGGAGCGTCTGGTAATTAGATTACGTTTTGACCAAAATTTCTTATAAAAGATCGTCTTCAAATAACCGGGGATATAGGTATCGCACGTATAATTTTTCGTCTATATTCCATTTGGACACTACATTCCGTTTAAGCATCCGAGCGCCTCGAGTCCATCGGGCGCGCGAGTCCGGCGCCGACCGCGCCCGCGCCCGCGCCGCTCGCGCGCCGGTCGGCAGCGACTCGCGTGTTGGCGCCACTTATCTTTTTACACTAGTTTCGGTTCCCCACTATATAAAATTTAGAATACCTATAGCGCCTCGGGGCCTTTTCCTGCTCGTAGACTCGATAAGATTTTTCCATGGCCCTGTGCAAGTTCCTGTAAACTTATTATCGCTTCGATGCGGAGACGATATGTGACGATAGGCGTGTTATGTTATTGCGGTGGAGCACCGATTCGATACCGACATGCCGACGGCACCTCGTCCCTGACGCGGATACGGTTTAGTTGTAGAGCTACCGTGGCAATGTTTTCGCTAGCACAGTTAAAATTTTAGAAATAGAGATTCTTCGAACGTGAGGGCGCGCGGCGCGGCCGAGGGCGGCCCTCGACCCGCTGGCCTTTCGCCGATTCGCCGTATGGTACTCGCCAGCCGATAATGAACCTAAACCGATTGGTGAACGGTGAGCAAATTCGGCTCCGATGCCGTGTCTGGAAACTAGTCGCGCGTGTTCGTGCCCCCCCCCCCCTTTTGTTCACCACTACATACAAAAGATCTCTTCTTACATAAATTTTAGTGCAAAGATATAAATCGTAATCGTAAAGATGTAAGCCGCCGACGACCGGCTCGTCCCGCGGAATTCTAAGACGCGACAACAGTCACAAATACGTTTATCTTCAAATTCGTCGCACACACCGTTTATATCGCAACTCCCGCCGTCTTCGATTCGTCGTAGCATTTTGTTTAATTCTAAAAGTCAGATATGATGTTTAAGTAATTATTAAATGTACATCAATATTACCGATGAATTCGAACTCGCGGTGTTTGAATGCGAATCGCACATTTATTTATTTGGCTAATATTTTAATGCATAAGTATTTAGTATATTTTATAACCGAATGAAACATGACACCGGAATCTCTCGAAATATCAGAACTCAGGGTATGTACCGGTCAGCCTATCCATCGACGATGACGATCGAGTCCTCTCCGCGCTCGTTCGTCTTCGCCGACACCGGGGCATCGCGAGGTAACTGTTCAGCGGCCGCACGAGACCGGGTCGAGTTCGAACTTCGGATCAGTCTCAAATCGATAGCCGGCGCCGGCAAGCGGGTGCGCAGGGCGCGCGGGGGCGGGCGCCGTCGCGGCGCGCCGGCCGGGCGTCCGGCGCCGCGCGCGCCGGCCCAGCTCGGCGGTCGGTGAACACGACCTACGGTGCGCTGCACCGGCTGTGTGTTCGTTGCCTCAAAACGCGAAAACCACTGAATGCGTCTGCTTGCAGATTTCGTTTCATATCTTGAGAGGATCGTAGATTATAGATAGATCGTAGATTCACTACCATCGATATTGATAAGATTACACATCTGTCAAAATATTGTAGATCAGAAAGCACGTAAGTAATTTCGATGAAATACTCACTGCTGCAGAAAAAAATCGACGGCGTGCAGTCGGAGCAGCGCTCGGACTTCGAAATGACATTAACGAACATCTTAACGGTAGCATTTTAGTACTTAATAATGGCCATGCACTCGTAATTAATGTTTGAAAGAAACTTACAACTGAAAGGAAAATAAAAAGTAAAAGTCAACTAAAGCCTACCTGATCCAGACGTAGACCGGCGGCGCGTGCGCGGGGCCGCGCGTGCGGGTGTCCGCGGCTGCTGACCCGCCGTCGTGTCGCGTCGTCGTGTAACACTCGGTAAGAATGAAAAGAACTTTTGCCAATTTATGGGAGTTCAGTTCAGTCAGAGCGCTCGGCCCGAACGGACGCCCCCGCGCGCCCGCTCCCAGTGCTCTCTCAACTATTTTATTACACATTGTGTTTTCTGTGCAGACTGCCGCCCCGCTGCGCCCCGCGACCCTCCCGGCCCTGCCGACCGAGAGTCCGCTGCGCCGCCACGCTCCACAGCGAATACTAATAATTCATTTATTTTCAGATTCGAAATCGCTGTATTTTGGAAGTTTATAACCAACTTCAAAATAAAGCGATCTTTGTAAAACCCTTAAGGTCAAATCGCTGGCTACCTAACGGTGTCAACGAAGCGATTTGCAGCGAGCCCCGGGCGCTGGCCTTTCCCCTTCAGGGAACGGCAAACCCCGGACGGACCTGATACCACCGGCCTTGGAGGGTGCTCCTAGTCGACATCAGGTGTCGCCCGCCCACCTTCCTACATCCTACATTCCATTCTCCGTACTCCGTTTGCTAGGTCTATAGTAGACCTAGCTCGGATACGGAGCTGCTAGGGCCGCTAGGCTAAAACCCGCGCGCCCCTCACTTCGTTTTAAAAACTACAATTTATAAACAACTTACAAGACGACACTCCGCGCTAACATATTTTAGCATCCCATTGTTCGCACACCTGCGCGCCGAGCTCCGGGAAGCCGGCCCGCGGCGTCGTCTATTGTTCGCCCCGGCGAACAATAGACATCCATTAAGCACCTGCGTCGGCTGCTAAGCGGTCAAGTGCGACCGTTTTTTACCATTTCCATATTTAAATTAATAATAATATTTAAAACTAATATTTTAATTATTAAAAATAAAGTAAGATGAATACACACACCTCCCGCCCCACAACGGCGGGGGTCAGGCAAAGAGCCCATGGTCACTCTGACCATGGACCAATTAAAAGCACTCCTTACTCAAATTCTGGCAGAGAAGGGTATCGCTTTACCCGAGCACTCTCTGAACGACGTTGCTTCAACTGCCATGAGCCGCTCAGCCTCACCCTCGCCTTCCATTGTCAGCGGCAAACGCCCCGCTAGTGCCCGCTCCTCCGAAGCCTCCACGGACCGGTCGGACGGTACCGTACGGGGCTCAGACAGCGAAGAAGACGACCGGTTCACGACCGTCGTCAACAAAAAACGCTCAAGGCGACTACGCAAACGGCGTAGCACTGCCAATAACAGTCCAAGTATGGACATCGACACTCAGTCGGCCGCACCGACTAAGTTCATCGATTCGCCGGCGTCGCCCGTCTCCCCCGACGCTCCCGTAGCCCGGCCCTCCAAAATTTCTGGTGCCAAACCCACGGCACCCCCCAAGATAAAACCCCCGCCACCCATTTACCTACGCGAAAAGGGTAAATGGAACGCAGTCTCTGCTGAATGCAGTAGACTGCACATAAATTATACTAGTGCACGCAACACGCTGCACGGTATTAAAATCACTGTCGATTCGATAGCAGACTTCAGGAGCCTTAACAGTCTCCTTATAAAATCAAACATCCCCTTCCACACGTACGCGCTCGAGGAAGAGCGAAAAATTAAAGCGGTGCTAAGAAATATCCCGCTAGAGATCTCGACGGACTGCATAAAGTCCGACTTAGAATCTCAAAACTACCCTGTCTTCGCGGTGCACAGGATGCACCGCCGAGATGGCACTGTAATCGGCCACGTCCTAGCAGTGCTACATAAATCTGATACTGCCAAGGACATTTTCAAATCCCCGCCCAAAGTATGCGGCCTCAGCGGTATCATCGTAGAGGCCCCGTACAGAAAAAGCGGCCCCGGGCAATGTTACCGTTGCCAATTATATGGCCACGCCGCCCAGAATTGCTACGCACAGCCCCGCTGTGTCAAATGCCGCGAACCGCACTCAACAAAGAGTGCAAACGCTCCAAAGACTCTGGTGACGTCCCAGAGTGTGTTAACTGCAACAGCGAGGGTCATCCAGCCAGTTATAAAGGCTGCCCCAAAGCCCCACTTCTTCAAAACGTAACCGGTAACAAAAGTTACCAGCAAACCCCCGTCCCAATCATTAATAACAAAATTTTCCCGCCCTGGCTGGAAAACCCCGCGTGACGTCACACGCAGTTTCGCGCCCGCCACCAACGCGTGGTCCAGAACACCCGCGAGGGCCGTATCTGAACCGGCTAAGGCTATCCGGGAGCCCCCAAGCCGGCCTCAGCCAAACAGGAATCTCCTGCCGGCCCACTCGGCGAACATCCTCACCATCATGTCGATGCTGAGGATGGTCAAAACCCGAGTTTGCCCAACTGGCCGCAGACTTTCGGAAAGCAAGGAGCGGGAAGACCGCCTAATGGTCATCCTACGCCATCAAGATCTGTTGAACAGACTTGAAAAAATATAATGGCAAACGCACCCGGGTGCTCTGCCACAATTTCGATTGGACGCCACAAACCGAAATCAATATCGTTAATATCATTCAACGCGCGCGGTCTCGAAAGTAACATTTTAGAACTAGGAAAATGTGCGACGGAGTACTCAGCGGACGTAATCCTCGTACAGGAAACGTTCCTAAAGCCAAACAGGCCGAGAGCGTGCAAACTAGCAAATTACATACAAGTACGGAATGACAGACTAAACGCTCCAAAAGGTGGTACTGCCGTGTACTACAAAAGAAAACTCTACTGCTGTCCCGTAGATACCCCCCCGCTAATAAACATAGAAGCATCGGCGTGCAGATTGGCTATGACTGGGCACGGCACTCTGATCATAGTCTCAGTCTACCTGCCGCCCCATAAACCGTTGCTCCGGAGCGATATAGAAACCCTGCTCGCACTGGGGGATGCCGTCATCCTCTTTGGCGACCTTAATAGCAAAAATACGGACTGGCGTAGTAACACTACGAATACCAGTGGACGAATGCTCGCAACGCTCGCCGAGGATCACGATCTCGCCATCATCGCGCCTACCCCAACTTATCTCCCAGCAAACGTACGACATAGACCGAATATACTCGACCTCGCGAGATTAAAAGGCGTGGTACTAAGTCTGAACTCAATCGAGACAGTTCACTGCCTCGGCTCAGACCACCTACCCGTACTGCTCAAACTAGGCTCCTCCACCGGTGAAAATCCAAATATCGCTACCAAAACTATCATAGACTGGAAGCGAGTGTCGACCGCGCTTGAGGAAGTCGACACCCCAAATCTCAACGTTATCCCGGACGACATAGTATCCAACAACGACATCGACACAGCCATAGGAGCTCTTACCAAACACATCAGATCAGTGGTCAAGCGATGCCAAAGGAAGGTTCCTGCGAACTCAGATCGCCGGGGCCTGCCCGCGGACGTTCGCGAACTGATAAGAGCTGAAAACGCAGCCCTGCGCCGCGTGAGCGCATACCCCACTCCCGAATATAGGTCTCGAGCGCGAGCCCTCCAACGCGAAGTGAAGGCTCGCGTAAGACTAAAAATGATAACTGGAGCGACTTAATGGAAGAGATTACTCCTCCCACAAAGCCTATTGGGCTGTGGCCAAAGCGCTCAAATCCGACGAGTGCGTGGCCATGCCTGCCCTCAAAAAACCGGATAACGATCTAGCGTTCGATGACCAGGAAAAAGCTGAGTATCTCGCCGACAGTATCGAACTCCAATGTTCGCTCAACCCCGCCCCCCCCGATCTCGAACACGTAAACCGCGTCGAAAACGAAGTCCTCCGTAGGTCCTCGTTACCTCCCAAAGACGATCTACCGTCGGTCTCGGCAGACGAGGTCCAAAAACTCATCAGAGAGTTAAAACCCAGAAAGGCACCGGGCCTGGATGGGGTAAACAACAAAGCAATAAAATGCTTTTCTGCGCCATTGGTGGCGCTACTGGTCGCAATTTTCAATACTTGCATCCAAAATTGTCACTTTCCCGAAGCATGGAAAGAAGCCGTCATTATCGGAATTCCGAAACCGGGGAAACCTCGCGACCTCCCCACTAGCTATAGGCCGATCAGCCTCCTGAGCGGTCTAGGCAAATTATTCGAGAAAGTCCTCAAATCACGACTCAGTGATCATCTGTTAGGAAAGGCCTGATCATCAACGAACAGTTCAGATTCAGGCCAAACCACTCCTGCCCCAACAAGCCCTCCGACTTGTCGAACACATCTCGGAGGCTTTAAACGCAAACGAAAACTGTAGCAGTTTTCTTCGATGTCGCAAAGGCATTCGATAAAGTTTGGCACGCCGGCAATATACAAACTCCACCAGCTACAAGTCCCAGATCGTCTCGTCTTCATCATCCAACAGTACCTGACGAACAGACATTTCTCCTTCCGGCATGAAAAGCATTTCTGCCAAAGACTGATCACAGCCGGAGTCCCTCAAGGCTCCACACTCTCCCGCTGCTTTACTCCGCGTACACGAACGACATTCCGCGCCCGCAAACAGGCGTCCAACTCGCGCTCTTCGCCGACGACACCGCCCTATACCTGAGCGGTAGTAATTTCCGTATAATTACTCTCGCCTCCAGAAGGCCATCGACGAGCTGACGCGATGGTTCCAAACCTGGAGAATCGAGGTTAATCCCGAAAAATCAGCCGCCATATTCTTCAATTACAGCCGCGTCAAAGAAAGAAGTTGTACCATACAACTCACCAACATTCCGCATAAACAAATCATCTATTCCGTGGCATCACAAATATAAATATTTAGGAATCACGCTTGACAAACATCTTCACTTCAAAGATCATATCAAGCGTGTTAGACAGAATGCTCAATTATACCCCAGCAGCATGATCGGTAAAAGAGCAAAATGAGCCTTAGAAATAAATGCACACTCTACAAGTGCATACGGCCGGTGATGACGTACGCGGCGCCAGTCTTCGCCCACGCCAACCCTGGGCACTCTACCAACTCCAGGTTCTGCAAAACAACTTCTGCAGAAGAGCCTCCGGCGCACCCTGGTACGTCCGGAACGATATCCTCCATAGGGACTTAGAACTCCCCACGATCTCCAAATACATGCAGGACATGTCGAAAAGTTCTTCGACACAGCTGCTAACCATCCCAACCCACTACTACAAACAGCCGTATCCTACGAGCCTCCCTCCACATCATTTCATCCGAAGGCCACGGAATGTCCTTTCAGACCCACCGGACGAACTCACCGCTGAGGTCGAAAGGCTAACAAACATAAACAAAGACATGACAGAACTCTAGGCACGGACACCTCCCAACATTACGACCGTAAATGGTCATCCAACCGGTGCGCCTCCCGCGCTCCTGGCACCCTGCTAGGAGGTTAAGCCCGAGCTAACCTCCACGTGATTCTATGCCGAGATGCCCATCTTGGGCATCCATATCAATCACGCGCCGACGGCATCCCATGCCGATCGGCCGCGACAGATGAAGTCCTCAAAGTTCCAAATTATTGGGACTACGGACAACGGCCAACCATCAGGTCGCTTCGGGGTTTTGGTCCGTGAGAGTCGGACACCACGCACGCGGGTGCGTGGATAGTACATTAGTTTTTTATCCCCTCTCCGCAAGGAGAAACCTAAAAATCGCCGCCTCACACCATACAGTCCCCTGTAACCGATCGTATCGCACGCTTTAGTAACTTCTACTCCGCAGCGCTGAGTAGTAACCGCGGTTCGTGTGTGATATTTGTGTGTGTGCTGCGTATAGCGTATTAGTAGATAGTCGGTCATGGCCCGCACGAAGCAGACGGCTCGTAAATCGACCGGCGGTAAGGCGCCACGTAAACAGCTCGCGACGAAGGCCGCCCGCAAAGCGCACCGCCACCGGCGGCGTGAAGAAGCCTCACCGCTACAGGCCGGGAACTGTCGCCCTTCGCGAGATCCGTCGCTATCAGAAGAGCACGGAGCTGTTGATTCGTAAGCTGCCATTTCAGCGACTCGTTCGCGAGATAGCGCAAGACTTCAAGACCGACCTGCGGTTCCAGAGCTCC
The DNA here is from genome assembly GCA_005406025.1 of Eumeta japonica. Lineage (NCBI taxonomy): Eukaryota > Metazoa > Arthropoda > Insecta > Lepidoptera > Psychidae > Eumeta > Eumeta japonica. The sequence continues at coordinate 173,531 of BGZK01000841.1, forward strand.
GCCGTGATGGCCCTCCAGGAGGCTAGCGAGGCGTACCTGGTCGGTCTCTTCGAAGATACGAATCTGTGCGCGATACACGCCAAACGCGTCACCATCATGCCGAAGGACATACAGCTCGCCCGTCGCATCCGTGGCGAGCGCGCCTAAGCGCTTGAGTTTGCTGACACGGTCGCGGTTCGACATTACATTACATTACTACTTTGTGTGTGTCCGTGTCCGTGTCGTTGTCGTGCGCGCGCGTTTCCTTAAAACGAACGCATAAAACGGCCCCAGGGCCACAGCTGTTGTCGTAAATTGTTTCTATCTATACTACGTTACTACGTACTCGATCGATCGATCGAAGCCTATATTAAATTTGCCACATCAGACATAATAGATAGGCTAGGCATTGTTGGACAACTACTGTTTGTTTGTTATATCGTCGTATGTATCTATCTATTTTATTTGTTCTTCATATTGCATATTTAAATGCATCATCATCATCGATCACTCCATAAACACTAAAAAATCGATCGATTAATCGATTTTTTTCATTTTATATAATTATCGATATTAAGTAAATTATATTTGACTACACTATACAAAACTAGAGAATTCATCGAATCGAATCGTATGCTGGCGTAGCACCTACAGCTCCTGCCCGCCCCGCGCAGACATTTTCTGGTGGGGCAAAATATCCGAGGACATAAAACGTGAGTGGATACTGGTTCGCGTTCAGTTCTCGTCGGATCGTCGCCGTAATCGGTCGAGGATAGATAGTATTATAGTATACGTGCGGTCGAACGGGGTTTATTTTTGTGTTCATTAACGTAGCGACAGCAGCAGCGGCAAGATGACGGGCCGTGGAAAAGGAGGCAAGGGACTCGGAAAGGTGGAGCGAAGCGTCACAGGAAAGTGCTCCGCGATAACATCCAGGGCATCACCAAGCCGGCTATCCGTCGTCTGCTGCAGGGGCGGCGTGAAACGTATCCGGTCTGATTTACGAAGAGACGCGCGGAGTGCTGAAAGTGTTCCTCGAGAACGTGATCGTGACGCGGTCACCTACACCGAGCACGCGAAAAGGAAGACCGTCACCGGGACGTCGTTTACGCGCTGAAACGTCAGGGCGCACCTCTACGGGTTCGGCGGTTAAACGGCCCGGCCCGCGACGAATCTACGAATCTACGAGTCTACGAGTCTCGTCTCGCCTCGCCTCGCTCGCGGATCGATGGAAAGGCCCTTTTCAGGGCCACAAAACATTCACTTATATATAATGATTGTTTTTTACGACATTGTCTTCTCCTCTCGACGGACTGTCGAGTCGAGCGTATTATTTTATTTTATTTTATTTATTTTTAAAGTTAGGTCTTCGAAGGTTAGGTTAAACCGAGTTAGGTTCGATGGAGTCGGGTTAAATTTCTCCATTTATTGTATCAAAATCACCACTCACTCACTCACCACTCGCTCGATTTGTCATTCATTCGAATCGACCGCACGTGTACTATCGTAACAATCTCCCGAAACAAAGAAATAAGAATGAAAATATAGTATTGTTATTGCTACTCGCAATATCCGATCTATCGGACTTGAAGTTTCTTTCCTCTCTCCGTTTCCCGTTGCTGCATCCGCTGCAACCGGCGGAGAGTATTAACGACCATCGAAGATTTCAGTAGTATCGTAATTAATGTTATTTATATTTATATATATATATAGTTATAGTAAGCAGTTAAAATGGAAAACGAATCTATCTAAGTATCCACTACTCGTACGTACATGATGTAGGCTCGATCGAGATTGTCGAGCACGAGCGTATTCCGAGTTTTATTTTATTATTTTTTTTTTTTTTTTTTTTTATTATTATTTTTTTTTTTTTTTTATTATTCATTTATTTATTCACTTACTCTACGCGACTATTTCGAATAGTGTCGTTCGCCACGTTCGCCCACTCTCGGGCGGTTAGGTTCGGTTAGTAATAGCAAGGCGAGAGTGAACGTCTACGGGCGTCGGTCCGATGGATCTGTGTGTTTTACCTAGTCCGATTTCGGACCTCTCGAAACGAACAGAGTCTCACGTTAGCCTCGCGACGCGTGCGGTCGACGATGGAACGTTATCGTGGCCGTCATCGAGAGGGTCACGATGGCGCCGAACGATTTGTAAAATTGAAAATTAACTAAATTAAAGCGAAGCACCGGCGTCGCAACGACGTCAGCCGGACTTTCGTGCGTTCGATACGGTATAGCGGCGTCCTCGTCCATTTATCGGAACGCGACGATAGAGCGACTCAAACCGAATCGTAATTTCTACTTCGACCGCGACATCGATCCCGGATAAGGTCGAATCGTTAAAAAGCCGAGAGGGTCAAGTGAAAAGTTGTAACAACGTCGACGAGAAACGATCCGTCGGCCGCGAGGCGCTCATTACGGTATATCCGACCGTTCGCGAGGTGGTCGATAGTGGCGCCTCGTTTCGCGTACCTCGCGTTCTTCGAATCTGCATTCGCCGCGTTCCGTTCGTTTGTGAAAATAATAATTGTACTTTTACAACAAGTTGGTTGTCGTAAGTCAGCCAGTCAGTCAGTCAGTCAGTCAGTCAATAAGACAGATATAAAGTGTTGTTGTTATTGTTGTGCGTGGGATAAATAAGTGATATTGTGGTGATTTCTTGTCGGTGTTCTCCACTCCACCTTCGACAATGGCCGATACCGCAGTCGCATCCGAAGCACCGGCGCCGACGACGACCGCCGCCGCGGCGAAGAAACCGAAGGCTACCGCGGTCGGTGGCGGCGGCGGTGTCGTCAGAAGCCGAAGGCGAAACCGACGCATCCGAAGACTTCCGAGATGGTCAACAACGCGATCAGGGAGCTGAAGGAGCGCAGCGGTTCTTCTCTGCAGGCCATCAAGAAATATATCGCCGCCCAATACAAGGTAGACGCCGAGAAGCATGCGCCTTTTCTAAGGAAATATCTGAAAAGCGCAGTCGAATCCGGAACTTTGATGACGAAGGGTAAGGCGCGTCCGGTTCGTTCAGCTCGAGTCTAAGTCATCTTCCGGTTCGAAAAAGTCCTCCGGCGGCGGCGGCGGCGGTGGAGCGGTGGAGTCGCCAGGCGCGAGCGGGCGAAACGAGCCGGCTCTAAGTTCGCGCGCCGCTTCGTCGAGAGCCGGCGGCGGCGGCAGAGGCCCGCCGCCGCGATCGCTCTTCCGATAGCCGCGGCGGGCAAGCAAGAGGAAAGGCGGCCGCCGCGGCCGGTTCTCCGACGACGAAATCTAAAGCGCCGACCCCAAAGAGAAGAAGGCCGCCGCCGCCCGTTGCGTGGCCGCAGTGCCGCCTCCGCCGCCGCGAAGAAGAGCCCGCCGCCCCGCTGCGGCGCGGCGAAGGCGAAGGGCCAAAGCATGGCGGCGTAGCGCCGAAGGCGAAGAAGACCGCCAAACCGCCGACTAAAACCGAAAGCCCGAAGCCGAAGAAGGCCGCGACGCCGAAGGCGAAACCCGCCGCCGCGAAGAAGGCCGCCGAAAGAAGTAATATAATAATGTGACGTTCGATGTCGACGACGGTTTCGACTTCGAGAGAACGTTATATTACTACTGCCGCCGCCGCCTTATCTCTGTTGCGACTGACAACAACCAAAAGCCCTTTCAGGGCTATCACATGCCTCCGAGATGCGTATGCCTATGGTTTCTGACGACTGCCTACACCCACCTAATCGATCGATTATTTATTACTTAATAAATAAATATATAATTAATTATCTACCTCTTTCCTACGAAATATCGATAATATACTACTAGTATTTATAAACTCGTCTCACTTGTAATTCCCTGAAATGATAGCAAAATAAATAAATTGTTGTTTGTTCCCTGTCGACACATGTCGATCGATCGATCGATCGATATTATCGATTTCGGTTCGCGAGTAGAGTTTCCGACTGTGTATGTCTGTCGACACGTCCGATCCCTTCTGGAGATGATACACATTTATTTATTCATTCAACATCGCCGTCGCCGTCGCCGTCGCCGTCGTCTCGTTCGGAGCCGTGTCGCAGGAATACGGCTCCTCCCGCTCCCGCTCCCGCTCCTGCTCCTCCTGCTGCCGTTGCGCGGGTCCGCCCGACTGCCCGACTGTCAGAATGCTGCCGCTGCTGCTGTCACTCGCTCTAGGTCCGTACATATTTATAATAAATATATCGATATCGATGAACGATATATTTTTATTTTTTTTTCCATTTATCTATCTATCAAATGGAAATATTGTCGCAGACGGTCGATACGAGTCAAAACAGAGTTCAGAGAGATAGAAAATTTTTTTCATCATCGATATTCCTGTTGCCGACCGCCGGCCGGCTCGAGCCCCTGCCGTACCGCGCATCGCACCGCACTCCCCGTGCGTAGCCCCATCCGTAGCCGTTGCGCGCGCGTGAACCTCCGCTCGGCGAACGAATCAGTATAAAAGACCGTTTTATCGTAATTCACGCTGATTCCTTTGTGGTTCGGTTGCGTGAGGTCGCGTCGCCTGAGCCCGACCACGCATTCGGGAAATTTACGATTGCGAGCATTTCGCTTAGCGATTTACTTTTGCGCTTGCCGCTACGGCGCTGCGAGGGCTTAGCCCTGTCTGGTCGCGTTAGTGGTGCTTTGCGCTTGAACTATAATTCACGTAATTTTTACGCAGAAAATTAGCCATGAAACTATATATCTAATCTAATTCTTTACGTGTGCCGTTCTTATAAGATTGCGGTTCATTAGGCGACCCTTGTCGCCCACGCCAGTGGCAATTGCCGCTGGCGGCCATTGTTTGAGCAGGCCGGTTCGAGGCGGCCGTTCAGGCCGTTCGGCTGTTCAGGCGGTTGCCCAGGCGGCACCGCCGCCGCTGACTGCCGCTCCGCCGCCGTGCCGACCGCCGATAACCGCCGCGTTATTCGCCGCCGCCGCGATATCGCCGCCTCGCGCATTGTGTCCGGTTCCAGTTTTCAGCGTATTTTTAGCGCGCGCGCGCTTTAAGTTCTTTTTCGCGCGTGTCGCCGCTACAGGTGCACTCAGACGTGTTTGTGTACCGCTGGTCCAGGTTCGATAGCGGGTCCTCGGTGAGTACCAGTGCCATTTAATTTTGATATTTTCGAGCTTAGTAATAATTCTTTTCAATATTGTTAAAGTTCTAAATTTATTTTCTGGTTTGCGGACCGCGTTCCGCATTGAGCTAAAATAATGGAAACGAATACCTCCTGCCCCCCAAGGGCAGGAGGGGTCCCGAAGGGTCCCGTGACCCGCGCGTTAGTCAAAAATATTCTACTCAAGTCTCTCGCCGATATGGGCTACGAGTGCCCGGAAACTGACTTAGATAAATTCGTGCGTACGACAACACCAGTCTCGAGCCGCGCCTCGAGCCAAGCTTCCTCCCCTGCTTCGAGTCAGAACTCGAGCAGGTCTCAGTCTCCCGTAAAGGGAAAAAATAAGAGAAACCGCAAATCCTCCTCGTCGTCCGACGAAGATGCGACCGGTACCAGCTCCGATAGTACCGTCGTAGGCACGGACGAATCGGAGTCGGAATCAGGGAAGTCCTCTTCCAAAACTGATGATTCTTTTACCCTGGTTAAGGGTAAAAACCAAAATCAAGTCAGAAAAGCTCAAAAAAAGAGCAAATTAGAACATAGCTCGCCGGTTCCAGTCATGGAGGTCGCGATGCCCGAGAAGGCAACTTCGGCCACGCCCGAGACCATGATAGTAGATCCGTCTCCAGGACCGATCACCACCTCGACGCAGGTGGAGACCGAGAGAGTAGCCCACGCAGGTGCGAAACCTAGCGCACCCCCCAAAGGGAAGATCCCCCCTCCTATCTACCTGCTCAAAGGAGCAAATTTCGTTCGCATCTCCGCAGACTGCACTCGTCTGCGGATCAACTACACTAAGGCTGTTAGGGTTGCCGAAGATGGCATAAGAATAACCTGTCCTGATGTTCAGACTTTTAGAAGTTTGAACAAATATTTAATTGACTCAAAAGTCAAATTTCATACATATGCGCTTGAAGAGGAGCGCAAACTGAAAGCGGTCATCCGCGGCATCCCCGCTGACTTTGACACCAATGACATTAAGACTGACCTACTAAACCAGGGCTTCCCGGTGCAATCGGTGCACCGCCTTTGTAGGCGCGACGGTTCCCCGCTCTGGCTGGTGCTGGCTGTACTACCGAGGACCGAGGAAGCTAGGTCTATTTTCGCGAATCTTTCGAAAGTTTGCGGTCTCTCGGGTATCAGGGTCGAGGCTCCGCGTAATAGGGGCGGCCCTGGCCAGTGTCACCGCTGCCAGCGGTACGGCCACGCCGCCGCAAACTGTCACGCGGACCCTCGCTGCGTGAAATGTTTGGTCCCGCATTGGACCAGGAGTGCCCGCGCACTCGTGATTCAGGCGAAAGCCTGAATGTGTTAATTGTGGCCTCCAACATACGGCCAACTACAGAGGGTGCCCGAAAGCACCGAAATTCGCTCCGCCGAAGCAAAAGCGGAGTATCAATAACAGGCCGTCGCGTGCGTCGGAAGGCCTGATCCGTAACGACGCGAACTTCCCCGAACTAAGGGCGAAGCCTTCGCGTGATGCGCCGGCAGCATTCCGCCCCGCTCCCGCACCCCCCACCAATCCGTGGACGACGCGAACTGCTCAACCGCCGAGCGCCACCTCGCGGCCGCTTAGGGAGGCTCAACGCTCCCCCCCGGTACCGCCGCCAGTAACCGCGACCGCGGGTTCATCATCGTTTGGAGACGACATTCAAACGGTGATGGCCGTTCTCCGCGCGGTTTCGAGCTCGGAGATCGCCGAGTTCGCGAATCAGCTCCGAGCATGCCGCAACGTGGAGGAAAAACTCCTCGTTCTAGTTAGGTACCATCACCTGATGGTCAGATTAGAGTCCATCTAAATGTCTACACCCGGGTGTAGCAGCTTTCCCCCTTTAGGTGGACGCCGCAAGCCGAAAAATATTACCCTTCTTTCGTTGAACGCGAACGGGTTATCCAATAACATTCTCGAACTGACGAAGTGTATGTCGGATTACGGTATCGACATTGCGCTAATTCAAGAAACGTTTTAAAGCCAAATAGACCTAGAGCCTGTACTATCGCAGGCTACGTACAATTACGAACGGACAGGACGCACGCTAGTAGGGTACGGCCCTCTACTATAGCCGCTCGCTCCATTGCTGTCCCATAGATATTCCTCCGCTCATTAATATGGAAGCTACGGGCTGTAGACTGGCTATGACGGGTCATCGTACTCTCATCATAGTCTCCGTCTATTTACCGTCTCCAAAACCGTTGCACCGGCGCGACCTTAAAGCCCTCCTTGCCTTAGGGGATGCCGTCATCCTCTTTGGTGATTTTAATTGTAAAATCCCAGATGGGGTTGTCCCGTACTAGATTACAATGGTGATAAACTCGATCGACTTCAAGACAGACTCGATTTCGAAATAATCGCGCCCCCTACGGCGACTCATTTCCCCCATAACGTAACACACAGGCCGTCCACAATAGATATCGCGCTGACTAAAGGAGTCGCCCTTAATTTAAACCAAATCGAGACATTACATAAACTTACGTCCGACCATCGGCCAGTTTTGTTAAAAATGGGTCCACCCGACGGCGGGAGACCCAACCCCACTCGTAAAATCACCGACTGGAAAAGAGTGTCGACCGCGCTTGAAAAAATCGACACTCCGCCCCTTAACAGCATACCTGACAATATTCGCACGACAGACGAAATCGACTCAGCGATAGGTGCTCTTACCAACCACATCAGGACAGTGGTCGAAAAATGCGAGCGGGAGGTTCCGGCATCCTCGGATCGTCGAAAGTTCCCGCCTGACATTCTCGAACTGATAAGAGCAAAGAACAAAGCTTTGCGCCGCGCGAGCGCATATCCCACTCCAGAATATCGATCCAGAGCGCGAGCTCTCCAACGCGAAGTAAAAGCTCGCGTTCAGGAATTCCGAAATGAGTGTTGGAGCGACCTCATGGAGGAAATTAGGCCGTCACACAAAGCGTTCTGGTCGGTCACCAAAGCGCTCAAAACGGAGGGGTATACACCTATTCCCCCGCTCAAAAGACTCGACGGTTCTACTGCCCTCGACGACGCGGAGGTAGCGGAGTGCCTTGCAGACTCTATCGAGACTCAATGCTCTCACGTCTCACCTCCGCACGACCCTGCTCATATTAGTCGCATCGAGGAAGAGGTTCTTCAAAAACCTCGAACCGAAAGACGATCTGACGCCTGTCTCACTCAGCGAAGTCCAACTGCTGGTGAGATCGCTCAAGACCAGAAAGGCACCGGGCCTTGATGGCGTTAGTAATAAAGCAATTAAATGCTTTCCCCAACAACTATTAAGTCTACTGGTCGCGATTTTTAACGCGTGCCTTCAAAATTGTTACTTTCCTCCCGCCTGGAAAGAGGCGGAGGTAATAGGTATTCACAAACCAGGGAAGCCGCGCGACCTCCCTGCCAGTTATAGACCGATCAGCCTCCTGAGCGGTCTGGCCAAACTTTTCGAGAGAGTTCTTAAAACTCGTCTCAGTGATCACCTCCTCGGAAAAGGTCTTATCATTGATGAACAGTTCGGTTTTCGCCCCGCCCACTCCTGTCCGCAACAAGTCCTCCGCGTAGTAGAGTATATTTTGGAGGGCTTCAAAAAATAAACAAAAAACCGTAGCTGTCTTCTTTGATGTAGCCAAGGCCTTCGATAGGGTATGGCACGCAGGTCTGGTCCATAAATTGTACTCACTCCAAGTACCAGATCGTCTAGTAATCATTATTCAAAATTATCTCACTAATAGACATTTCACTTTTAGGCATGAGCGTACTCACTCGACCCGACGCTTAATCAGAGCAGGAGTCCCTCAAGGCTCCGCCCTCTCTCCCCTGCTGTATTCCGCATACACCAACGACATACCGCGCCCGACGTCCGGCGTCCAACTCGCGCTTTTCGCAGACGACACCGCGCTTTATTACAAGAGTAGGAATAGAACCACCCTCCCCTACCATCCGCCGCCTCCAGAGAGCCATTGATGAGTTAGATCAATGGTTCCGACTCTGGAGAATAGACGTAAATCCTGATAAGTCGGCAGCTATACAGTTCAAGTATAGCAAGGGTAGGAGTAACTTTGTTGTCGACTGGAACACTCCCAACTTAAAAATGTTGAACGCGAGAATTCCGTGGCAACGGTCCTATAAATACTTAGGTGTCACGCTCGATAGAAACCTCCTCTTCCGGGAGCACATCGCGCGTGTTAGAAAGACTGCGCTTTTCTACACGGCAAGGCTCGGAGCCATGCTCGGTAGGAAAAGCAAATTATCAAGACGCAATAAGCGTACTATATACAAAATGTGCATAAGGACGGTGATGACATACGCGTCACCAGTCTTCGCTCACGCCGCTCCGACTGCACTGGATAGGCTACAGGTTATACAAAATAAATTTTGTAGGTCAGCTACGGATGCACATTGGTGCGTCCGTAATTCAATTCTTCATAGGGACCTCGAACTCCCCCACCTTATCAAAGTACATGAAGGACGCATCGAAGCGATTTTTCGACATCGCGGGATCACATCCCAATGCGCTTCTTCGAGCGGCGGTTGACTATCAGCCGCCGCCCCCCCACCCACTATATCCGTAGGCCACGGAACGTACTGCTTGATCCACCTGACGCTCTTACAGCGGCAGTTGATAGCCTTAATGACGTCAACGACACGCATGACTGACTCAGAATAGGACAGTCCGTTAGTTAGGGCACAAACCTAAACTCCCTTACTCCACCCGGCCGCCGCAGACCGCTCCCGGCCGGGTAGGAGGAACGGGAACCGACCCGTGACGGTTCCCGGCGATATCCCATGCCGAGACGACTCCCCTCAGGCGTCGTCCACAGTGCATGTCAAGCGCCGTCGGCACTCACATGTGTCGTCCGGCCGCGCTCGGTGAAGCTATCATAGTCTCCGACTTGTCTAATGACTCGTCGTTTGACTACATAGCACAGCCGACCGCTAACTTCATTTTCAGGGGGCTCTTTTAGTGGGTTTCAGTCCCACACTACCCACGCGTACGGGCGCGAGGGTGTGCAGGATAGACATTTTTTTGCCTCCTCCTCGTCGCTAGAGGGAATAAAAAAAAAAATAATTCACGCTGAAACTACACATTCATTCATTGTCGTTAACGCGCGCGCGCGTGGTGTGTACATAGTTTTATTCAGTGTCGTTGTTGTCGTTCGACTCGCTCTCGAACTATGTCCGGCCGTGGAAAGGTGGTAAAGTGAAGGGAAAGGCGAAGTCGCGTTCGAATCGAGCCGGTCTTCAATTCCCCGTCGGCCGTATTCATAGGCTGCTGCGCAAGGGTAACTATGCGGAGCGCGTCGGCGCCGGTGCTCCCGTCTACCTGGCCGCCGTTATGGAATATCTCGCCGCCGAGGTGCTCGAGTTGGCCGGTAACGCGGCGCGCGACAACAAGAAGACCAGGATCATCCCTAGACATCTTCAGCTCGCGATACGCAACGACGAGGAGCTGAACAAGCTCCTTAGCGGCGTGACGATCGCCCAGGAGGCGTACTGCCGAACATTCAGGCGGTATTGCTGCCGAAGAAGACCGAAAAGAAGGCGTAAGCCACAGTCTGCCGTAGCGTACGCTGACTCTGAGAAACGGCCTTTCAGGGCCACAATATTGTTCGTTTGAGAACGAGTTTCGCATACCGGCATCATCGTCGACACCTGTCGATATTATTACACTTTAGTAAGACAAACAACACAAATTAATTTATTAATTAACCTTGATCATTTATGTATATCTCTATCCTAATAACGCTTGTCGCTTGCAGCAAGGGGCGAACATTATCGAACTAAGTCTACATTCTTCTTGCTTAGTCGTGATCGAAATAACTAACTACTACTTGTTCGATTTCGATAAAACAAGCCATAAAATAAATAAAGATAAAGCGACTTAGCGATAGGTGCAGTAGAGTCTTGCAATGCTTTTGCCCCTTGCTCTTTGCCTCTTTGCTGTCAAAACGATGATTATTAATTAATAATTATATATTAATCGTCTCTATTGGCGGCGGCCATAAATTAGTAAACAATTTATATTACGAGAGTTATTGTCATTCAACGAGAATAATAATAGTGATAGTGATAGCGATAGCAATAGTAATAGTGATAGCGATAGTAATAGTGATAGTGATAGCAATAGCAATAGCAATAGTAATAGCAATAGCAATAGCAATAGCAATAGTGATAGCAATAGTAGTAATAGTAATAGCGATAGTAGTAATAGTAATAGCGATAGTAGTAATAGTAATAGTGATAGTAGTAGGCGGTATGCATCGCGAGAGGGAAAGAGACGGTATAACTCTGACGTGAGACAGTTACGGCGCGCGCGCGCGATGGGGGCGAGGGTAGCGATTGATGAAACGCCGCCGCCCCGCGCTCTAACCGTCAAAACGGACGGTTAAACGGTTAAATTGTTCAAAATGGAGGTATACGATTGGCCGACGATAGAACCGTGGCTCGTTTAACGATTGCCCGACGCGGCTCGCCTAAGCCGTAACTAGCGGCTTCAGCGTTTTTACAATATACAATTCGTATATTACTCGCTCGCTAATCCCGCTCCGCTTACTCGTTCGTGTTAGCGTGTTCGTGTGTGCGTTAAGTAAAGTGTGTTTCTGGTAGTAGTACTATCATCATGCCGCCCAAGACTAGTGGAAAGGCGGCGAAGAAGTCCGGTAAGGCTCAGAAGAACATCTCCAAATCTGACAAGAAAAGAAGAAGCACAAGAGGAAGGAGAGTTACGCCATCTACATCTACAAGGTGCTCAAGCAGGTCCATCCGGACACCGGTATATCTAGCAAGGCCATGTCGATCATGAACTCTTTCGTGAACGACATATTCGAGCGTATAGCCGCCGAAGCGTCTCGCCTCGCGCACTACAACAAACGTTCGACGATAACATCGAGGGAGGTGCAGACCTCTGTCCGTCTGCTGCTGCCCGGCGAGTTGGCGAAGCACGCAGTCAGCGAAGGTACGAAGGCCGTGACCAAGTACACCAGCTCTGTGAGCGTGAGCGCTTGCGCGCCGCTCGCCGAGGTTACGTGCCGCCGCTCTGCTCTGCTCTGCTCTGCTCTGCTCGCTGCGACACATCATACCACAGTCGGTCAAACAAACAAACGGCCCTTTTCAGGGCCACAAATTTTATTTCAACTCTGTTTCCTTGACAAACATACATAGATAGATAGATAGATAGATACTTACTGTACACCTTCCGCTCGTCATCGTACACCGCAAACGAATAATTCATTCATTCGTTCCGTTCATTGATAATATCATTGTTAATTAATAACAACAACAAAGATATAATCGCGTTAATCGATCAGCTCTCCCGACTATCCGTATTCGCGCGATCATCATTTCTCCGTTTTTCGTTTTAGTGTCTTTTAGTGCGTTTATATATATATATAAAAAAAAAAAAATAATAATAGTAAAAAAAAAATAATAAAAAATTAAAAATAAAAAAAAAAAAAAAAAAAATTAAAAATTAATAAAAAAAATAATATATACATAACGCCCTAATAAGACAGCCTCATTTAGGGTATATCGATCGAAAGGAAAATGGAAATTCTAACGAGAAAATCCATAGGACCGGCAAGATAATAAGGTGGGGATCGACGGACGGACGGACGGATGGAGGGAGGGAGGCGTAAGATTATAAATTTGATCGTATGCGGTCGCCGCCTCACACCATACAGTCCCCTGTAACCGATCGTATCGCACTTTGTAACTTCTACTCCGCAGTGAGTAGTAACCGCGGATTCGTGTGTGATATTTGTGTGTGCTGCGTATAGCGTATTGTAAGTAGATAGTCGGTCGCCCCGCACGAAGCAGACGGCTCGTAAATCGACCGGCGGTAAGGCGCCACGTAAACAGCTCGCGACGAAGGCCGCCCGCAAAGCGCACCGGCCACCGGCGGCGTGAAGAAGCCTCACCGCTACAGGCCGGGAACTGTCGCCCTTCGCGAGATCCGTCGCTATCAGAAGAGCACGGAGCTGTTGATTCGTAAGCTGCCATTTCAGCGACTCGTTCGCGAGATAGCGCAAGACTTCAAGACCGACCTGCGGTTCCAGAGCTCCGCCGTGATGGCCCTCCAGGAGGCTAGCGAGCGTACCTGGTCGGTCTCTTCGAAGATACGAATCTGTGCGCGATACACGCCAAACGCGTCACCATCATGCCGAAGGACATACAGCTCGCCCGTCGCATCCGTGGCGAGCGCGCCTAAGCGAGCGCTTGAGTTTGCACGACACGGTCGCGGTTCGACATTACATTACATTACTACTTTGTGTGTCGTGTCGTGTCGTTGTGCGCGCGTTTCCCTAAAACGAACGCATAAAACGGCCCTTTCAGGGCCACAGCTGTTGTCGTAAATTGTTTCTATCTATACTACGTTACTACGTACTCGATCGATCGAAGCCTATATTAAATTTGCACATCAGACATAATAGATAGGCTAGGCATTGTTGGACAACTACTGTTTGTTATATCGTATGTATCTATCTATTTTGATTTGTTCTTCATATTGCATATTTAAATGCATCATCATCGATCACTCCATAAACACTAAATAAAAAAAAAAATCGATCGATTAATCGATTTTTTTTCATTTTTATATAATTATCGATATTAAGTAAATTATATTTGACTACACTATACAAAAACTAGAGAATTCATCGAGAATCGTATGGCGCTGGCGTAGCACCTACAGCTCCCGCTCCCCGCTCCCCGCGCAGCATTTTCTGGTGGGGCAAAATATCCGAGGACATAAAACGTGGGTGGATACTGGTTCGCCTGGTTGTAATTCTGCTATCGTAGCATTTTAGCTTACGACTCATAATTAATTTCTGTAATTAACTAAGTAATTTTTTGTGTTTAAAGTGACAGTGTTGTGTCGGTTTCGTGTATACCGCGCTCGTGTGATCCGTTATCCAACGGTCGTTCCCGCCGACGGGACGCGCGCGCCCCCGCCGCCACCGGCCGCCGCCGGCCGCCGCCGTCCGCCGCCGCCCGCCGCCGCCGCGTTCGCGCGCGTTTCGGCCGCCTCGCGTTCTCGAGAACGGGCGCTCTCGGTCCGTTCTCGACTCAATTCGCGCGCGCGTTTCGCGCGCATTGCGCAATTAATTATTTAATATTCGTATAGCTTACCTATTTACATATTCAGTTCGGTGCGGGAACTGTAGTTATTGTGTTTATAGTGTCAGCGCTGCGGCGCTCGTGCACGTTAGACAGCTAGGAGGTTCGTGTCCGGTACTGGTAAGGTTTTGTTACATTTACCGATTCACATTTACTATTTATTTTCATAATTATTTCAGTATTAATTTCAAAATTAGTAGTTATACTTAGTAGCAATAGCACCTCCTGCCTACGAGGCGGGAGGGTTGCTCTAGGTAATTATGGCCCAGCTTAACTTAGCCCAACTTAGGGATTTATTCACCCAATTTCTTCGTGAAAAGGGTTCACCTGCGAGGAGGAATCCATTAATGCTGTACTTCACCCACTAGAAATCGTTCGTGATCCTTCACCGTCGCCATCTGCGTCGGGTAAAGAGCAGCGAGTGTTCTGTCCGATGACGGATCGAGTGGCTCTGACTCAACTATCAGGGGCTCCGAGGCTGAGGACCAGGACCACTTTAAAGTGGTCAGGTCCAAGAAGTGCCTCAAAAAAAGGGCCAATAGGTCTAATAGACATTATCAATCCGATTCCACTATGGAACTCGACCAACTTTCGACCAATCCATCTAATCAAATGGATTCGCCGGCATCACCGGACCCCGTCCAGTTCAGGATAAGGTTATTCTTGGTACTCCAGTAACCGAGAAAGCCGCACCCACTAAAAATACTGGTGCCAAACCAGTAGCTCCCCAAAGGTTAAGCCCTCCGATCTACCTGAGGGACAAATCCAAATGGAGTACAGTCTCAGTTGAGTGCAACAGACTACACATCCATTACACTAATGCACGTAATTTGATGGATAGCATTAAAATTACTGTTTCTACCATTCAGGACTACCGCAATCTTACGAGATTGCTAATCAATGGCAAAATTCCGTTCCATACCCATCCGTTGGATGAGGAAAGGAAAATTAAAGCGGTAATCAAGGGTATCCCCCCTTGAGATTCAGACTGACGAGGTCAAAAATGACCTCGTCAATCAAGGTTATCCCATCTGCTCCGTGCACAGACTGCACGGAAGAGATGGAAGGCCACTCAGCCTAGTACTTGCGGTCTTGAACAAGACCGAGTCAGCCAAGGAGATGTGTAAAAACCTCTCCAAAGTATGCGGCCTGTCAGGCATAACTGTTGAGCCTCCCTATAAAAAGGGAGGACCAGGACAGTGCCACAGGTGCCAAAACTACGGGCATGCAGCTGCTCACTGCTATGCTCAACCCCGATGTGTTAAGTGCACGGTCCCTCATTGGACTAAAGAGTGCACTCGCACAAGGGAGTCTGAAGGAAAACCTTCATGTGTGTTGTGTGGAGGGGACCACACTGCAAATTACAAGGGGGTGCCCTAAAGCTCCGAAATTCGTAAAACACACTAGACGGACTGACATAGTCAAGCCAACTAGAAAATTACCTCCGGTTAATAACACCAAAAATTACCCTACCCTGGTTAACAAAAATAATGTAACCCCCTCAGCAGGTGAATTCCAACCAGCACCCGTACCGGTAAGAAACGCCTGGTTTAGAAATCAGCCCCCGAGGGCCGCTCCGGAACCGACAAAGGGCTCCACCCGTCCGAAGCCCTCCGGGTCGGCTCCAGTTAACGATAAATCTAATACTCTCGAGGATATCAAATCAGTCATGGCAATACTTCGCTTAGTCAAAAGCGAGGGTTTTGCAGAATTAGCTTCCGACTTCCGTAGGGCAGGACTGGGAAGACCGCTTAGCGGTCATTCTCAGCCATCAAGATATCTTGTCTCAACTAGAGTCACTATAATGTCCGAAGCACCCGGGTGCTCTAATCATAGTTCAGCTGGACGCCTGAAACCAAAAAGCCTCAAATTACTCTCGTTCAATGCACGTGGATTAACTAGCAATATAGTAGAGTTAGATGTGTGTGCCAAGGAGTACTCGTTAGATATAATATTAGTCCAAGAATCCTTTTTAAAACCCCACATGCGTAAAGCATGTAAATTAAGGAATTACGTTCAATTACGGACAGACAGACTGGGCACTTCAGGAGGTACAGTTTTATACTATAAACGTTCCCTGCACTGCTGTCCGGTGGATACGCCTCAGTTAATCAACTTAGAAGTGACTGCTTGCAAACTGGCTATGTCAGGTCACGGAACCCTGATAATAGTTTCAGTCTATCTTCCATCATCTAAACAGTTGCTCCGAAGCGACTTAGAATCATTACTCGCACTCGGCGAACACGTCATTTTATTCGGTGATTTTAATAGTAAAATATAGAATGGAATTGTGTCGAAACTAATACAAATGGACGCATTCTCGCGGATCTCAGGGATACGTTAGAGTTTGACGTCATCGCGCCTCTTAATCCGACTCACTTTCCTGACAAAGATGGAGATAGGCCTGATATCCTGGATATCGCTCTCATGAAGAACGTAAATCTTAAGCTAGGTTGCATTGATTCGCTCCAGCGTCTTTCTTCCGATCATCGCCCAGTCCTCATGAGATTAGGGCCTACCTCCGATGACCGCCCCAGGGACAAAAAAAAATCACCACCAATTGGAAAAAGGTGTCGATCGCGCTTGAGGAAATCGACACCCCTGCTCTAAATAAAATACCCAATGACATCGAATCAACTAACGATATTGACAACGCCATAGGTACTCTCACCAGCCATATCACGAAAGTGGTAAAGAAATGCTCGCGGAAGGTTCCGGTGAATTCCGATCACCCGAAACTGCCCGCGAGTGTTCGAAAGCTGATGAGAGCTAAAAATGCAGCCCTACGCCGCGCAAGCGATTTCCCCACTCCCGCTAATAGGTCCCACGCGAGAGCCCTCCAACGTAAAGTGAGGGAACGCGTCAGGGGAAGTCCGCAATAACAAATGGAGTGCCCTTATGGAAGGAATTACCCCTACCCACAGAGCTTATTGGCAAGTGGCCAAAGCTCTTAAATCGGACGGCTACGAGCCCGTACCCGCCCTTAAGAACCCCGACAACACTCTCGCGTTCGAAGATCGGGAAAAAGCTGAGTGTCTCGCCAACAGCATTGAAAGACAATGCTCACACACTCCCACATGATCCTTTACACACATCTCGGATCGAGGAAGAAGTTCGTCAGAAAGTCTCCCTCGATCCGAAAGACGATCTGGACCCAGTCACGTTAGACGAGGTCAAAGGACTCGTCAAAATCTCAAAACCAGGAAGGCTCCGGGCCTCGATGGTATTAGCAACAAAGCCATTAAGTGCTTCTCCTCGCCACTCTTGGCACTCCTGGTCGCAATATTTAATGCCTGCTTAAAAAATTGTTACTTTCCGGAAGTATGGAAAGATGCCGTTATCATCGGCATTCCAAAACCGGGGAAACCACGCGACCTCCCCGCTAGTTATAGACCCATCAGCTTATTGAGTAGTCTCGGTAAGCTGTACGAAAAAATTCTCAAGTCGCGACTAAGTGATCACTTATTCAAAAAAGGCCTTATTATTGACGAACAGTTTGGTTTTCGTCCCCAACATTCATGTCCCCAACAAGCCCTTCGACTAGTCGAGTATATATCGGAGGGTTTCAAAGGAAGCACAAAACCGTGGCAGTTTTTCGATGTAGCTAAGGCTTTGATAGGGTTTGGCACGCAGGCTTGATACACAAACTGTACACCTTAGAAGTGCCAGATCGTCTAGTATTAATCATACATAAGTACATTAGTAATAGACATTTCGCATTCCGCCACGAACACACCATCTCCAAAATCTTAAGAGCGGGAGTACCTCAAGGCTCCACGCTCTCCCTTTATTGTACTCCGCATATACTAACGATATTCCGCGTCCGAAAACAGGCGTCCAATTAGCACTATTCGCGGACGATACAACACTGTTTCTACGCAGTGATAGTCTTAACCATATATACCTCGCCTCAAAGGGCCATTAACGAGCTGACGCAATGGTTTCAACTTTGGAGGATCGAGGTCAACTCGGAGAAGTCAGCTGCCATTTACTTCGATTTTAGTAATATTAAGAGGACACTTGCCGTCCATACAAATGCGCGTATTCCCAACCGCGTGTTAGGCGCCTGAGGGTATGATAGGTAGGAAGAGCAAGATAATAAGCGTTAGGCACGCGGACGATACAACACTGTTTCTACGCAGTGAAGGACGCATCAGTCTTAACCATATAATACCTCTCAGACCTCCAAAGGGCATTAACGAGCTGACGCAATGGTTTCAACTTTGGAGGATCGAGGTCAACTCGGAGAAAGCTCATGTTACTTCACTTTCAGATTATTAAGTAATATTCCCAAGCCGTCCCTTGCCGCCGGGCTTAATACACAAACCTTCCAGTAGTATCAACATGCATCCGCATTCCGTGGCAGGACATAATTACAAATACTTAGGCATCACACTGGATAAACATCTCCACTTCGAGGATCATATCCAACGTGTTAGAAACTTGGCTGGCATGCGGTCATGATAGTATATATAGGTAGGAAGAGCAAGATGTCACTACTCAATAAGCGTACTCTATACACGATGTGCATAAGGCCGGTGATGACATACGCGTGTCCAGTTTTTGCTCACGCCGCCCCGACTGCACTCCAAGACCTTCAGGTCATTCAAAATAAATTTTGTAGAAGAGCGACTGGCGCACAATGGTACGTCAAGAACTCTGTCCTCCATAGGGACTTAGAACTCCCTACACTCTCCAAGTTTATGAAGGACGCATCAGAGCGATTCAGCATAGCTATTAATCATACAAATCCACTAATATCAGCTGCGGCCTCGTACGGGCTCCTCCCGAAAATCATTTCCTTAGAAGGCCACGGAACGCCCTCTCAGACCCGCCAGATGACCTCACTGCGGAGGTTGAAGAATTAAATAAAGCTTTAGAAAATTTAATGGAATAGGAGTAGGTCCCTAAATCAGTCAACCGTCAATGGTTATAACTCCCGGTGCTTTCCGCACACCGGCGTCATTAAAGGTTCCAACCCGTGTCGTGAACCTTCGTGACTCCCTATGCCGAGGAGATCGAACGGATCACCCGTAGGAGAGTCACGCGCCGACGGCATCTGTATGTCGATCGGTCGCGTCAGATGAGCTGACTACAGCATTAGCGACAGCAGAAGCCACCATCATGTTGGGGTTTTGGTCCGTGAGAGTCGGACCTCCCCGCACACGGGTGCGTGGATAGTACATTAGTTTTTATCCCCTCTCCCGCAGAAACCCAAAAACTCGGTTCGCGTTCAGTTCTCGTCGGATCGTCGCCGTAATCGGTCGAGGATAGATAGTATTATAGTATACGTGCGGTCAGTCGGGGTTTATTTTTGTGTTCATTAACGTAGCGACAGCAGCAGCAAGATGACGGGCCGTGGAAAGGAGGCAAGGGACTCGGAAAGGTGGAGCGAAGCGTCACAGGAAAGTGCTCCGCGATAACATCCAGGGCATCCCAAGCCGGCTATCCGTCGTCTCGCTCGCAGGGCGGCGTGAAACGTATATCCGGTCTGATTTACGAAGAGACGCGCGGAGTGCTGAAAGTGTTCCTCGAGAACGTGATCGTGACGCGGTCACCTACACCGAGCACGCGAGGAAGACCGTCACCGCTATGGACGTCGTTTACGCGCTGAAACGTCAGGGGCGCACCCTCTACGGGTTCGGCGGTTAAACGGCCCGCCCGCGACGAATCTACGAATCTACGAGTCTACGAGTCTCGTCTCGCTCGCCTCGCTCGCGGATCAGATGGAAAAGGCCCTTTTCAGGGCCACAAAACATTCACTTATATATAATGATTGTTTCTTTACGACATTGTCTCTCTCTCCCTCTCGACGGACTGTCGAGTCGAGCGCAATTATTTTATTTTATTTTATTTATTTTTTAAAGTTAGGTCTTCGAAGGTTAGGTTAAACCGAGTTAGGTTCGATGGAGTCGGGTTAAATTTCTCCATTTATTGTATCAAAATAGTCACTCACTCACTCACTCTCACTCGCTCGATTTGTCATTCATTCGATCGACCGCACGTGTACTATCGTAACAATCTCCCGAAACAAAGAAATAAGAATGAAAATATAGTATTGTTATTGCTACTCCTCGGGCAATATCCGATCTATCGGACTTGAAGTTTCTTTCCTCTCCGTTTCCCGTTGCGCTGCCGCATCGCTGCAACCGGCGGAGTATTAACGACCATCGAAGATTTCAGTAGTATCGTAATTAATGTTATTTATATTTATATATATATATATAGTTATAGTAAGCAGTTAAAATGGAAAACGAATCTATCTAAGTATCCACTACTCGTACGTACATGATGTGAAGGCTCGATCGAGATTGTCGAGCACGAGCGTATTCCGAGTTTTATTTTATTATTTTTTTTTTTAATTATTATTATTTTTTTTATTTTTTATTATTCATTTATTTATTCCTTACTTACTCTCTACGCGACTATTTCGAATAGTGTCGTTCGCCACGTTCGGCCCACTTCTCGGGCGGTTAGGTTCGGTTAGTGGAATAGCAAGGCGAGTGAACGTCTACGGGCGTCGGTCCGATGGATCTGTGTGTTTTACCTAGTCCGATTTCGGACCTCTCGAAACGAACAGAGTCTCACGTTAGCCTCGCGACGCGTGCGGTCGACGATGGAACGTTATCGTGGCCGTCTATCGAGGTCACGATGGCGCCGAACGATTTGTAAAATTGAAAATTAACTAAATTAAAGCGAAGCACCGGCGTCGCAACGACGTCAGCCGGACTTTCGTGCGTTCGATACGGTATATAGCGGCGTCCCTCGTCCTATTTATCGGAACGCGACGATAGAGCGACTCAAACCGAATCGTAATTTCTACTTCGGACCGCGACATCGATCCCGGATAAGGTTCGAATCGTTAAAAAGCCGAGAGGGTCAAGTGAAAAGTTGTAACAACGTCGACGAGAAACGATCCGTCGGCCGCGAGGCGCTCATTACGGTATATCCGACCGTTCGCGAGGTGGTCGATAGTGGCGCCTCACGTTTCGCGTACCTCGCGTTCGTTCGAATCTGCATTCGCCGCGTTCCGTTCGTTTGTGAAAATAATAATTGTACTTTTACAATTCTAGTTGGTTGTTCGTAAGTCAGTCAGTCAGTCAGTCAGTCAATAAGACAGATATAAAGTGTTGTTGTTATTGTTGTGCGTGGGTTAAATAAATAAGTGATATTGTGGTGATTTCTTGTCGGTGTTCTCCTCCACCTTCGACAATGGCCGATACCGCAGTCGCATCCGAAGCACCGGCGCCGACGACTCCCGCCGCCGCGGCGAAACCGAAGGCTACCGCGGTCGGTGGCGGCGGCGGTGTCGTCAAGAAGCCGAAGGCGAAACCGACGCATCCGAAGACTTCCGAGATGGTCAACAACGCGATCAGGGAGCTGAAGGAGCGCAGCGGTTCTTCTCTGCAGGCCATCAAAGAAATATATCGCCGCCAATACAAGGTAGACGCCGAAGCATGCGCCTTTCATAAGGAAATATCTGAAAAGCGCAGTCGATCCGGAACTTTGATACAGACGAAGGGTAGGGCGCGTCCGGTTCGTTCAAGCTCGAGTCTAAGTCATCTTCCGGTTCGAAAAAGTCCTCCGGCGGCGGCGGCAGCGGTGGGAGCAGTGGGTCGCCGTAGGCGCGAGCGGGCGAAACGAGCCGGCTCTAAGTCTGCGTCCTCCGCCGCTTCGTCGAAACCGGCGGCGGCGGCAGAAGGGTTCCGCCGCCGCGATCGTCTTGGCGCCGCGGCGGGCAAGAGGAAAGCGCGGCCGCCGCCGGTTCTCCGACGACGAAATCTAAAGCGCCGACCCCAAAGAGAAGCCGCCGCCGTACGCGGCAGCGGCTGCCGCCTCCGCCGCCGCGAAGAAGCCCGCCGCCTCCGCCGCGGCGAGGCGAAAACGGCCAAAGCGAAGGGCGGCGTAGCGCCGAAGGCGAAGACCGTAAACCGCCGACTAAAACCGAAAGCTCCGAAGCCGAAGAAGGCCGCGACGCCGAGGCGAAACCCGCCGCCGCGAAGGGCCGCCGAAAAGTAATATAATAATGTGACGTTCGATGTCGACGACGGTTTCGACTTCGAGAAACGTTATATTACTACTGCCGCCGCCTTATCTCTGTTGCGACTGACAACAACCAAAAGCCCTTTTCAGGGCTATCACATACCTCCGAGATGCGTATGCCTATGGTTTCTGACGACTGCCTACACCCACCTAATCGATCGATTATTTATTACTTAATAAATAAATATATAATTAATTATCTACCTCTTTCCTACGAAATATCGATAATATACTACTAGTATTTATAAAACTCGTCTCACTTGTAATTCGAAATGATAGCAAAATAAATAAATTGTTACGTTTGTTCCCTGTCGACACATGTCGATTCGATCGATCGATCGATCGATCGATATTATCGATTTCGGTTCGCGAGTAGAGTTTCCGACTGTGTATGTCTGTCGACACGTCCGATCCTCTAAAGATGACGCGGAGATGATACACATATTTATTTATTTATTCATTCAACATCGCCGTCGCCGTCGCCGTCGTCGTTCGGAGCCGTGTCGCAGGAATACGGCTCCTCCTTCCGCTCCGCTCCGCTCCGCTGCCGCCGCGCGGGGCTCCGACTGCCCGACTGTCAGAATGCTGCCGCTCGCTGCTGTCACTCGCTCTAGGGATGTCCGTACATATTTATAATAAATATATCGATATCGATGAACGATATATATTTTATTTTTTTCATTTATCTATCTATCAAATGGAAATATTGTCGTCAGACGGTCGATACGAGTCAAAACAGAGTTCAGAGATGAGATTTTTTTTTTCATCATCGATATCTCTTGCCGCCGACCGGCCCGGCCGGCTCGACCCACTTACCCGCGCATCGCGCCGCCTCCCCGTGCGTAGCCCCATCCGTAACGTTCGGCGTGAACCTCCGCTCGGCGAACGTGAATCAGTATAAAGACCGTTAGTGGAATAGCAAGCGAGAGTGAACGTCTACGGGCGTCGGTCCGATGGATCTGTGGTTTTACCTAGTCCGATTTCGGACCTCTCGAAACGAACAGAGTCTCACGTTAGCCTCGCGACGCGTGCGGTCGACGATGGAACGTTATCGTGGCCGTCTATCGAGAGGGTCACGATGGCGCCGAACGATTTGTAAAATTGAAAATTAACTAAATTAAAGCGAAGCACCGGCGTCGCAACGACGTCAGCCGGACTTTCGTGCGTTCGATACGGTATATAGCGGCCCTCGTCCCATTTATCGGAACGCGACGATAGAGCGACTCAAACCGAATCGTAATTTCTACTTCGGACCGCGACATCGATCCCGGATAAGGTTCGAATCGTTAAAAGCCGAGAGGGTCAAGTGAAAAGTTGTAACAACGTCGACGAGAAACGATCCGTCGGCCGCGAGGCGCTCATTACGGTATATCCGACCGTTCGCGAGGTGGTCGATAGTGGCGCCTCACGTTTCGCGTACCTCGCGTTCGTTCGAATCTGCATTCGCCGCGTTCCGTTCGTTTGTGAAAATAATAATTGTACTTTTACAATTCTAGTTGGTTGTTCGTAAGTCAGTCAGTCCAGTCAGATAATAAGACAGATATGTGTTGTTGTTATTGTTGTGCGTGGGTTAAATAAATAAGTGATATTGTGGTGATTTCTTGTCGGTGTTCTCCACTCCACCTTCGACAATGGCCGATACCGCAGTCGCATCCGAAGCACCGGCGCCGACGACTCCGCCGCCGCGGCGAAGAAACCGAAGGCTACCGCGGTCGGTGGCGGCGGCGGTGTCGTCAAGAAGCCGAAGGCGAAACCGACGCATCCGAAGACTTCCGAGATGGTCAACAACGCGATCAGGGAGCTGAAGGAGCGCAGCGGTTCTTCTCTGCAGGCCATCAAGAAATATATCGCCGCCCAATACAAGGTAGACGCCGAGAAGCATGCGCCTTCATAAGGAAATATCTGAAAAGCGCAGTCGAATCCGGAACTTTGATACAGACGAAGGGTAAGGGCGCGTCCGGTTCGTTCAAGCTCGAGTCTAAGTCATCTTCCGGTTCGAAAAAGTCCTCCGGCGGCGGCGGCGGCGGCGGTGGGAGCGGTGGAGTCGCCGTAGGCGCGAAGGGCGAAACGAGCCGGCTCTAAGTCTGCGTCCTCCGCCGCTTCGTCGAGAGCCGGCGGCGGCGGCAAGAGGCTCCGCCGCCGCGATCGCTCTTCCGGCGCCGCGGCGGGCAAGAAGGAAAAGGCGGCCGCCGCGGCCGGTTCTCCGACGACGAAATCTAAAGCGCCGACCCCCAAAGAGAAGAAGGCCGCCGCCGCCGCCGCGGCCGCAGCGGCTGCCGCCTCCGCCGCCGCGAAGAAGAAGCCCGCCGCCTCGCCGCGGCGAAGGCGAAGGCGGCCAAAGCGAAGGGCGGCGTAGCGCCGGCGAAGAAGACCGCCAAACCGCCGACTAAAACCAAAGCTCGAAGCCGAAGAAGGCCGCGACGCCGAAGGCGAAACCCGCCGCCGCGAAGAAGGCCGCCGAAAAGAAGTAATATAATAATGTGACGTTCGATGTCGACGACGGTTTCGACTTCGAGAGAACGTTATATTACTACTGCCGCCGCCGCCTTATCTCTGTTGCGACTGACAACAACCAAAAAGCCCTTTTCAGGGCTATCACATGCCTCCGAGATGCGTATGCCTATGGTTTCTGACGACTGCCTACACCCACCTAATCGATCGATTATTTATTACTTAATAAATAAATATATAATTAATTAAGTATCTACCTCTTCCCTACGAAATATCGATAATATACTACTAGTATTTATAAAACTCGTCTCACTTGTAATTCCCCGAAATGATAGCAAAATAAATAAATTGTTACGTTTGTTCCCTGTCGACACATGTCGATTCGATCGATCGATCGATCGATCGATATTATCGATTTCGGTTCGCGAGTAGAGTTTCCGACTGTGTATGTCTGTCGACACGTCCGATCCTCTCTAAAGATGACGCGGAGATGATACACACATATTTATTTATTTATTCATTCAACATCGCCGTCGCCGTCGCCGTCGTCTCGTTCGGAGCCGTGTCGCAGGAATACGGCTCCTCCCCTGCCCTGCTCCTGCTCCCGCTGCTGCCGCTGCGGGGGCTCCGCCCGACTGCCCGACTGTCAGAATGCTGCCGCTCGCTGTCACTCGCTCTAGGGATGTCCGTACATATTTATAATATATATCGATATCGATGAACGATATATTTTTTATTTTTTTTTTTTTCCATTTATCTATCTATCAAATGGAAATATTGTCGTCAGACGGTCGATACGAGTCAAAACAGAGTTCAGAGAGATAGAAAATTTTTTTTCATCATCGATATCTCTTGCCGCCGACCGGCCGGCCGGCCTCGAGCCCCCGCCGTACCCGCGCATCGCACCGCACTCCCCCCCGTGCGTAGCCCCATCCGTAGCCGTTGCGCGCGCGTGAACCCTCCGCTCGGCGAACGTGAATCAGTATAAAAGACCGTTTTATCGTAATTCACGCTCAGTCAGTGTTTACGCTCCGAGGCGACAGGTCGTGTCCGCACGACCGCTCAGAGTTTTTACATTCGACAGCATTACGCTCCCATTCGTACCGCGCGCATTCAGTGCAAACAGTGTGTGGTGTCCAGTGGCTTTTAAAAAAAAATTAAAATAAAATATTAACGCGAGTTAAAATTAAAAAATCAAACTGACAAAATTAAAAATAATTCTAATTCAGGCGTGCAGTGTCCGCCGACCAAAACTTAGAAGTTAGAGTTAAGTGCAGCTTCATCATGGCAGCAACCGCCCCGGTACGGCTAAGGCTGGGGTACCACCGCGTCAGCTCCAAAAACACTCCCAATTCAGTGAGTTAAAATCATGTTCTTCAAATCTCGAGTAACAAGGTTACGCTCTACCCTCGGAGGTAGATAGCGTGTTAGGCGTAGGAGTTCCGACTCCACAATCAAAACAACGTAGGTGGGCGCGGTAATAATCACCGTGTCCCTTCCACATAGTAGGGTGTTACTCTTCAAGCGCTTTATCGTTCAACGAAGAGTCGGATAACCCGACTCTACTATTAAGGGATCAGACGATGACGATTTCCAAATCGTCAAACGAAAAATAAAAAGAGTCGCTCGGCGACTCTGCAAAATCAAGTAGCAGTAGCCAGTCGAACGACTCGGCTATGGAGGTAGAACAGACAGAGGAAATCGACGAATCACAGTGATTCGTCGATCACCCAAAAAGTAAATTCAGTAAATTCAACAGACCGTCGCTTCTAATAAAGAAGCAACAACCAGTAGTGTAACTTTAGTAAAACCACTAACGTGACCGGGTCCAAACCCTCGCCGCCACCGAGAGTGAACCCCCAATATGTCTAAGAGACAAATCAAAATGGAACCATATTGCATCAGAATGCAGTAGGCTCCACATTAATTATAATAAAGCTCAGAATACCAGAAATGGTATTAACATCACAATGAGTTCCATCGACGACTTCAGGAAGCTCAATAGCTACCTGATCAAAAGCGACATACCATTTCACATATGCGCTCGAAGAAGAGCGCAAAGTGAAAGCAGTGTTAAAAGGCGTCCCGGTCGAAATCGACACTGAGGACATAAAAGCGGACCTGGTTCGGCAGGAATACCCAGTCCAAGCGGTGCATAGAATGCACCGCAGAGACGGAACCGCCCTAGGTTTAGTACTAGCAATACTAAATAAAACAGACGGCGCGACTGACATCTTCAAAAAGTTAGCAAACGTATGCGGCCTATCCGGGATAACCGTGGAGGCTCCGTACAAAAAAGGTATCCCCGGGCAGTGTCATCGCTGCCAGCTTTACGGCCACGCGGCCACAAACTGTCACGCCCCACCGCGGTGCGTGAAATGCTTGGATCCACATTGACCAGGAATGTAGTCGCACCGCGATTCAGAAGGCAAACCTGCCTGCTGCAACTGCGGTAGCGACCATACAGCTAACTACGGAGGGTGCCCGGCAGCGCCGAAACCCAAACCGAAAAGTAGCTATAATAAAAATAGTACAAAAGTCCATCAGACATCACGTCCGTTGGACGTATCCCACTTTCCCGCACTAAACAGCGGAAACAAACAGACAGCACGGACAGTGCCGACGAAACCTACCGGAAGCAAAACTTCCACCCCGCCCCGCCCTGAAGGTTGGAGAACCAATGGAAGAATCCTCTTCCATGGTAAATCCAAAACCACCGGAACCGAAAACAGGGTCCCACAAAACAACCCACACGACAGACCGGAACCGCGGCTTCCGCACTAGGGGAGGATATCGGCACTATAATGTCGATTCTACAAGTGGTTAGGAGCGCCGAGGTCGCGGACTTAGCGGCCAAATTCAGAAAGGCCAAACACGGTGTTGACCGCCTCAAAATAATCCTGGAAAACCAGGAATTAATAAGTAAATTAGAAAACATATAATGACAGCGCCCGAGCGCTCTCAACTAAATTCAGTTGGACGCCTAAAACCTAAAAATATAACAATGCTCTCATATAACGCGTGCGGCCTAGCCTCTAGTATATTAGAATTAGAACAATGTGCGCTCGAGTACTCAGTAGACATCATCCTCGTCCAAGAAACCTTCCTAAAACCAAAAAATCCGAAATGTTGTAAATTAAACAACTACGTACAATTACGGACAGACAGACAGGGTGCTCCAAAAGGAGGAACAGCACTGTACTACAGACAGACGCTCAACTGCAGTCCGATAGATATCCCTCCCCTAATAAATCTAGAAGCCACCGGCTGCAGATTAACAATGTCAAGCCACGGGGCAATAATAATAATATCAGTTTACCTACCGCCGAAAAAGGAGTTGCCCGAAGCGACGTCGAAACCCTTCGCCCTGGGGATGCCGTCATCCTCTTGGCGATCTAAATTCAAAAGCACCCAATGGAGATGCAATTACACAAACGCAAACGGACGAAAAATGATAGACCTCGCGAAG
The DNA here is from genome assembly GCA_005406025.1 of Eumeta japonica. NCBI lineage: Eukaryota > Metazoa > Arthropoda > Insecta > Lepidoptera > Psychidae > Eumeta > Eumeta japonica. The sequence continues at coordinate 201,662 of BGZK01000841.1, forward strand.
GACCTACATTTTGACGTCATCGCGCCCCCGACACAAACTTACTTTCCGAACAACGTACGAAACAGACCGGACATACTAGACATCGCCCTCATGAGGAGGGTGGCGCTTAATGTGAGATGTATAGAGACTCTCCAAAATCTCAATTCGGATCACCGCCCAGTCCTCCTGAAAATAGGGCCTCCCGACGGAGAACAGCCCCCCAAAAACAAAACAATCACAAGCTGGAGAAAGGTGTCGCTCTTACTTGAGGAGACCGACACTCCTATCTTAAACAACATCCCCGACAACATAGAAACAACGGACGAGATCGACTACGCCATAGGCGCACTCACAAATCACATCGCAACAGTGATCGAGGACAGTTCAAGGGAGGTCCCGGCGGCCGACAGTCGCCGAAAACTACCCGAAGACGTTCGCGTACTTCTGAAAGCGAAAAACGCAGCCATGCGTCGCGCGAGCGCATATCCGACATGCGAAAATAGGTCCTGTGCGCGAGCTCTCCAACGTAAAGTGAAAGCTCGGATGCAGGAATTTAAAAACGATAAATGGAGCACCCTCATGGAGGAAATAACGCCGAGCCACCAGGCCTATTGGAAGTTGGCCAAGGCTCTCAAATCAGACGGATACCTACCAACCCCCGCCCTCAGGAAACCGGACAACACGTTCGCGGTCGACGACCGGGAAAAAGCCGAATGTCTAGCGGACAGTATAGAACAGCAATGTTCTAACAACACAATACACGACGCAACACACTCACACAGGATCGAGGAGGAAGTGCGTACGAAAATCGCCCTCGAACCGCAAGACGACCTGGCCCCCGTCTCCGTAGACGAAATACAAAAACATATCAAAGCGCTAAAAACTAAAAAGGCTCCGGGCCTCGATGGCATTAGCAATAAAGCGATAAAATGCTTCTCTCTGCCATTAATGGTTTTATTGGTCGCAATTTTAACGCGTGCTTCAAAATTGTTATTTTCCTCCGATATGAAGGAAGCAGTCGTCATCGGCTTACCAAACCGGGGAACCACGCGACCTCCCCGCTAGCTATCGCCCCATTAGTCTCTTAAGCGGATTAGGAAAATTATTCGAAAACGATTAAAACCCGCTTGAGCATCTCATAGGAAAAGGCCTCATTATTAACGAACAGTTTGGCTTTCGACCAAATCACTCATGCCCCCAGCAAGTCCATCGGTTAGTCGAACATATATCGGAAGGCTTCAAAAGAAGCGCAAAACAGTGGCGGTATTTTCGATGTTGCAAAGGCCTTTGATAGGGTTTGGCACGCAGGATTAATCCACAAACTCTACACACTAGAGCTTCCAGACCGTCTTGTACTCATCATACATAATTATCTCAAACCGAAATTTCACGTTCCGCCACGAAACACATACTCCACAAAAGAATATTAAAAGCGGGAGTACCTCAAGGCTCCACCTATCCCCTACTGTACTCAGCGTACGTTAATGATATACCGCGACCGTCAAACGGCGTCCAACTCGCTTTGTTCAGGACGACACTGCACTTTACTTACGCGGCAATAATTATCGTGACACCACACCGCGATTACAGAGGGCCATTGATGAGCTGACACGATGGCTCGACTCTGGCGAATTAAAGTAAACCGGAAAATCAGCAGCTATACGGTTCAACTATAGCAAACACAAGAAAAATTTAGCGTACCACACAACACCCCTACACTCTATATTGACAATGCTTCAATTCCGTGGCATCACAATTATAAATACTTAGGAGTAACGCTCGACAAGCATCTACACTTCCGAGATCAAGTCGCGCGTGTTAGAAGTTAACAAATTCTACCAATCACGCCTATACGGCATGATCGGTAGAAGGCAAAATGTCATTGCGCAATAAGCGCACTCTGTACTTAATGTGCATCAGGCCGGTAATGACGTATGCATGTCCAGTCTTCGCTCATGCCGCGCCTAATATAATCAAAAACTACAGCCCAAAATAAGTTCTGTAGACAAGCGACGGACGCATTGGCGTCAAAAATTCGCTCCACGGAGACTTAAGCTGCCCAATATTAAACCTTATGAAAGACGCTAAAGCGCTTTTTCGATCGCTCAAAATCACCCCAAAGCTTATAGTGTCGTTTATTACGAGCCGCCGCGTCGACATCATTTCCGAAGATCATCGGAATGTTCTGTCAGACCGACGATGTCTGTCGACATCCGATCGAAAAGATCGCGGAGATGATAACATAATTATTTAAATATAACCCTCGCCGTCGCCGTCGTTCGACCGTGCCGGGTCATCAAAAGCATCCGCGCTCTCCGGCTCCGCGCTTTTTCGCCCTGAACTGTCAATTTCGCTGAAATCCTCGCCGAGGGATGTCCTAATATTTATAGCATATCGCGCGCCGATGATATATTTTTATTTTTCCATTTATCTATCTATCAAATGGAAATACGTCAGAGGTCGATACGAGTCAAAACGAGTTCAGATGATTTTTTTTTTTTTCGATTTTGTTCGCCGACGGCCCCGGCGCCCCGCGCATCGCACGCCCATAGCGTAGCCCCTCCGTTGCGCGCGTCCCTCCGCTCGGCGAACGTGAATCAGTATAAAGACCGTTTTATCGTAATTCACGCTGAAACTACACATTCATTCATTGTCGTTAACGCGCGCGCGCGTGTGTACATAGTTTTATTCAGTGTCGTTGTTGTCGTTCGACTCGCTCTCGAACTATGTCCGGCCGTGGAAAGGTGGTAAAGTGAAGGGAAAGGCGAAGTCGCGTTCGAATCGAGCCGGTCTTCAATTCCCCGTCGGCCGTATTCATAGGCTGCTGCGCAAGGGTAACTATGCGGAGCGCGTCGGCGCCGGTGCTCCCGTCTACCTGGCCGCCGTTATGGAATATCTCGCCGCCGAGGTGCTCGAGTTGGCCGGTAACGCGGCGCGCGACAACAAGAAGACCAGGATCATCCCTAGACATCTTCAGCTCGCGATACGCAACGACGAGGAGCTGAACAAGCTCCTTAGCGGCGTGACGATCGCCCAGGGAGGCGTACTGCCGAACATTCAGGCGGTATTGCTGCCGAAGAAGACCGAAAAGAAGGCGTAAGCCACAGTCTGCCGTAGCGTACGCTGACTCTGAGAAACGGCCCTTTTTCAGGGCCACAATATTGTTCGTTTGAGAACGAGTTTCGCATACCGGCATCATCGTCGACACCTGTCGATATTATTACACTTTAGTAAGACAAACAACACAAATTAATTTATTAATTAACCTTGATCATTTATGTATATCTCTATCCTAATAACGCTTGTCGCTTGCAGCAAGGGGGCGAACATTATCGAACTAAGTCTACATTCTTCTTCCCGCTTAGTCGTGATCGAAATAACTAACTACTACTTGTTCGATTTCGATAAAAACAAGCCATAAAATAAATAAAGATAAAGCGACTTAGCGATAGGTGCAGTAGAGTCTTGCAATGCTTTTTGCCCCTCTTTGCTCTTTGCCTCTTTGCTGTCAAAACGATGATTATTAATTAATAATTATATATTAATCGTCTCTATTGGGCGGCGGCCATAAATTAGTAAACAATTTATATTACGAGAGAGTTATTGTCATTCAACGAGAATAATAATAGTGATAGTGATAGCGATAGCAATAGTAATAGTGATAGCGATAGTAATAGTGATAGTAATAGCAATAGCAATAGCAATAGCAATAGCAGCAATAGCAATAGCAATAGTGATAGCAATAGTAGTAATAGTAATAGCGATAGTAGTAATAGTAATAGCGATAGTAGTAATAGTAATAGTGATAGTAGTAATAGGCGGTATGCATCGCGTGAGGGAAAGAGACGGTATAACTCTGACGTGAGACAGTAACGGCGCGCGCGATGGGGGCGAGGGAGTAGCGATTGATGAAACGCCGCCGCCCCCGCGCTCTAACCGTCAAAACGGACGGTTAAACGGTTAAATTGTTCAAAATGGAGGTATACGATTGGCCGACGATAGAACCGTGGCTCGTTTAACGATTGCCCGACGCGGCTCGCCTAAGCCGTAACTAGCGGCTTCAGCGTTTTTACAATATACAATTCGTATATTACTCGCTCGCTAATCCCGCTCCGCTTACTCGTTCGTGTTAGCGTGTTCGTGTGTGCGTTAAGTAAAGTGTGTTTCTGGTAGTAGTACTATCATCATGCCGCCCAAGACTAGTGGAAAGGCGGCGAAGAAGTCCGGTAAGGCTCAGAAGAACATCTCCAAATCTGACAAGAAAAGAAGAAGCACAAGAGGAAGGAGAGTTACGCCATCTACATCTACAAGGTGCTCAAGCAGGTCCATCCGGACACCGGTATATCTAGCAAGGCCATGTCGATCATGAACTCTTTCGTGAACGACATATTCGAGCGTATAGCCGCCGAAGCGTCTCGCCTCGCGCACTACAACAAACGTTCGACGATAACATCGAGGGAGGTGCAGACCTCTGTCCGTCTGCTGCTGCCCGGCGAGTTGGCGAAGCACGCAGTCAGCGAAGGTACGAAGGCCGTGACCAAGTACACCAGCTCTAAGTGAGCGTGAGCGCTTGCGCGCCGCTCGCCGAGGTTACGTGCCGCCGCTCTGCTCTGCTCTGCTATGCTCGCTGCGACACATCATACCACAACAGTCGGTCAAACAAACAAACGGCCCTTTCAGGGCCACAAATTTTATATCAACTCTGTTTCCTTGACAAACATACATACATAGATAGATAGATAGATACTGTACACCTTCCGCTCGTCATCGTACACCGCAAACGAATAATTCATTCATTCCGTTCATTTATAATATCAATATCATTGTTAATTAATAACAACAATGATATAATCGCGTTAATCGATCAGCTCCCGACTATCCGTATTCGCGCGATCATCGTTTCTCCGTTTTTCGTTTTAGTGTCTTTTAGTGCGTTTATATATATATATATATATATATATATATATATATATATATATATATAAAAAAAAAATAATAATAATAGTAATAAAAAAAATAATAAAAATTAAAAATAAAAAAAAAAAAAAAAAATTAAAAAAAAAAAAAAAATAATATATACATAACGCCCTAATAAGACAGCCTCATTTAGGGTGGTATCGATCGAAAAGGAAAATGGAAATTCTAACGAGAAAATCCATAGGACCGGCAAGATAATAAGGTGGGGATCGACGGACGGACGGACGGATGGAGGGAGGGAGGCGTAAGATTATAAATTTGATCGTATGCGGTCGCCGCCTCACACCATACAGTCCCCTGTAACCGATCGTATCGCACGCTTTAGTAACTTCTACCCGCAGCGCGGTGAGTAGTAACCGCGGATTCGTGTGTGATATTTGTGTGTGTGCTGCGTATAGCGTATTGTAAGTAGATAGTCGGTCATGGCCCGCACGAAGCAGACGGCTCGTAAATCGACCGGCGGTAAGGCGCCACGTAAACAGCTCGCGACGAAGGCCGCCCGCAAAAGCGCACCGGCCACCGGCGGCGTGAAGAAGCCTCACCGCTACAGGCCGGGAACTGTCGCCCTTCGCGAGATCCGTCGCTATCAGAAGAGCACGGAGCTGTTGATTCGTAAGCTGCCATTTCAGCGACTCGTTCGCGAGATAGCGCAAGACTTCAAGACCGACCTGCGGTTCCAGAGCTCCGCCGTGATGGCCCTCCAGGAGGCTAGCGAGGCGTACCTGGTCGGTCTCTTCGAAGATACGAATCTGTGCGCGATACACGCCAAACGCGTCACCATCATGCCGAAGGACATACAGCTCGCCCGTCGCATCCGTGGCGAGCGCGCCTAAGCGAGCGCTTGAGTTTGCACACGACACGGTCGCGGTTCGACATTACATTACATTACTACTTTGTGTGTGTCCGTGTCCGTGTCGTTGTCGTGCGCGCGTTTCCCTTAAAACGAACGCATAAAACGGCCCTTTCAGGGCCACAGCTGTTGTCGTAAATTGTTTCTATCTATACTACGTTACTACGTACTCGATCGATCGATCGAAGCCTATATTAAATTTGCCACATCAGACATAATAGATAGGCTAGGCATTGTTGGACAACTACTGTTTGTTTGTTATATCGTCGTATGTATCTATCTATTTTATTTGTTCTTCATATTGCATATTTAAATGCATCATCATCATCGATCACTCCATAAACACTAAATAAAAAATCGATCGATTAATCGATTTTTTTTTCATTTTTATATAATTATCGATATTAAGTAAATTATATTTGACTACACTATACAAAACTAGAGAATTCATCGAATCGAATCGTATGGCGCTGGCGTAGCACCTACAGCTCCCGCTCCCGCCCCCGCGCAGACATTTTCTGGTGGGGCAAAATATCCGAGGACATAAAACGTGGAGTGGATACTCGGTTCGCGTTCAGTTCTCGTCGGATCGTCGCCGTAATCGGTCGAGGATAGATAGTATTATAGTATACGTGCGGTCGAACGGGGTTTATTTTTTGTGTTCATTAACGTAGCGACAGCAGCAACAGCAGCGGCAAGATGACGGGCCGTGGAAAGGAGGCAAGGGACTCGGAAAAGGTGGAGCGAAGCGTCACAGGAAAGTGCTCCGCGATAACATCCAGGGCATCACCAAGCCGGCTATCCGTCGTCTCGCTCGCAGGGCGGCGTGAAACGTATATCCGGTCTGATTTACGAAGAGACGCGCGGAGTGCTGAAAGTGTTCCTCGAGAACGTGATCCGTGACGCGGTCACCTACACCGAGCACGCGAAAGGAAGACCGTCACCGCTATGGACGTCGTTTACGCGCTGAAACGTCAGGGGCGCACCCTCTACGGGTTCGGCGGTTAAACGGCCCGGCCCGCGACGAATCTACGAATCTACGAGTCTACGAGTCTCGTCTCGCCTCGCCTCGCTCGCGGATCAGATGGAAAAGGCCCTTTTCAGGGCCACAAAACATTCACTTATATATAATGATTGTTTCTTTACGACATTGTCTCTCTTCTCTCCCTCTCGACGGACTGTCGAGTCGAGCGCAATTATTTTATTTTATTTTATTTATTTTTTTTTAAAGTTAGGTCTTCGAAGGTTAGGTTAAACCGAGTTAGGTTCGATGGAGTCGGGTTAAATTTCTCCATTTATTGTATCAAAATAGTCACTCACTCACTCACTCGCTCGCTCGATTTGTCATTCATTCGAATCGACCGCACGTGTACTATCGTAACAATCTCCCGAAACAAAGAAATAAGAATGAAAATATAGTATTGTTATTGCTACTCCTCGGGCAATATCCGATCTATCGGACTTGAAGTTTCTTTCCTCTCCCGTTTCCCGTTGCGCTGCCGCATCCGCTGCAACCGGCGGAGAGTATTAACGACCATCGAAGATTTCAGTAGTATCGTAATTAATGTTATTTATATTTATATATATATATATATAGTTATAGTAAGCAGTTAAAATGGAAAACGAATCTATCTAAGTATCCACTACTCGTACGTACATGATGTGAAGGCTCGATCGAGATTGTCGAGCACGAGCGTATTCCGAGTTTTATTTTATTATTTTTTTTTTAATTATTATTATTTTTTTTATTTTTTATTATTCATTTATTTATTCACTTACTTACTCTCTACGCGACTATTTCGAATAGTGTCGTTCGCCACGTTCGGCCCACTTCTCGGGCGGTTAGGTTCGGTTAGTGGAATAGCAAGGCGAGAGTGAACGTCTACGGGCGTCGGTCCGATGGATCTGTGTGTTTTACCTAGTCCGATTTCGGACCTCTCGAAACGAACAGAGTCTCACGTTAGCCTCGCGACGCGTGCGGTCGACGATGGAACGTTATCGTGGCCGTCTATCGAGAGGGTCACGATGGCGCCGAACGATTTGTAAAATTGAAAATTAACTAAATTAAAGCGAAGCACCGGCGTCGCAACGACGTCAGCCGGACTTTCGTGCGTTCGATACGGTATATAGCGGCGTCCCTCGTCCCATTTATCGGAACGCGACGATAGAGCGACTCAAACCGAATCGTAATTTCTACTTCGGACCGCGACATCGATCCCGGATAAGGTTCGAATCGTTAAAAGCCGAGAGGGTCAAGTGAAAAGTTGTAACAACGTCGACGAGAAACGATCCGTCGGCCGCGAGGCGCTCATTACGGTATATCCGACCGTTCGCGAGGTGGTCGATAGTGGCGCCTCACGTTTCGCGTACCTCGCGTTCGTTCGAATCTGCATTCGCCGCGTTCCGTTCGTTTGTGAAAATAATAATTGTACTTTTACAATTCTAGTTGGTTGTTCGTAAGTCAGTCAGTCAGTCAGTCAGTCAGTCAATAAGACAGATATAAAGTGTTGTTGTTATTGTTGTGCGTGGGTTAAATAAATAAGTGATATTGTGGTGATTTCTTGTCGGTGTTCTCCACTCCACCTTCGACAATGGCCGATACCGCAGTCGCATCCGAAGCACCGGCGCCGACGACTCCCGCCGCCGCGGCGAAGAAACCGAAGGCTACCGCGGTCGGTGGCGGCGGCGGTGTCGTCAAGAAGCCGAAGGCGAAACCGACGCATCCGAAGACTTCCGAGATGGTCAACAACGCGATCAGGGAGCTGAAGGAGCGCAGCGGTTCTTCTCTGCAGGCCATCAAGAAATATATCGCCGCCCAATACAAGGTAGACGCCGAGAAGCATGCGCCTTTCATAAGGAAATATCTGAAAAGCGCAGTCGAATCCGGAACTTTGATACAGACGAAGGGTAAGGGCGCGTCCGGTTCGTTCAAGCTCGAGTCTAAGTCATCTTCCGGTTCGAAAAAGTCCTCCGGCGGCGGCGGCGGCGGCGGTGGGAGCGGTGGAGTCGCCGTAGGCGCGAGCGGGGCGAAACGAGCCGGCTCTAAGTCTGCGTCCTCCGCCGCTTCGTCGAGAGCCGGCGGCGGCGGCAAGAAGGGCTCCGCCGCCGCGATCGCCTCTTCCGGCGCCGCGGCGGGCAAGAGGAAAAGCGCGGCCGCCGCGGCCGGTTCTCCGACGACGAAATCTAAAGCGCCGACCCCCAAAGAGAAGAAGGCCGCCGCCGCCGCCGCGGCCGCAGCGGCTGCCGCCTCCGCCGCCGCGAAGAAGAAGCCCGCCGCCTCCGCCGCGGCGAAGGCGAAGGCGGCCAAAGCGAAGGGCGGCGTAGCGCCGAAGGCGAAGAAGACCGCCAAACCGCCGACTAAAAAACCGAAAGCTCCGAAGCCGAAGAAGGCCGCGACGCCGAAGGCGAAACCCGCCGCCGCGAAGAAGGCCGCCGAAAAGAAGTAATATAATAATGTGACGTTCGATGTCGACGACGGTTTCGACTTCGAGAGAACGTTATATTACTACTGCCGCCGCCGCCTTATCTCTGTTGCGACTGACAACAACCAAAAAGCCCTTTTCAGGGCTATCACATGCCTCCGAGATGCGTATGCCTATGGTTTCTGACGACTGCCTACACCCACCTAATCGATCGATTATTTATTACTTAATAAATAAATATATAATTAATTAAGTATCTACCTTTCCCTACGAAATATCGATAATATACTACTAGTATTTATAAAACTCGTCTCACTTGTAATTCCCCGAAATGATAGCAAAATAAATAAATTGTTACGTTTGTTCCCTGTCGACACATGTCGATTCGATCGATCGATCGATCGATCGATATTATCGATTTCGGTTCGCGAGTAGAGTTTCCGACTGTGTATGTCTGTCGACACGTCCGATCCTCTCTAAAGATGACGCGGAGATGATACACACATATTTATTTATTTATTCATTCAACATCGCCGTCGCCGTCGCCGTCGTCTCGTTCGGAGCCGTGTCGCAGGAATACGGCTCCTCCCGCTCCCGCTCCCGCTCCCGCTCCCGCTCCCGCTGCCGCCGCGCGGGGGGCTCCGCCCGACTGCCCGACTGTCAGAATGCTGCCGCTCGCTGCTGTCACTCGCTCTAGGGATGTCCGTACATATTTATAATAAATATATCGATATCGATGAACGATATATTTTTATTTTTTCCATTTATCTATCTATCAAATGGAAATATTGTCGTCAGACGGTCGATACGAGTCAAAACAGAGTTCAGAGATAGAAAATTTTTTTTCATCATCGATATCTCTTGCCGCCGACCGGCCGGCCGGCTCGAGCCCCGCCGTACCCGCGCATCGCACCGCACTCCCCCCCGTGCGTAGCCCCATCCGTAGCCGTTGCGCGCGCGTGAACCCTCCGCTCGGCGAACGTGAATCAGTATAAAAGACCGTTTTATCGTAATTCACGCTGAAACTACACATTCATTCATTGTCGTTAACGCGCGCGCGCGTGGTGTGTACATAGTTTTATTCAGTGTCGTTGTTGTCGTTCGACTCGCTCTCGAACTATGTCCGGCCGTGGAAAAGGTGGTAAAGTGAAGGGAAAGGCGAAGTCGCGTTCGAATCGAGCCGGTCTTCAATTCCCCGTCGGCCGTATTCATAGGCTGCTGCGCAAGGGTAACTATGCGGAGCGCGTCGGCGCCGGTGCTCCCGTCTACCTGGCCGCCGTTATGGAATATCTCGCCGCCGAGGTGCTCGAGTTGGCCGGTAACGCGGCGCGCGACAACAAGAAGACCAGGATCATCCCTAGACATCTTCAGCTCGCGATACGCAACGACGAGGAGCTGAACAAGCTCCTTAGCGGCGTGACGATCGCCCAGGGAGGCGTACTGCCGAACATTCAGGCGGTATTGCTGCCGAAGAAGACCGAAAAGAAGGCGTAAGCCACAGTCTGCCGTAGCGTACGCTGACTCTGAGAAACGGCCCTTTTCAGGGCCACAATATTGTTCGTTTGAGAACGAGTTTCGCATACCGGCATCATCGTCGACACCTGTCGATATTATTACACTTTAGTAAGACAAACAACACAAATTAATTTATTAATTAACCTTGATCATTTATGTATATCTCTATCCTAATAACGCTTGTCGCTTGCAGCAAGGGGGCGAACATTATCGAACTAAGTCTACATTCTTCTTCCCGCTTAGTCGTGATCGAAATAACTAACTACTACTTGTTCGATTTCGATAAAAACAAGCCATAAAATAAATAAAGATAAAGCGACTTAGCGATAGGTGCAGTAGAGTCTTGCAATGCTTTTTGCCCCTTTGCTCTTTGCCTCTTTGCTGTCAAAACGATGATTATTAATTAATAATTATATATTAATCGTCTCTATTGGGCGGCCATAAATTAGTAAACAATTTATATTACGAGAGAGTTATTGTCATTCAACGAGAATAATAATAGTGATAGTGATAGCGATAGCAATAGTAATAGTGATAGCGATAGTAATAGTGATAGTAATAGCAATAGCAATAGCAATAGCAATAGCAATAGCAATAGCAATAGCAATAGTGATAGCAATAGTAGTAATAGTAATAGCGATAGTAGTAATAGTAATAGCGATAGTAGTAATAGTAATAGTGATAGTAGTAATAGGCGGTATGCATCGCGTGAGAGGGAAAGAGACGGTATAACTCTGACGTGAGACAGTTACGGCGCGCGCGCGATGGGGGGCGAGGGGAGTAGCGATTGATGAAACGCCGCCGCCCCCCCGCGCGCGCTAACCGTCAAAACGGACGGTTAAACGGTTAAATTGTTCAAAATGGAGGTATACGATTGGCCGACGATAGAACCGTGGCTCGTTTAACGATTGCCCGACGCGGCTCGCCTAAGCCGTAACTAGCGGCTTCAGCGTTTTTACAATATACAATTCGTATATTACTCGCTCGCTAATCCCGCTCCGCTTACTCGTTCGTGTTAGCGTGTTCGTGTGTGCGTTAAGTAAAGTGTGTTTCTGGTAGTAGTACTATCATCATGCCGCCCAAGACTAGTGGAAAGGCGGCGAAGAAGTCCGGTAAGGCTCAGAAGAACATCTCCAAATCTGACAAGAAAAAGAAGAAGCACAAGAGGAAGGAGAGTTACGCCATCTACATCTACAAGGTGCTCAAGCAGGTCCATCCGGACACCGGTATATCTAGCAAGGCCATGTCGATCATGAACTCTTTCGTGAACGACATATTCGAGCGTATAGCCGCCGAAGCGTCTCGCCTCGCGCACTACAACAAACGTTCGACGATAACATCGAGGGAGGTGCAGACCTCTGTCCGTCTGCTGCTGCCCGGCGAGTTGGCGAAGCACGCAGTCAGCGAAGGTACGAAGGCCGTGACCAAGTACACCAGCTCTGTGAGCGTGAGCGCTTGCGCGCCGCTCGCCGAGGTTACGTGCCGCCGCTCTGCTCTGCTCTGCTCTGCTATGCTCGCTGCGACACATCATACCACAACAGTCGGTCAAACAAACAAACGGCCCTTTCAGGGCCACAAATTTTATATCAACTCTGTTTCCTTGACAAACATACATACATAGATAGATAGATAGATAGATACTGTACACCTTCCGCTCGTCATCGTACACCGCAAACGAATAATTCATTCATTCCGTTCATTTATAATATCAATATCATTGTTAATTAATAACAACAATGATATAATCGCGTTAATCGATCAGCTCCCGACTATCCGTATTCGCGCGATCATCGTTTCTCCGTTTTCGTTTTAGTGTCTTTTAGTGCGTTTATATATATATATATATATATATATATATATATATATATATATATAAAAAAAAATAATAATAATAGTAATAAAAAAAAAATAATAAAAATTAAAAATAAAAAAAATAAAAAAAAAATTAAAAAATTAATAAAAAATAATATATACATAACGCCCTAATAAGACAGCCTCATTTAGGGTAGGTATCGATCGAAAAGGAAAATGGAAATTCTAACGAGAAAATCCATAGGACCGGCAAGATAATAAGGTGGGGATCGACGGACGGACGGACGGATGGAGGGAGGAGGCGTAAGATTATAAATTTGATCGTATGCGGTCGCCGCCTCACACCATACAGTCCCCTGTAACCGATCGTATCGCACGCTTTAGTAACTTCTACTCCGCAGCGCGGTGAGTAGTAACCGCGGATTCGTGTGTGATATTTGTGTGCTGCGTATAGCGTATTGTGTAGATAGTCGGTCATGGCCCGCACGAAGCAGACGGCTCGTAAATCGACCGGCGGTAAGGCGCCACGTAAACAGCTCGCGACGAAGGCCGCCCGCAAAAGCGCACCGGCCACCGGCGGCGTGAAGAAGCCTCACCGCTACAGGCCGGGAACTGTCGCCCTTCGCGAGATCCGTCGCTATCAGAAGAGCACGGAGCTGTTGATTCGTAAGCTGCCATTTCAGCGACTCGTTCGCGAGATAGCGCAAGACTTCAAGACCGACCTGCGGTTCCAGAGCTCCGCCGTGATGGCCCTCCAGGAGGCTAGCGAGGCGTACCTGGTCGGTCTCTTCGAAGATACGAATCTGTGCGCGATACACGCCAAACGCGTCACCATCATGCCGAAGGACATACAGCTCGCCCGTCGCATCCGTGGCGAGCGCGCCTAAGCGAGCGCTTGAGTTTGCACACACGACACGGTCGCGGTTCGACATTACATTACATTACTACTTTGTGTGTGTCCGTGTCCGTGTCGTTGTCGTGCGCGCGCGTTTCCTTAAAACGAACGCATAAAACGGCCCTTTCAGGGCCACAGCTGTTGTCGTAAATTGTTTCTATCTATACTACGTTACTACGTACTCGATCGATCGATCGAAGCCTATATTAAATTTGCCACATCAGACATAATAGATAGGCTAGGCATTGTTGGACAACTACTGTTTGTTTGTTATATCGTCGTATGTATCTATCTATTTTATTTGTTCTTCATATTGCATATTTAAATGCATCATCATCATCGATCACTCCATAAACACTAAATAAAAAATCGATCGATTAATCGATTTTTTTTCATTTTTATATAATTATCGATATTAAGTAAATTATATTTGACTACACTATACAAAACTAGAGAATTCATCGAATCGAATCGTATGGCGCTGGCGTAGCACCTACAGCTCCCCGCCCCGCCCCCGCGCAGACATTTTCTGGTGGGGCAAAATATCCGAGGACATAAAACGTGGAGTGGATACTCGGTTCGCGTTCAGTTCTCGTCGGATCGTCGCCGTAATCGGTCGAGGATAGATAGTATTATAGTATACGTGCGGTCGAACGGGGTTTATTTTTTGTGTTCATTAACGTAGCGACAGCAGCAACAGCAGCGGCAAGATGACGGGCCGTGGAAAAGGAGGCAAGGGACTCGGAAAAGGTGGAGCGAAGCGTCACAGGAAAGTGCTCCGCGATAACATCCAGGGCATCACCAAGCCGGCTATCCGTCGTCTCGCTCGCAGGGGCGGCGTGAAACGTATATCCGGTCTGATTTACGAAGAGACGCGCGGAGTGCTGAAAGTGTTCCTCGAGAACGTGATCCGTGACGCGGTCACCTACACCGAGCACGCGAAAAGGAAGACCGTCACCGCTATGGACGTCGTTTACGCGCTGAAACGTCAGGGGCGCACCCTCTACGGGTTCGGCGGTTAAACGGCCCGGCCCGCGACGAATCTACGAATCTACGAGTCTACGAGTCTCGTCTCGCCTCGCCTCGCTCGCGGATCAGATGGAAAAGGCCCTTTCAGGGCCACAAAACATTCACTTATATATAATGATTGTTTCTTTACGACATTGTCTCTCTCTCCCTCTCGACGGACTGTCGAGTCGAGCGCAATTATTTTATTTTATTTTATTTATTTTTTTTTAAAGTTAGGTCTTCGAAGGTTAGGTTAAACCGAGTTAGGTTCGATGGAGTCGGGTTAAATTTCTCCATTTATTGTATCAAAATAGTCACTCACTCACTCACTCGCTCGCTCGATTTGTCATTCATTCGAATCGACCGCACGTGTACTATCGTAACAATCTCCCGAAACAAAGAAATAAGAATGAAAATATAGTATTGTTATTGCTACTCCTCGGGCAATATCCGATCTATCGGACTTGAAGTTTCTTTCCTCTCCGTTTCCCGTTGCGCTGCCGCATCCGCTGCAACCGGCGGAGAGTATTAACGACCATCGAAGATTTCAGTAGTATCGTAATTAATGTTATTTATATTTATATATATATATATATAGTTATAGTAAGCAGTTAAAATGGAAAACGAATCTATCTAAGTATCCACTACTCGTACGTACATGATGTGAAGGCTCGATCGAGATTGTCGAGCACGAGCGTATTCCGAGTTTTATTTTATTATTTTTTTTTTTTATTATTATTATTTTTTTTTTTTTTTATTATTCATTTATTTATTCACTTACTTACTCTCTACGCGACTATTTCGAATAGTGTCGTTCGCCACGTTCGGCCCACTTCTCGGGCGGTTAGGTTCGGTTAGTGGAATAGCAAGGCGAGAGTGAACGTCTACGGGCGTCGGTCCGATGGATCTGTGTGTTTTACCTAGTCCGATTTCGGACCTCTCGAAACGAACAGAGTCTCACGTTAGCCTCGCGACGCGTGCGGTCGACGATGGAACGTTATCGTGGCCGTCTATCGAGAGGGTCACGATGGCGCCGAACGATTTGTAAAATTGAAAATTAACTAAATTAAAGCGAAGCACCGGCGTCGCAACGACGTCAGCCGGACTTTCGTGCGTTCGATACGGTATATAGCGGCGTCCCTCGTCCTATTTATCGGAACGCGACGATAGAGCGACTCAAACCGAATCGTAATTTCTACTTCGGACCGCGACATCGATCCCGGATAAGGTTCGAATCGTTAAAAAGCCGAGAGGGTCAAGTGAAAAGTTGTAACAACGTCGACGAGAAACGATCCGTCGGCCGCGAGGCGCTCATTACGGTATATCCGACCGTTCGCGAGGTGGTCGATAGTGGCGCCTCACGTTTCGCGTACCTCGCGTTCGTTCGAATCTGCATTCGCCGCGTTCCGTTCGTTTGTGAAAATAATAATTGTACTTTTACAATTCTAGTTGGTTGTTCGTAAGTCAGTCAGTCAGTCAGTCAGTCAGTCAATAAGACAGATATAAAGTGTTGTTGTTATTGTTGTGCGTGGGTTAAATAAATAAGTGATATTGTGGTGATTTCTTGTCGGTGTTCTCCACTCCACCTTCGACAATGGCCGATACCGCAGTCGCATCCGAAGCACCGGCGCCGACGACTCCCGCCGCCGCGGCGAAGAAACCGAAGGCTACCGCGGTCGGTGGCGGCGGCGGTGTCGTCAAGAAGCCGAAGGCGAAACCGACGCATCCGAAGACTTCCGAGATGGTCAACAACGCGATCAGGGAGCTGAAGGAGCGCAGCGGTTCTTCTCTGCAGGCCATCAAGAAATATATCGCCGCCCAATACAAGGTAGACGCCGAGAAGCATGCGCCTTCATAAGGAAATATCTGAAAAGCGCAGTCGAATCCGGAACTTTGATACAGACGAAGGGTAAGGGCGCGTCCGGTTCGTTCAAGCTCGAGTCTAAGTCATCTTCCGGTTCGAAAAGTCCTCCGGCGGCGGCGGCGGCGGCGGTGGAGCGGTGGAGTCGCCGTAGGCGCGAGCGGGGCGAAACGAGCCGGCTCTAAGTCTGCGTCCTCCGCCGCTTCGTCGAGAGCCGGCGGCGGCGGCAAGAGGCTCCGCCGCCGCGATCGCCTCTTCCGAGCCGCGGCGGGCAAGAGGAAAAGCGCGGCCGCCGCGGCCGGTTCTCCGACGACGAAATCTAAAGCGCCGACCCCCAAAGAGAAGAAGGCCGCCGCCGCCGCCGCGGCCGCAGCGGCTGCCGCCTCCGCCGCCGCGAAGAAGAAGCCGCCGCCTCCGCCGCGGCGAAGGCGAAGGCGGCCAAGCGAAGGGCGGCGTAGCGCCGAAGGCGAAGAAGACCGCCAAACCGCCGACTAAAAAACCGAAAGCTCCGAAGCCGAAGAAGGCCGCGACGCCGAAGGCGAAACCCGCCGCCGCGAAGAAGGCCGCCGAAAAGAAGTAATATAATAATGTGACGTTCGATGTCGACGACGGTTTCGACTTCGAGAGAACGTTATATTACTACCGCCGCCGCCGCCTTATCTCTGTTGCGACTGACAACAACCAAAAGCCCTTTCAGGGCTATCACATGCCTCCGAGATGCGTATGCCTATGGTTTCTGACGACTGCCTACACACCCACCTAATCGATCGATTATTTATTACTTAATAAATAAATATATAATTAATTAAGTATCTACCTCTTTCCCTACGAAATATCGATAATATACTACTAGTATTTATAAAACTCGTCTCACTTGTAATTCCCCGAAATGATAGCAAAATAAATAAATTGTTACGTTTGTTCCCTGTCGACACATGTCGATTCGATCGATCGATCGATCGATCGATATTATCGATTTCGGTTCGCGAGTAGAGTTTCCGACTGTGTATGTCTGTCGACACGTCCGATCCTCTCTAAAGATGACGCGGAGATGATACACACATATTTATTTATTTATTCATTCAACATCGCCGTCGCCGTCGCCGTCGTCTCGTTCGGAGCCGTGTCGCAGGAATACGGCTCCTGCTCCTGCTCCGCTCCTGCTCCTGCTCCGCTGCCGCGCGGGCTCCGCCCGACTGCCCGACTGTCAGAATGCTGCCGCTCGCTGCTGTCACTCGCTCTAGGGATGTCCGTACATATTTATAATAAATATATCGATATCGATGAACGATATATTTATTTTTTCCATTTATCTATCTATCAAATGGAAATATTGTCGTCAGACGGTCGATACGAGTCAAAACAGAGTTCAGAGATAGAAAATTTTTTTTTCATCATCGATATCTCTTGCCGCCGACCGGCCGGCCGGCTCGAGCCCCGCCGTACCCGCGCATCGCACCGCACTCCCCGTGCGTAGCCCCATCCGTAGCCGTTGCGCGCGTGAACCCTCCGCTCGGCGAACGTGAATCAGTATAAAAGACCGTTTTATCGTAATTCACGCTGAAACTATTCATTCATTGTCGTTCGGGCGCGCGTGGTGTGTCGCTCGTGCTCTGACCCGCATTCGAACTATGCGCTTTCGAAATTAGTCAAAAGCGAAATTTCCGTGCTCTGCTTCTACGTCGCCGCGAGTGGTGCGCAGCGAACGCCGCGAGTAGTGTGTTACCTGATTAAAATTTTAATTATATTTCACGTAATTTGATTTAGGAAAACACGTGCATTTCCATTTAGTTTATTTACGCGTGTGTATACTGCGTCGTAATAAGATTAGGGTTGTTAGCGACGTGACGCCGGCCGGCGCGTCTGCCGCCATTCCGCGGTGCCGCCGGTGGGTCGCCGCCTGGCGGCCGTCAGCCTCCCGCCCCCACCGCTTACGTCACCGCGCAGCGGCGCCGCGCATCGCTTCGTTTGGCACGTGTTCGCCTGCGCCCTCGTCGTCCGATTCACTTTGTAATTTCGCGCGTATATTTTATGCGCGTACCTTTGCAATGTATATTTCTACGCGTACATTGCGCGCGTTTAATAGTGCCAATAGTGTTATCTATTTAATCAGTGGTAGTGTTCCCCTTTAACCTTAGCGATTGGTGCTCTCGGGTACCTGGCCTCGTGCGGTCTGGCGAGTGCTGCCACAGGCGGAGTTTTGTTAACGTGTTTATTGCTGCCTCCGGTGAGTGATATTAGTTAATAAATCTATTTAATTCTGAATTACTCATTTCAAATTACATTGCAATACGAGAGGATAGTTTAAAATAATTTAGTAGTCATGGAATATACCTCCCCTGCCCCTAATGGGGCAGGAGGGTGCCAAAGGGACCCGTAACCGGCCCATCAAGTTATACAGAAATAGCTGGTGAAATGGATACGAGTGCCGGAGAGCGACCTCTAGAGATTTGTAAAAGCAGCCACGCCTGTACCGAGTCGCATGGGTTACCGCCCGCTACGAGTGAGCTCGAGCAGGCCGTCACCGGTCAAAAGCAAAGGCAAAACGTGGGGTCATTTCGTCGTCGTCCGGGGAGGATAGCGGCCGGACTGCACCGTCGTCGCCTCGGACGAAGAGTCAACTGCCACGATCACGTGGGAATTCGCAAGTGCAGGTAGGTCGGCCCAGATCCGCACCAATTCTGATGTTTGTCTTCCTCGTTCAAGGAAGAACAAAAGGCAGTCCGTAAAATGGTTAAAAATCCAAACTCAAATAACCAGCCAGTCAAAGAAATACTGATATGGAGCACAGAGGTGGAGAGGCTACGCCTCCTGCGGCCCCAGCTGCTCCATTCCAGCCTGCCTGTCAGCCCGCCACCTCCGCGCAGAACTCTCGGAGCGACTTAGATCGAGGTGTGAAACCCGCCGAAGCGTCCGCCAAGGCCAAAAATCGTTCGACGATAACATTGAGGGAGGTGCAGACCTCTGTCCGTCTTTACTGCCCGTTGCACGCGGCGGTACCATAAAATTATCTCTAAGTCAGTCCGCGTGCCGGGCTACGGCTTACGCGATCTGCTCCTCTGCCTGCTCGCGTAGGCAACAATTACCGTCGGCAACAAGGTATTCCCCATCCACGCTCTTGACAAATAGCGTAGATAGAGCGATAGATAGATACCTGCAATTTCGCTCGATCGTATACCGCAAAACGAATAATGGTCATTCCGTTCATTCGGTAACAAATATCATTGTTAATTAATTGTAGGATCGTGCTCCGATCAGCCCCGACTATCCGTATTCCGCGATCATCGTTTCTCCGTTTCGAGTTTTATGGCTTTGGGTATGATATAGGCCCCATTTAAAATACAAAGGCATTATAATATAATAAAAAAAAACCGAAATAAAAAATATTAATATAAATAATCGTTCAAAAATAAAAAATTAATAAAAAAATTAACATATTCTAAAAAAATAACTTTTCATCTCGTAAAGCACAAACACTTTTATCGAGATTTCCACGAAAGATTTCTTCTGAACGTAGCGGACGGATTCAGGCGCCGCCGAAGGATTTAATGACGCTCGATGAGGCTGTAAGATTCGTCACTTTTATAGCGTTCACCGAAATTGAGTGAGAAACCGTTGATCGGATTTCGTACTTGTCTTTTCACAGACAGTCTCGAAATTGGTCGAAAATAAATCGACTGGTTCAAGTAGGGTCGACATTCCTCCCGAAAACTCTATGAACGGCGGACGTCAAGTTTTCAGAAATTAAAGACGTCCGTCCTCCAATTCAGAAGAGCTCGCCACATTCGCGCCGTTCAAACGCTATTCGTTAGATACAGACGGTCGCGGAAAAGCTTTTAGGACCTCAAAACATCGCCGATGCTCCAGGAGAAACCTCCTCGGTCGAAATACGAATACGACGGGGTGCACGATACAGCTCCACCGATTTCACGTGAAATACAGCTCGCCCGTCGCAGGGCGAGCGCGCAGGCGAGTTTTTCAGTTTGACACGACACGGATGACATCTCATTCATTACTACTTTGTGTGTGTCCGTGTCCGTTCGTGTCGTGCGTCATGTTCCTTTACGAACGCTAAACGGCCCTTTCAGGGCCAATTGTTCATATACTCGTTCTCCCTCGCATCGACGAGTTTAATAATCGAATCGAACGAAGCTTCAATAAAATCACTCGTTAGATCTTACATTGTTAGACTACTACGATTTATTTGTTATTCGTTATTCGTCGAAATATCGGATTTATTATTATATAATTATATCGTTACATTAATTATCTTTAGCCATAAACGTAACGCGTAAGACCGACACTCGAAGGTTTCAAAAACTATAGATCTCGCTAGTATCCCTGGACGCAGCGTTCACCGCGGCCGGACGACGAATCTTCCCATGGCGCTGAGTACATCAGTGTTGCAAAGTTCTCGATCTATTTGCGGAGGACAGGTTGACCGAAGACATAGTCTGTTGTGTGGAAATGGTTCTGCAAATGCAAAATTCATCTTACCTGTAATCCGTGATGTTTGAAGTACACCGTATGTAATAACAATATTCACTTAAATTACATATTTCAGGCGAAAAGAACAGATTACGATGCGACCGAAAAGAAGAGCACGTAGGCAGCGCACGCTGGTTTCCAAACACGATCGGTAAGCCGACGGTCGGAGTCCGGCGTTCAGAAGTCTCGCTCAGGTGTGAAAAGAACGAGACACGCGGCGGCCGGCGAATGGGCGGCGGGGGTGTTTCACCGCACGATACGCGTAATGGGAATCACGCTGCCGTTCATTTATAGCGGTGATACGTCAGCAGCGCGTACATTTTACGTAGCGTATGTCGTCTCTGGAGAGCCGAGTCCGTATAGAGTCGTGTTCGCCTAATAATACGCCTATCGCTGCATCAGCTGCGGACCATTAGCAGAGGCCAAAAACGGTAACCGTCCGTTGGTCCACGTCACGGCTCTTGCTTTTCGATAGACACAGTCAGACGCATTTTATATTAATTCAATTATTTTTGTCAAAATACTGGACGAATTTGGGTTATCAGGCAGTGATAATTGGAACGACAATTAGTACTAATTTAGTCTCATACCTCAGACGATGATGTCAAATTGAATGACTATCGAGTAGATACGCCAAATCTTTATGAAAAAAGTAATGCCAATATAGTATGATTTAGTTACACATAATATCAGACTATAGAACGTTAATCCGTAAGATGTTTTGCGACCAAACGTGAACGGAAAGTAGAACTCGCAGCCGCCACTTTCGGAGCATACGTACTCAAGACAGATAAACAAATTACATGCACAAACAGGAATGAACTTCGGACACCATTTCGCACGACAGGAAGGCATTGTAATCGAATTTCAGCCGGAAATCAGGGCTAATACTCTTTACATATATGATTGTCGTTCAGTGTTTGCAGGTCGGTCCAGGCAGCCTGAAGCGATAACTTTTCGATCTCGTAAAGCACGAAAACACTTTTTATCGAGTTTCACGAAACATTTCTTCTGAACGTAGCGACTGATTCAGGCGCCGCCGAAGGCATTTAATGAAGCTCGATGAGGCTGAAAGTTTTCGTCACTTTTATAGCGTTCACCGAAATTGATGAGAAATGTTGATAAGATTTCGGACTCGATCTTTTCAACAGTCTAGAAATTGGTCGAAAATAAATAAACTGACTTCAATACGTTGTCGACATTCCTCCCCGAAATCTCTATGAACGGTTGACGTCAAGTTTCTAGAAATTTAAAGACAGTCTAGTACTTTCGAATGTCACAAACTCGATCACATTCGGTCGGTCCGTTCAAACGCTATTCGTTCGATATTCGACGGACGCGGAAAAGCTTTTAGAATCTCAAAACATCGTCGACGTCCAAAGAAACCTCGATATTCGAAATACCCATACGACGGGGTGAAGATAACAGCTCCACCGATTTCAATGAAAATTTTCAATATCCTCGAAGGGAAGTTAACATATAACTTTTCATAGATAGAATCTAGGGATGGTATCTCGATTCGGACGACCGTTGTGAGCTGTGTCGTTCTTGTAGATGCGTCATAAGATGCATGACGATTCTTAATTGACTTTTTAGCTTTCGAATTCGTTCATTTCTCGTCTCCCCTTTGCATCGACGAGTTTAATAATCGAATCGAACGTCGCTTCTAATAAAAATCACCTGTTAGATCTTACAGAAGTTAGACCACTACGATTTATTTGTATTCTGTTATTCGTCGAAATACGGATTTATTATGCCTATATAATTATATCGTTACATAATTACTTTAGCCAAAACGTGGACGCGTAAGACACGACACTCGGAAGGTCTCTAAAAATTATAGTCTCGCTAGTATCCCTGACGTACGCGCAGCGTTCACCGCGGCCGGACGACGATCTTCCCACCCTCTGGACATCGAGTGTTGCAAAGTTCTCGATCTATTTGCGGAGGACAGGTTGACACGAAGAAGAGTTTGTTGTGTCTGGAAATGGTTAAAGCAAATGCAAAATTCACTTACCTGAATCCGGATGTTTGAAGGTACACTTTCTAATAACAATATTCACTTAGAATTACATATTTCAGGCGAAAACCGAACACGACGATGCGACGGCGTGAAAAAGAAGAGCACGTATTGCAGCGCACGTGAGGTACTTCTCACCTAAACGAACGATCGCAGGCCAGGCTGACGGCTGGCAATGGCTGGCGTTCCGAGAAATCTTCGCTCAGGTGTGAAAACAACGGAGACATGCGGCGGCCGGCGAAGGCGCGGCGGCGGGTTAACTTTCAGCCGCGACGATATCGATCGTAATGTTCGAATCGCCGCGCCGTTCATTATATAGCGTATACGCAGCACAGCACGCCGCGTACATTTTATCGTAGCGTAGCGACGTCTCTGAGAGCCGAGTCCGTTAGAATCTCGTGTTCGCCTAATAATACGCGTCTATCGCTGCATCACTGCGGTACCCATTAGCAGAGGCCAAAACGGTAACCTCGTCCGTCGGTCCACGTGTCACGGCTCCTTAAGTTTTTAATAGACACAGACGATTTTATATTGCGATTACAAAATTACTGTCAAAATACTGGACGATATTTGGCATTGCAGGCAGTGAATTAATTAGAACGACAATTAGTACGGAAGCTAAATTTAGTCTCGCTACCCCCAGACGATGTCAAATTGTAATTGACTACGCGAGTAGAACGCCAAACGTTTATGAAAACAGTAAACGTGCATAACAGATCGATTTACACGTTACACATAATATCAGACATAGAATCGTTAATCCGTAGAGATGTTTGCGACCAAACGTGAACGGAAAGTAGAACTCTGCAGCCGCTTACTTCGGAGCATACGTACTCAAGACAGATAAACAAATGGTTTTACATGCACAAACAGGAATGAAGTCCTCGGACACCATTTCGCACGACAGGAAGGCATTGTAATCGAATTTTTAGAAGCCGGAAATCAGGGCTAATACTTTACATATATGATTGTCGTTCAGTGTTTGCAGGTCGGTCCGAAAGGTTCCATAGTTCTGAAGCGATAACTTTTCGATCTCGTAAAGCACGAAAACACTTTTTATCGAGTTTTCACGAAACATTTCTTCTGAACGTAGCGCGACTGATTCAGCGCCGAAGGCATTTAATGAAGCTCGATGAGGCTGAAAGTTTTCGTCACTTTTATAGCGTTCACCGAAATTCGATGAGAAATGTTGATAAGATTTCGACTCGATCTTTTCACAACAGTCTAGAAATTGGTCGAAAATAAATAAACTGACTTCAATACGTTGTCGACATTCCCTCCCCAAATCTCTATGAACGGTTGACGTCAAGTTTTCAGAAATTTAAAGACAGTCTAGTACTTTCGAATGTCACAAACTCGATCACATTCGGTCGGCGTTCAAACGCTATTCGTTCGATACTCGACGGACGCGGAAAGCTTTTAGGAATTCAAAACATCGTCGACGTCCAAAGAAACCTCGATATTCGAAATACCCATACGACGGGGTGAAGATAACAGCCCACCGATTTCACGAAAATTTTCAATATCCCCGAAGGGAAGTTAACAGGTAACTTTCATAGATAGAATCTAGGGATGGTATCTCGATTCGGACGACCGTTGTGAGCCGTGTCGTTCTGTAGATGCGTCATAAGATGCATGACGATTCTTAATTGGCTTTTTTTAGCTTTCGAATTCGTTCATTTCTCGTCTCTCCCTTGCATCGACGAGTTTAATAATCGAATCGAACGTCGCTTCTAATAAAATCACTCGTTAGATCTTGCTAGACCACTACGATTTATTTGTATTCTGTTATTCGTCGAAATACGGATTTATTATGCCTATATAATTATATCGTTACATTAATTACTTTAGCCAAAACGTGGACGCGTAAACACGACACTCGAAGGTCTCTAAAAATTATAGTCTCTAGTATCCCTGACGTACGCGCAGCGCGTTCACCGCGGCCGGACGACGATCTTCCTACCCTCTGAGGACATCGAGTGTTGCAAAGTTCTCGATCTATTTGCGGAGGACAGGTTGACACGAAGAAGAGTTTGTTGTGTCTGGAAATGGTTAAAGCAAAATGCAAAATTCACTTACCTGAATCCGGATGTTTGAAGGTACACTTTCTAATAACAATATTCACTTAGAATTACATATTTCAGGCGAAACCGAACACGATTACGATGCGACGGCGTGAAAAGAAGAGCACGTATTGCAGCGCACGGCAGGTACCTCTCACTAAACGAACGATCGGTACATTGACGGCCGGCGGCCGGCGTTCCGAGAAATCTTCGCTCAGGTGTGAAAACAACGGAGACACGCGGCGGCTCGGCGAAGCGGCGGCGGGTTAACCTTCAGCCGCGACGATATCGATCGTAATTCGGAATCACGCGCCGTTCATTTATATAGCGTATACGCAGCACAGCACGCCGCGTACATTTTATCGTAGCGTAGCGACGTCTCGAGAGCCGAGTCCGTTAGAATCTCGTGTTCGCCTAATAATACGGTCTATCGCTGCATCACTGCGGTACCATTAGCAGAGGCCTAAAACGGTAACCTCGTCCGTCGGTCCCACGTCACGGCTCCTGTTTTTTAATAGACACATCAGATGATTTTATATTGCGATTACAAAAATTACTGTCAAAAATACTGGACGATATTTGGCATTGCAGGCAGTGAATTAATTAGAACGACAATTAGTACGGAAGCTGTAAATTTAGTCTCGCTACCTCAGACGATGTCAAATTGTAATTGACTACGCGAGTAGAACGCCAAACGTTTTATGAAAACAGTAAACGTGCATAATGGTCAGATCGATTTACACGTTACATAATATCAGACATAGAATCGTAGAGATGATGTTTGCGACCAAACGTGAACGGAAAGTAGAACTCGCAGCCACTCGGAGCATACCAAAGACAGATAAACAAATGGTTTTACATGCACAAACAGGAATGAACTTTTCGGACACCATTTCGCACGACAGGAAGGCATTGTAATCGAATTTTAAGAAGCCGGAAATCAGGGCTAATACTTTACATATATGATTGTCGTTCAGTGTTTGCAGGTCGGTCCGAAAGGTTCCACATAGTTCTGAAGCGATAACTTTCGATCTCAAAAGCACGAAAACACTTTTATCGAGTTTTCACGAAACATTTCTTCTGAACGTAGCGACTGATTCAGGCGCCGCCGAAGGCATTTAATGAAGCTCGATGAGGCTGAAAGTTTTCGTCACTTTTATAGCGTTCACCGAAATTCGATGAGAGAATGTTGATAAGATTTCGGACTCGATCTTTTCACAACAGTCTAGAAATTGGTCGAAAATAAATAAACTGACTTCAATACGTTGTCGACATTCCTCCCCGAAATCTCTATGAACGGTTGACGTCAAGTTTTCAGAAATTTAAAGACAGTCTAGTACTTTCGAATGTCACAAACTCGATCACATTCGGTCGGTCCGTTCAAACGCTATTCGTTCGATACTCGACGGACGCGGAAAGCTTTTAGGAATTCAAAACATCGTCGACGTCCAAAGAAACCTCGATATTCGAAATACCCATACGACGGGGTGAAGATAACAGCTCCACCGATTTCACGAAAATTTTCAATATCCTCGAAGGGAAGTTAACAGGTAACTTTTCATAGATAGAATCTAGGGATGGTATCTCGATTCGGACGACCGTTGTGAGCCGTGTCGTTCTGTAGATGCGTCATAAGATGCATGACGATTCTTAATTATTTTTTTAGCTTTCGAATTCATCTTCTCGTCTCTCCCTTTGCATCGACGAGTTTAATAATCGAATCGAACGTCGCTTCTAATAAAATCACCGTTAGATCTTACAGAAGTTAGACCACTACGATTTATTTGTATTCTGTTATTCGTCGAAATACGGATTTATTATGCCTATATAATTATATCGTTACATTAATTACTTTAGCCAAAACGTGGACGCGTAAGACACGACACTCGAAGGTCTCTAAAAATTATAGTCTCGCTAGTATCCCTGACGTACGCGCAGCGCGTTCACCGCGGCCGGACGACGATCTTCCCACCTGAGGACATCGAGTGTTGCAAAGTTCTCGATCTATTTGCGGAGGACAGGTTGACACGAAGAAGAGTTTGTTGTGTCTGGAAATGGTTAAAGCAAAATGCAAAATTCACTTACCTGAATCCGGATGTTTGAAGGTACACTTTCTAATAACAATATTCACTTAGAATTACATTTTACAGAAAACCGAACACGATTACGATGCGACGGCGTGAAAGAAGAGCACGTATTGCAGCGCACGGTAGGTACTTCTTCACCAAACGAACGATCGGCGGTTAGCTGACGGCCGGCAGTGGCCGGCGTTCCGAGAAATCTTCGCTCAGGTGTGAAAACGGAACGATTGCGGCGGCGGCGCGGCGGCGGGTTAACTTTCAGCCGCGACGATATCGATCGTAATGTCGAATCACGCGCCGTTCATTTTATAGCGTATACGCAGCACAGCACGCCGCGTACATTTTATCGTAGCGTAGCGACGTCTCTGAGAGCCGAGTCCGTTAGAATCTCGTGTTCGCCTAATAATACGCGTCTATCGCTGCATCACTGCGGTACCATTAGCAGAGGCCTAAAACGGTAACCTCGTCCGTCGGTCCACGTGTCACGGCTCTTGTTTTTTTTAATAGACACATCAGATGATTTTATATTGCGATTACAAAATTACTGTCAAAATACTGGACGATATTTGGCATTGCAGGCAGTGAATTAATTAGAACGACAATTAGTACGGAAGCTGTAAATTTAGTCTCTACCTCAGACGATGTCAAATTGTAATTGACTACGCGAGTAGAACGCCAAACGTTTATGAAAACAGTAAACGCATAATGGTCAGATCGATTTACACGTTACACATAATATCAGACATAGAATCGTTAATCCGTAGAGATGTTTGCGACCAAACGTGAACGGAAAGTAGAACTCGCAGCCGCTTACTTTCGGAGCATACGTACTCAAGACAGATAAACAAATGGTTTTACATGCACAAACAGGAATGAACTTTTCGGACACCATTTCGCACGACAGGAAGGCATTGTAATCGAATTTCTTAAGAAGCCGGAAATCAGGGCTAATAATTTTACATATATGATTGTCGTTCAGTGTTTGCAGGTCGGTCCGAAAGGTTCCACATAGTTCTGAAGCGATAACTTTCGATCTCGTAAAGCACGAAAACACTTTTATCGAGTTTTCACGAAACATTTCTTCTGAACGTAGCGACTGATTCAGGCGCCGCCGAAGGCATTTAATGAAGCTCGATGAGGCTGAAAGTTTTCGTCACTTTATAGCGTTCACCGAAATTCGATGAGAAATGTTGATAAGATTTCGACTCGATCTTTTCACAACAGTCTAGAAATTGGTCGAAAATAAATAAACTGACTTCAATACGTTGTCGACATTCTCCCCGAAATCTCTATGAACGGTTGACGTCAAGTTTTCAGAAATTTAAAGACAGTCTAGTACCTTTCGAATGTCACAAACTCGATCACATTCGGTCGGTCCGTTCAAACGCTATTCGTTCGATACTCGACGGACGCGGAAAGCTTTTAGGAATTCAAAACATCGTCGACGTCCAAAGAAACCTCGATATTCGAAATACCCATACGACGGTGAAGATAACAGCTCCACCGATTTCACGAAAATTTTCAATATCCCCGAAGGGAAGTTAACAGGTAACTTTTCATAGATAGAATCTAGGATGGTATCTCGATTCGGACGACCGTTGTGAGCCGTGTCGTTCTGTAGATGCGTCATAAGATGCATGACGATTCTTAATTGACTTTTTAGCTTTCGAATTCGTTCATTTCTCGTCTCCTTTGCATCGACGAGTTTAATAATCGAATCGAACGTCGCTTCTAATAAAATCACTCGTTAGATCTTACAGAAGTTAGACCACTACGATTTATTTGTATTCTGTTATTCGTCGAAATACGATTTATTATGCCTATATAATTATATCGTTACATTAATTACTTTAGCCAAAACGTGGACGCGTAAGACACGACACTCGAAGGTCTCTCAAAAATTATAGTCTCGCTAGTATCCCTGACGTACGCGCAGCGCGTTCACCGCGGACGACGATCTTCCTACCCTCTGAGGACATCGAGTTGCAAAGTTCTCGATCTATTTGCGGAGGACAGGTTGACACGAAGAAGAGTTTGTTGTGTCTGGAAATGGTTAAAGCAAAATGCAAAATTCAATTTACCTGAATCCGGATGTTTGAAGGTACATTCTAATAACGATAGAATTACATATTTCAGGCGAAAACCGAACACGATTACGATGCGACGGCGTAAGAAGAGCACGTATTGCAGCGCACGGTTAATCCTCTTACAGCCGCAGTTTCAGAACGATCAGCCTGCCGGCGAAGCGGCGCGGCGGCGTTACTTTCAGCCGCGACTAGACGTATACGCGCCGTTCATTTATAAGCACGCACGCGCGCATTTTATCGTAGCGTAGCGACGTCTCTGAGAGCCGAGTCCGTTAGAATCTCGTGTTCGCCTAATAATACGCGTCTATCGCTGCATCACTGCGGTACCATTAGCAGAGGCCTAAAACGGTAACCTCGTCCGTCGGTCCACGTGTCACGGCTCCTTAAGTTTTTAATAGACACATCAGATGATTTTATATTGCGATTACAAAAATTACTGTCAAAAATACTGGACGATATTTGGCATTGCAGGCAGTGAATTAATTAGAACGACAATTAGTACGGAAGCTGTAAATTTAGTCTCGCTACCTCAGACGATGTCAAATTGTAATTGACTACGCGAGTAGAACGCCAAACGTTTATGAAAAACAGTAAACGTGCATAATGGTCAGATCGATTTACACGTTACACATAATATCAGACATAGAATCGTTAATCCGTAGAGATGTTTGCGACCAAACGTGAACGGAAAGTAGAACTCGCAGCCGCTTACTTTCGGAGCATACGTACTCAAGACAGATAAACAAATGGTTTTACATGCACAAACAGGAATGAACTTTTCGGACACCATTTCGCACGACAGGAAGGCATTGTAATCGAATTTAAGAAGCCGGAAATCAGGGCTAATACTTTACATATATGATTGTCGTTCAGTGTTTGCAGGTCGGTCCGAAAGGTTCCACATAGTTCTGAAGCGATAACTTTTCGATCTCGTAAAGCACGAAAACACTTTTATCGAGTTTTCACGAAACATTTCTTCTGAACGTAGCGACTGATTCAGGCGCCGCCGAAGGCATTTAATGAAGCTCGATGAGGCTGAAAGTTTTCGTCACTTTATAGCGTTCACCGAAATTCGATGAGAAATGTTGATAAGATTTCGGACTCGATCTTTTCACAACAGTCTAGAAATTGGTCGAAAATAAATAAACTGACTTCAATACGTTGTCGACATTCCTCCCCGAAATCTCTATGAACGGTTGACGTCAAGTTTTCAGAAATTTAAAGACAGTCTAGTACTTTCGAATGTCACAAACTCGATCACATTCGGTCGGTCCGTTCAAACGCTATTCGTTCGATACTCGACGGACGCGGAAAAGCTTTTTAGGAATTCAAAACATCGTCGACGTCCAAAGAAACCTCGATATTCGAAATACCCATACGACGGGGTGAAGATAACAGCTCCACCGATTTCACGAAAATTTTCAATATCCTCGAAGGGAAGTTAACAGGTAACTTTTCATAGATAGAATCTAGGGATGGTATCTCGATTCGGACGACCGTTGTGAGCCGTGTCGTTCTGTAGATGCGTCATAAGATGCATGACGATTCTTAATTGACTTTTTTTAGCTTTCGAATTCGTTCATTTCTCGTCTCTCCCCTTTGCATCGACGAGTTTAATAATCGAATCGAACGTCGCTTCTAATAAAATCACTCGTTAGATCTTACAGAAGTTAGACCACTACGATTTATTTGTATTCTGTTATTCGTCGAAATACGGATTTATTATGCCTATATAATTATATCGTTACATTAATTACTTTAGCCAAAACGTGGACGCGTAAGACACGACACTCGAAGGTCTCTAAAAATTATAGTCTCGCTAGTATCCCTGACGTACGCGCAGCGCGTTCACCGCGGCCGGACGACGATCTTCCTACCCTCTGAGGACATCGAGTGTTGCAAAGTTCTCGATCTATTTGCGGAGGACAGGTTGACACGAAGAAGAGTTTGTTGTGTCTGGAAATGGTTAAAGCAAAATGCAAAATTCACTTACCTGAATCCGGATGTTTGAAGGTACACTTTCTAATAACAATATTCACTTAGAATTACATATTTCAGGCGAAAACCGAACACGATTACGATGCGACGGCGTGAAAAGAAGAGCACGTATTGCAGCGCACGGTAGGTACTTTCTCACTAAACGAACGATCGGTAAGACGGCCGGCAGTGGCCGGCGTTCCGAGAAATCTTCGCTCAGGTGTGAAAACAACGGAGACATGCGGCGGCCGGCGAGGGCGCGGCGGCGGGTTAACTTTCAGCCGCGACGATATCGATCGTAATATTCGAATCACGCGCCGTTCATTTATATAGCGTATACGCAGCACAGCACGCCGCGTACATTTTATCGTAGCGTAGCGACGTCTCTGAGAGCCGAGTCCGTTAGAATCTCGTGTTCGCCTAATAATACGCGTCTATCGCTGCATCACTGCGGTACCATTAGCAGAGGCCTAAAAACGGTAACCTCGTCCGTCGGTCCACGTGTCACGGCTCCTTAAGTTTTTTTTAATAGACACATCAGATGATTTTATATTGCGATTACAAAAATTACTGTCAAAAATACTGGACGATATTTGGCATTGCAGGCAGTGAATTAATTAGAACGACAATTAGTACGGAAGCTGTAAATTTAGTCTCGCTACCTCAGACGATGTCAAATTGTAATTGACTACGCGAGTAGAACGCCAAACGTTTATGAAAACAGTAAACGTGCATAATGGTCAGATCGATTTACACGTTACACATAATATCAGACATAGAATCGTTAATCCGTAGAGATGTTTGCGACCAAACGTGAACGGAAAGTAGAACTCGCAGCCGCTTACTTTCGGAGCATACGTACTCAAGACAGATAAACAAATGGTTTTACATGCACAAACAGGAATGAACTTTTCGGACACCATTTCGCACGACAGGAAGGCATTGTAATCGAATTTCTTAAGAAGCCGGAAATCAGGGCTAATACTTTACATATATGATTGTCGTTCAGTGTTTGCAGGTCGGTCCGAAAGGTTCCACATAGTTCTGAAGCGATAACTTTTCGATCTCGTAAAGCACGAAAACACTTTTTTATCGAGTTTTCACGAAACATTTCTTCTGAACGTAGCGACTGATTCAGGCGCCGCCGAAGGCATTTAATGAAGCTCGATGAGGCTGAAAGTTTTCGTCACTTTTATAGCGTTCACCGAAATTCGATGAGAAATGTTGATAAGATTTCGGACTCGATCTTTTCACAACAGTCTAGAAATTGGTCGAAAATAAATAAACTGACTTCAATACGTTGTCGACATTCCCTCCCCGAAATCTCTATGAACGGTTGACGTCAAGTTTTCAGAAATTTAAAGACAGTCTAGTACTTTCGAATGTCACAAACTCGATCACATTCGGTCGGTCCGTTCAAACGCTATTCGTTCGATACTCGACGGACGCGGAAAAGCTTTTTAGGAATTCAAAACATCGTCGACGTCCAAAGAAACCTCGATATTCGAAATACCCATACGACGGGGTGAAGATAACAGCTCCACCGATTTCACGAAAATTTTCAATATCCTCGAAGGGAAGTTAACAGGTAACTTTTCATAGATAGAATCTAGGGATGGTATCTCGATTCGGACGACCGTTGTGAGCCGTGTCGTTCTGTAGATGCGTCATAAGATGCATGACGATTCTTAATTGGCTTTTTTTAGCTTTCGAATTCGTTCATTTCTCGTCTCTCCCCCTTTGCATCGACGAGTTTAATAATCGAATCGAACGTCGCTTCTAATAAAATCACTCGTTAGATCTTACAGAAGTTAGACCACTACGATTTATTTGTATTCTGTTATTCGTCGAAATACGGATTTATTATGCCTATATAATTATATCGTTACATTAATTACTTTAGCCAAAACGTGGACGCGTAAGACACGACACTCGAAGGTCTCTAAAAATTATAGTCTCGCTAGTATCCCTGACGTACGCGCAGCGCGTTCACCGCGGCCGGACGACGATCTTCCTACCCTCTGAGGACATCGAGTGTTGCAAAGTTCTCGATCTATTTGCGGAGGACAGGTTGACACGAAGAAGAGTTTGTTGTGTCTGGAAATGGTTAAAGCAAAATGCAAAATTCACTTACCTGAATCCGGATGTTTGAAGGTACACTTTCTAATAACAATATTCACTTAGAATTACATATTTCAGGCGAAAACCGAACACGATTACGATGCGACGGCGTGAAAAGAAGAGCACGTATTGCAGCGCACGGTAGGTACTTTCTCACCAAACGAACGATCGGTACAGCTGACGGCCGGCAGTGGCCGGCGTTCCGAGAAATCTTCGCTCAGGTGTGAAAACAACGGAGACATGCGGCGGCCGGCGAGCGGCGCGGCGGCGGGTTAACTTTCAGCCGCGACGATATCGATCGTAATATTCGAATCACGCGCCGTTCATTTATATAGCGTATACGCAGCACAGCACGCCGCGTACATTTTATCGTAGCGTAGCGACGTCTCTGAGAGCCGAGTCCGTTAGAATCTCGTGTTCGCCTAATAATACGCGTCTATCGCTGCATCACTGCGGTACCATTAGCAGAGGCCTAAAAACGGTAACCTCGTCCGTCGGTCCACGTGTCACGGCTCCTTAAGTTTTTTAATAGACACATCAGATGATTTTATATTGCGATTACAAAATTACTGTCAAAATACTGGACGATATTTGGCATTGCAGGCAGTGAATTAATTAGAACGACAATTAGTACGGAAGCTGTAAATTTAGTCTCGCTACCTCAGACGATGTCAAATTGTAATTGACTACGCGAGTAGAACGCCAAACGTTTATGAAAACAGTAAACGTGCATAATGGTCAGATCGATTTACACGTTACACATAATATCAGACATAGAATCGTTAATCCGTAGAGATGTTTGCGACCAAACGTGAACGGAAAGTAGAACTCGCAGCCGCTTACTTTCGGAGCATACGTACTCAAGACAGATAAACAAATGGTTTTACATGCACAAACAGGAATGAACTTTTCGGACACCATTTCGCACGACAGGAAGG
Source organism: Eumeta japonica (assembly GCA_005406025.1). NCBI lineage: Eukaryota > Metazoa > Arthropoda > Insecta > Lepidoptera > Psychidae > Eumeta > Eumeta japonica. The sequence goes on from BGZK01000841.1 coordinate 235,756, forward strand.
CATTGTAATCGAATTTCTTAAGAAGCCGGAAATCAGGGCTAATACTTTACATATATGATTGTCGTTCAGTGTTTGCAGGTCGGTCCGAAAGGTTCCACATAGTTCTGAAGCGATAACTTTTCGATCTCGTAAAGCACGAAAACACTTTTTATCGAGTTTTCACGAAACATTTCTTCTGAACGTAGCGACTGATTCAGGCGCCGCCGAAGGCATTTAATGAAGCTCGATGAGGCTGAAAGTTTTCGTCACTTTTATAGCGTTCACCGAAATTCGATGAGAAATGTTGATAAGATTTCGGACTCGATCTTTTCACAACAGTCTAGAAATTGGTCGAAAATAAATAAACTGACTTCAATACGTTGTCGACATTCCTCCCCGAAATCTCTATGAACGGTTGACGTCAAGTTTTCAGAAATTTAAAGACAGTCTAGTACTTTCGAATGTCACAAACTCGATCACATTCGGTCGGTCCGTTCAAACGCTATTCGTTCGATACTCGACGGACGCGGAAAAGCTTTTTAGGAATTCAAAACATCGTCGACGTCCAAAGAAACCTCGATATTCGAAATACCCATACGACGGGGTGAAGATAACAGCTCCACCGATTTCACGAAAATTTTCAATATCCTCGAAGGGAAGTTAACAGGTAACTTTTCATAGATAGAATCTAGGGATGGTATCTCGATTCGGACGACCGTTGTGAGCCGTGTCGTTCTGTAGATGCGTCATAAGATGCATGACGATTCTTAATTGACTTTTTAGCTTTCGAATTCGTTCATTTCTCGTCTCTCCCTTTGCATCGACGAGTTTAATAATCGAATCGAACGTCGCTTCTAATAAAATCACTCGTTAGATCTTACAGAAGTTAGACCACTACGATTTATTTGTATTCTGTTATTCGTCGAAATACGGATTTATTATGCCTATATAATTATATCGTTACATTAATTACTTTAGCCAAAACGTGGACGCGTAAGACACGACACTCGAAGGTCTCTAAAAATTATAGTCTCGCTAGTATCCCTGACGTACGCGCAGCGCGTTCACCGCGGCCGGACGACGATCTTCCTACCCTCTGAGGACATCGAGTGTTGCAAAGTTCTCGATCTATTTGCGGAGGACAGGTTGACACGAAGAAGAGTTTGTTGTGTCTGGAAATGGTTAAAGCAAAATGCAAAATTCACTTACCTGAATCCGGATGTTTGAAGGTACACTTTCTAATAACAATATTCACTTAGAATTACATATTTCAGGCGAAAACCGAACACGATTACGATGCGACGGCGTGAAAAGAAGAGCACGTATTGCAGCGCACGGTAGGTACTTTCTCACTAAACGAACGATCGGTACAGCTGACGGCCGGCAGTGGCCGGCGTTCCGAGAAATCTTCGCTCAGGTGTGAAAACAACGGAGACATGCGGCGGCCGGCGAGCGGCGCGGCGGCGGGTTAACTTTCAGCCGCGACGATATCGATCGTAATGTTCGAATCACGCGCCGTTCATTTATATAGCGTATACGCAGCACAGCACGCCGCGTACATTTTATCGTAGCGTAGCGACGTCTCTGAGAGCCGAGTCCGTTAGAATCTCGTGTTCGCCTAATAATACGCGTCTATCGCTGCATCACTGCGGTACCATTAGCAGAGGCCTAAAAACGGTAACCTCGTCCGTCGGTCCACGTGTCACGGCTCCTTAAGTTTTTTTAATAGACACATCAGATGATTTTATATTGCGATTACAAAAATTACTGTCAAAAATACTGGACGATATTTGGCATTGCAGGCAGTGAATTAATTAGAACGACAATTAGTACGGAAGCTGTAAATTTAGTCTCGCTACCTCAGACGATGTCAAATTGTAATTGACTACGCGAGTAGAACGCCAAACGTTTATGAAAACAGTAAACGTGCATAATGGTCAGATCGATTTACACGTTACACATAATATCAGACATAGAATCGTTAATCCGTAGAGATGTTTGCGACCAAACGTGAACGGAAAGTAGAACTCGCAGCCGCTTACTTTCGGAGCATACGTACTCAAGACAGATAAACAAATGGTTTTACATGCACAAACAGGAATGAACTTTTCGGACACCATTTCGCACGACAGGAAGGCATTGTAATCGAATTTCTTAAGAAGCCGGAAATCAGGGCTAATACTTTACATATATGATTGTCGTTCAGTGTTTGCAGGTCGGTCCGAAAGGTTCCACATAGTTCTGAAGCGATAACTTTTCGATCTCGTAAAGCACGAAAACACTTTTTATCGAGTTTTCACGAAACATTTCTTCTGAACGTAGCGACTGATTCAGGCGCCGCCGAAGGCATTTAATGAAGCTCGATGAGGCTGAAAGTTTTCGTCACTTTATAGCGTTCACCGAAATTCGATGAGAAATGTTGATAAGATTTCGGACTCGATCTTTTCACAACAGTCTAGAAATTGGTCGAAAATAAATAAACTGACTTCAATACGTTGTCGACATTCCTCCCCGAAATCTCTATGAACGGTTGACGTCAAGTTTTCAGAAATTTAAAGACAGTCTAGTACTTTCGAATGTCACAAACTCGATCACATTCGGTCGGTCCGTTCAAACGCTATTCGTTCGATACTCGACGGACGCGGAAAAGCTTTTTAGGAATTCAAAACATCGTCGACGTCCAAAGAAACCTCGATATTCGAAATACCCATACGACGGGGTGAAGATAACAGCTCCACCGATTTCACGAAAATTTTCAATATCCTCGAAGGGAAGTTAACAGGTAACTTTTCATAGATAGAATCTAGGGATGGTATCTCGATTCGGACGACCGTTGTGAGCCGTGTCGTTCTGTAGATGCGTCATAAGATGCATGACGATTCTTAATTGACTTTTTAGCTTTCGAATTCGTTCATTTCTCGTCTCTCCCTTTGCATCGACGAGTTTAATAATCGAATCGAACGTCGCTTCTAATAAAATCACTCGTTAGATCTTACAGAAGTTAGACCACTACGATTTATTTGTATTCTGTTATTCGTCGAAATACGGATTTATTATGCCTATATAATTATATCGTTACATTAATTACTTTAGCCAAAACGTGGACGCGTAAGACACGACACTCGAAGGTCTCTAAAAATTATAGTCTCGCTAGTATCCCTGACGTACGCGCAGCGCGTTCACCGCGGCCGGACGACGATCTTCCTACCCTCTGAGGACATCGAGTGTTGCAAAGTTCTCGATCTATTTGCGGAGGACAGGTTGACACGAAGAAGAGTTTGTTGTGTCTGGAAATGGTTAAAGCAAAATGCAAAATTCACTTACCTGAATCCGGATGTTTGAAGGTACACTTTCTAATAACAATATTCACTTAGAATTACATATTTCAGGCGAAAACCGAACACGATTACGATGCGACGGCGTGAAAAGAAGAGCACGTATTGCAGCGCACGGTAGGTACTTTCTCACTAAACGAACGATCGGTACAGCTGACGGCCGGCAGTGGCCGGCGTTCCGAGAAATCTTCGCTCAGGTGTGAAAACAACGGAGACATGCGGCGGCCGGCGAGCGGCGCGGCGGCGGGTTAACTTTCAGCCGCGACGATATCGATCGTAATGTTCGAATCACGCGCCGTTCATTTATATAGCGTATACGCAGCACAGCACGCCGCGTACATTTTATCGTAGCGTAGCGACGTCTCTGAGAGCCGAGTCCGTTAGAATCTCGTGTTCGCCTAATAATACGCGTCTATCGCTGCATCACTGCGGTACCATTAGCAGAGGCCTAAAAACGGTAACCTCGTCCGTCGGTCCACGTGTCACGGCTCCTTAAGTTTTTTAATAGACACATCAGATGATTTTATATTGCGATTACAAAATTACTGTCAAAATACTGGACGATATTTGGCATTGCAGGCAGTGAATTAATTAGAACGACAATTAGTACGGAAGCTGTAAATTTAGTCTCGCTACCTCAGACGATGTCAAATTGTAATTGACTACGCGAGTAGAACGCCAAACGTTTATGAAAACAGTAAACGTGCATAATGGTCAGATCGATTTACACGTTACACATAATATCAGACATAGAATCGTTAATCCGTAGAGATGTTTGCGACCAAACGTGAACGGAAAGTAGAACTCGCAGCCGCTTACTTTCGGAGCATACGTACTCAAGACAGATAAACAAATGGTTTTACATGCACAAACAGGAATGAACTTTTCGGACACCATTTCGCACGACAGGAAGGCATTGTAATCGAATTTCTTAAGAAGCCGGAAATCAGGGCTAATACTTTACATATATGATTGTCGTTCAGTGTTTGCAGGTCGGTCCGAAAGGTTCCACATAGTTCTGAAGCGATAACTTTTCGATCTCGTAAAGCACGAAAACACTTTTTATCGAGTTTTCACGAAACATTTCTTCTGAACGTAGCGACTGATTCAGGCGCCGCCGAAGGCATTTAATGAAGCTCGATGAGGCTGAAAGTTTTCGTCACTTTTATAGCGTTCACCGAAATTCGATGAGAAATGTTGATAAGATTTCGGACTCGATCTTTTCACAACAGTCTAGAAATTGGTCGAAAATAAATAAACTGACTTCAATACGTTGTCGACATTCCCTCCCCGAAATCTCTATGAACGGTTGACGTCAAGTTTTCAGAAATTTAAAGACAGTCTAGTACTTTCGAATGTCACAAACTCGATCACATTCGGTCGGTCCGTTCAAACGCTATTCGTTCGATACTCGACGGACGCGGAAAAGCTTTTTAGGAATTCAAAACATCGTCGACGTCCAAAGAAACCTCGATATTCGAAATACCCATACGACGGGGTGAAGATAACAGCTCCACCGATTTCACGAAAATTTTCAATATCCTCGAAGGGAAGTTAACAGGTAACTTTTCATAGATAGAATCTAGGGATGGTATCTCGATTCGGACGACCGTTGTGAGCCGTGTCGTTCTGTAGATGCGTCATAAGATGCATGACGATTCTTAATTGACTTTTTAGCTTTCGAATTCGTTCATTTCGTCTCTCCCCTTGCATCGACGAGTTTAATAATCGAATCGAACGTCGCTTCTAATAAAATCACTCGTTAGATCTTACAGAAGTTAGACCACTACGATTTATTTGTATTCTGTTATTCGTCGAAATACGGATTTATTATGCCTATATAATTATATCGTTACATTAATTACTTTAGCCAAAACGTGGACGCGTAAGACACGACACTCGAAGGTCTCTAAAATTATAGTCTCGCTAGTATCCCTGACGTACGCGCAGCGTTCACCGCGGCCGGACGACGATCTTCCTACCCTCTGAGGACATCGAGTGTTGCAAAGTTCTCGATCTATTTGCGGAGGACAGGTTGACACGAAGAAGAGTTTGTTGTGTCTGGAAATGGTTAAAGCAAAATGCAAAATTCACTTACCTGAATCCGGATGTTTGAAGGTACACTTTCTAATAACAATATTCACTTAGAATTACATATTTCAGGCGAAAACCGAACACGATTACGATGCGACGGCGTGAAAAGAAGAGCACGTATTGCAGCGCACGGTAGGTACTTTCTCACTAAACGAACGATCGGTACAGCTGACGGCCGGCAGTGGCCGGCGTTCCGAGAAATCTTCGCTCAGGTGTGAAAACAACGGAGACATGCGGCGGCCGGCGAGCGGCGGCGGCGGGTTAACTTTCAGCCGCGACGATATCGATCGTAATGTTCGAATCACGCGCCGTTCATTTATATAGCGTATACGCAGCACAGCACGCCGCGTACATTTTATCGTAGCGTAGCGACGTCTCTGAGAGCCGAGTCCGTTAGAATCTCGTGTTCGCCTAATAATACGCGTCTATCGCTGCATCACTGCGGTACCATTAGCAGAGGCCTAAAACGGTAACCTCGTCCGTCGGTCCACGTGTCACGGCTCCTTAAGTTTTTACATCAGATGATGATTTTATATTGCGATTACAAAATTACTGTCAAAATACTGGACGATATTTGGCATTGCAGGCAGTGAATTAATTAGAACGACAATTAGTACGGAAGCTGTAAATTTAGTCTCGCTACCTCAGACGATGTCAAATTGTAATTGACTACGCGAGTAGAACGCCAAACGTTTATGAAAACAGTAAACGTGCATAATGGTCAGATCGATTTACACGTTACACATAATATCAGACATAGAATCGTTAATCCGTAGAGATGTTTGCGACCAAACGTGAACGGAAAGTAGAACTCGCAGCCGCTTACTTTCGGAGCATACGTACTCAAGACAGATAAACAAATGGTTTTACATGCACAAACAGGAATGAACTTTTCGGACACCATTTCGCACGACAGGAAGGCATTGTAATCGAATTTCTTAAGAAGCCGGAAATCAGGGCTAATACTTTACATATATGATTGTCGTTCAGTGTTTGCAGGTCGGTCCGAAAGGTTCCACATAGTTCTGAAGCGATAACTTTTCGATCTCGTAAAGCACGAAAACACTTTTTATCGAGTTTTCACGAAACATTTCTTCTGAACGTAGCGACTGATTCAGGCGCCGCCGAAGGCATTTAATGAAGCTCGATGAGGCTGAAAGTTTTCGTCACTTTTATAGCGTTCACCGAAATTCGATGAGAAATGTTGATAAGATTTCGGACTCGATCTTTTCACAACAGTCTAGAAATTGGTCGAAAATAAATAAACTGACTTCAATACGTTGTCGACATTCCCTCCCCGAAATCTCTATGAACGGTTGACGTCAAGTTTTCAGAAATTTAAAGACAGTCTAGTACTTTCGAATGTCACAAACTCGATCACATTCGGTCGGTCCGTTCAAACGCTATTCGTTCGATACTCGACGGACGCGGAAAAGCTTTTTAGGAATTCAAAACATCGTCGACGTCCAAAGAAACCTCGATATTCGAAATACCCATACGACGGGGTGAAGATAACAGCTCCACCGATTTCACGAAAATTTTCAATATCCTCGAAGGGAAGTTAACAGGTAACTTTTCATAGATAGAATCTAGGGATGGTATCTCGATTCGGACGACCGTTGTGAGCCGTGTCGTTCTGTAGATGCGTCATAAGATGCATGACGATTCTTAATTGACTTTTTTTAGCTTTCGAATTCGTTCATTTCTCGTCTCTCCCCTTTGCATCGACGAGTTTAATAATCGAATCGAACGTCGCTTCTAATAAAATCACTCGTTAGATCTTACAGAAGTTAGACCACTACGATTTATTTGTATTCTGTTATTCGTCGAAATACGGATTTATTATGCCTATATAATTATATCGTTACATTAATTACTTTAGCCAAAACGTGGACGCGTAAGACACGACACTCGAAGGTCTCTAAAAATTATAGTCTCGCTAGTATCCCTGACGTACGCGCAGCGCGTTCACCGCGGCCGGACGACGATCTTCCTACCCTCTGAGGACATCGAGTGTTGCAAAGTTCTCGATCTATTTGCGGAGGACAGGTTGACACGAAGAAGAGTTTGTTGTGTCTGGAAATGGTTAAAGCAAAATGCAAAATTCACTTACCTGAATCCGGATGTTTGAAGGTACACTTTCTAATAACAATATTCACTTAGAATTACATATTTCAGGCGAAAACCGAACACGATTACGATGCGACGGCGTGAAAAGAAGAGCACGTATTGCAGCGCACGGTAGGTACTTTCTCACTAAACGAACGATCGGTACAGCTGACGGCCGGCAGTGGCCGGCGTTCCGAGAAATCTTCGCTCAGGTGTGAAAACAACGGAGACATGCGGCGGCCGGCGAGCGCGGCGGCGGGTTAACTTTCAGCCGCGACGATATCGATCGTAATGTTCGAATCACGCGCCGTTCATTTATATAGCGTATACGCAGCACAGCACGCCGCGTACATTTTATCGTAGCGTAGCGACGTCTCTGAGAGCCGAGTCCGTTAGAATCTCGTGTTCGCCTAATAATACGCGTCTATCGCTGCATCACTGCGGTACCATTAGCAGAGGCCTAAAAACGGTAACCTCGTCCGTCGGTCCACGTGTCACGGCTCCTTAAGTTTTTTTAATAGACACATCAGATGATTTTATATTGCGATTACAAAATTACTGTCAAAATACTGGACGATATTTGGCATTGCAGGCAGTGAATTAATTAGAACGACAATTAGTACGGAAGCTGTAAATTTAGTCTCGCTACCTCAGACGATGTCAAATTGTAATTGACTACGCGAGTAGAACGCCAAACGTTTATGAAAAACAGTAAACGTGCATAATGGTCAGATCGATTTACACGTTACACATAATATCAGACATAGAATCGTTAATCCGTAGAGATGTTTGCGACCAAACGTGAACGGAAAGTAGAACTCGCAGCCGCTTACTTTCGGAGCATACGTACTCAAGACAGATAAACAAATGGTTTTACATGCACAAACAGGAATGAACTTTTCGGACACCATTTCGCACGACAGGAAGGCATTGTAATCGAATTTCTTAAGAAGCCGGAAATCAGGGCTAATACTTTACATATATGATTGTCGTTCAGTGTTTGCAGGTCGGTCCGAAAGGTTCCACATAGTTCTGAAGCGATAACTTTTCGATCTCGTAAAGCACGAAAACACTTTTTATCGAGTTTTCACGAAACATTTCTTCTGAACGTAGCGACTGATTCAGGCGCCGCCGAAGGCATTTAATGAAGCTCGATGAGGCTGAAAGTTTTCGTCACTTTTATAGCGTTCACCGAAATTCGATGAGAAATGTTGATAAGATTTCGGACTCGATCTTTTCACAACAGTCTAGAAATTGGTCGAAAATAAATAAACTGACTTCAATACGTTGTCGACATTCCCTCCCGAAATCTCTATGAACGGTTGACGTCAAGTTTTCAGAAATTTAAAGACAGTCTAGTACTTTCGAATGTCACAAACTCGATCACATTCGGTCGGTCCGTTCAAACGCTATTCGTTCGATACTCGACGGACGCGGAAAAGCTTTTTAGGAATTCAAAACATCGTCGACGTCCAAAGAAACCTCGATATTCGAAATACCCATACGACGGGGTGAAGATAACAGCTCCACCGATTTCACGAAAATTTTCAATATCCTCGAAGGGAAGTTAACAGGTAACTTTTCATAGATAGAATCTAGGGATGGTATCTCGATTCGGACGACCGTTGTGAGCCGTGTCGTTCTGTAGATGCGTCATAAGATGCATGACGATTCTTAATTGACTTTTTAGCTTTCGAATTCGTTCATTTCTCGTCTCTCCCTTTGCATCGACGAGTTTAATAATCGAATCGAACGTCGCTTCTAATAAAATCACTCGTTAGATCTTACAGAAGTTAGACCACTACGATTTATTTGTATTCTGTTATTCGTCGAAATACGGATTTATTATGCCTATATAATTATATCGTTACATTAATTACTTTAGCCAAAACGTGGACGCGTAAGACACGACACTCGAAGGTCTCTAAAATTATAGTCTCGCTAGTATCCCTGACGTACGCGCAGCGTTCACCGCGGCCGGACGACGATCTTCCTACCCTCTGAGGACATCGAGTGTTGCAAAGTTCTCGATCTATTTGCGGAGGACAGGTTGACACGAAGAAGAGTTTGTTGTGTCTGGAAATGGTTAAAGCAAAATGCAAAATTCACTTACCTGAATCCGGATGTTTGAAGGTACACTTTCTAATAACAATATTCACTTAGAATTACATATTTCAGGCGAAAACCGAACACGATTACGATGCGACGGCGTGAAAAGAAGAGCACGTATTGCAGCGCACGGTAGGTACTTTCTCACTAAACGAACGATCGGTACAGCTGACGGCCGGCAGTGGCCGGCGTTCCGAGAAATCTTCGCTCAGGTGTGAAAACAACGGAGACATGCGGCGGCCGGCGAGCGGCGCGGCGGCGGGTTAACTTTCAGCCGCGACGATATCGATCGTAATGTTCGAATCACGCGCCGTTCATTTATATAGCGTATACGCAGCACAGCACGCCGCGTACATTTTATCGTAGCGTAGCGACGTCTCTGAGAGCCGAGTCCGTTAGAATCTCGTGTTCGCCTAATAATACGCGTCTATCGCTGCATCACTGCGGTACCATTAGCAGAGGCCTAAAAACGGTAACCTCGTCCGTCGGTCCACGTGTCACGGCTCCTTAAGTTTTTTTAATAGACACATCAGATGATTTTATATTGCGATTACAAAATTACTGTCAAAATACTGGACGATATTTGGCATTGCAGGCAGTGAATTAATTAGAACGACAATTAGTACGGAAGCTGTAAATTTAGTCTCGCTACCTCAGACGATGTCAAATTGTAATTGACTACGCGAGTAGAACGCCAAACGTTTATGAAAAACAGTAAACGTGCATAATGGTCAGATCGATTTACACGTTACACATAATATCAGACATAGAATCGTTAATCCGTAGAGATGTTTGCGACCAAACGTGAACGGAAAGTAGAACTCGCAGCCGCTTACTTTCGGAGCATACGTACTCAAGACAGATAAACAAATGGTTTTACATGCACAAACAGGAATGAACTTTTCGGACACCATTTCGCACGACAGGAAGGCATTGTAATCGAATTTCTTAAGAAGCCGGAAATCAGGGCTAATACTTTACATATATGATTGTCGTTCAGTGTTTGCAGGTCGGTCCGAAAGGTTCCACATAGTTCTGAAGCGATAACTTTTCGATCTCGTAAAGCACGAAAACACTTTTTATCGAGTTTTCACGAAACATTTCTTCTGAACGTAGCGACTGATTCAGGCGCCGCCGAAGGCATTTAATGAAGCTCGATGAGGCTGAAAGTTTTCGTCACTTTTATAGCGTTCACCGAAATTCGATGAGAAATGTTGATAAGATTTCGGACTCGATCTTTTCACAACAGTCTAGAAATTGGTCGAAAATAAATAAACTGACTTCAATACGTTGTCGACATTCCCTCCCCGAAATCTCTATGAACGGTTGACGTCAAGTTTTCAGAAATTTAAAGACAGTCTAGTACTTTCGAATGTCACAAACTCGATCACATTCGGTCGGTCCGTTCAAACGCTATTCGTTCGATACTCGACGGACGCGGAAAAGCTTTTTAGGAATTCAAAACATCGTCGACGTCCAAAGAAACCTCGATATTCGAAATACCCATACGACGGGGTGAAGATAACAGCTCCACCGATTTCACGAAAATTTTCAATATCCTCGAAGGGAAGTTAACAGGTAACTTTTCATAGATAGAATCTAGGGATGGTATCTCGATTCGGACGACCGTTGTGAGCCGTGTCGTTCTGTAGATGCGTCATAAGATGCATGACGATTCTTAATTGACTTTTTTTAGCTTTCGAATTCGTTCATTTCTCGTCTCTCCCCTTTGCATCGACGAGTTTAATAATCGAATCGAACGTCGCTTCTAATAAAATCACTCGTTAGATCTTACAGAAGTTAGACCACTACGATTTATTTGTATTCTGTTATTCGTCGAAATACGGATTTATTATGCCTATATAATTATATCGTTACATTAATTACTTTAGCCAAAACGTGGACGCGTAAGACACGACACTCGAAGGTCTCTAAAATTATAGTCTCGCTAGTATCCCTGACGTACGCGCAGCGTTCACCGCGGCCGGACGACGATCTTCCTACCCTCTGAGGACATCGAGTGTTGCAAAGTTCTCGATCTATTTGCGGAGGACAGGTTGACACGAAGAAGAGTTTGTTGTGTCTGGAAATGGTTAAAGCAAAATGCAAAATTCACTTACCTGAATCCGGATGTTTGAAGGTACACTTTCTAATAACAATATTCACTTAGAATTACATATTTCAGGCGAAAACCGAACACGATTACGATGCGACGGCGTGAAAAGAAGAGCACGTATTGCAGCGCACGGTAGGTACTTTCTCACTAAACGAACGATCGGTACAGCTGACGGCCGGCAGTGGCCGGCGTTCCGAGAAATCTTCGCTCAGGTGTGAAAACAACGGAGACATGCGGCGGCCGGCGAGCGGCGCGGCGGCGGGTTAACTTTCAGCCGCGACGATATCGATCGTAATGTTCGAATCACGCGCCGTTCATTTATATAGCGTATACGCAGCACAGCACGCCGCGTACATTTTATCGTAGCGTAGCGACGTCTCTGAGAGCCGAGTCCGTTAGAATCTCGTGTTCGCCTAATAATACGCGTCTATCGCTGCATCACTGCGGTACCATTAGCAGAGGCCTAAAAACGGTAACCTCGTCCGTCGGTCCACGTGTCACGGCTCCTTAAGTTTTTTTAATAGACACATCAGATGATTTTATATTGCGATTACAAAAATTACTGTCAAAATACTGGACGATATTTGGCATTGCAGGCAGTGAATTAATTAGAACGACAATTAGTACGGAAGCTGTAAATTTAGTCTCGCTACCTCAGACGATGTCAAATTGTAATTGACTACGCGAGTAGAACGCCAAACGTTTATGAAAAACAGTAAACGTGCATAATGGTCAGATCGATTTACACGTTACACATAATATCAGACATAGAATCGTTAATCCGTAGAGATGTTTGCGACCAAACGTGAACGGAAAGTAGAACTCGCAGCCGCTTACTTTCGGAGCATACGTACTCAAGACAGATAAACAAATGGTTTTACATGCACAAACAGGAATGAACTTTTCGGACACCATTTCGCACGACAGGAAGGCATTGTAATCGAATTTCTTAAGAAGCCGGAAATCAGGGCTAATACTTTACATATATGATTGTCGTTCAGTGTTTGCAGGTCGGTCCGAAAGGTTCCACATAGTTCTGAAGCGATAACTTTTCGATCTCGTAAAGCACGAAAACACTTTTTATCGAGTTTTCACGAAACATTTCTTCTGAACGTAGCGACTGATTCAGGCGCCGCCGAAGGCATTTAATGAAGCTCGATGAGGCTGAAAGTTTTCGTCACTTTTATAGCGTTCACCGAAATTCGATGAGAAATGTTGATAAGATTTCGGACTCGATCTTTTCACAACAGTCTAGAAATTGGTCGAAAATAAATAAACTGACTTCAATACGTTGTCGACATTCCCTCCCGAAATCTCTATGAACGGTTGACGTCAAGTTTTCAGAAATTTAAAGACAGTCTAGTACTTTCGAATGTCACAAACTCGATCACATTCGGTCGGTCCGTTCAAACGCTATTCGTTCGATACTCGACGGACGCGGAAAAGCTTTTTAGGAATTCAAAACATCGTCGACGTCCAAAGAAACCTCGATATTCGAAATACCCATACGACGGGGTGAAGATAACAGCTCCACCGATTTCACGAAAATTTTCAATATCCTCGAAGGGAAGTTAACAGGTAACTTTTCATAGATAGAATCTAGGGATGGTATCTCGATTCGGACGACCGTTGTGAGCCGTGTCGTTCTGTAGATGCGTCATAAGATGCATGACGATTCTTAATTGACTTTTTAGCTTTCGAATTCGTTCATTTCTCGTCTCTCCCTTTGCATCGACGAGTTTAATAATCGAATCGAACGTCGCTTCTAATAAAATCACTCGTTAGATCTTACAGAAGTTAGACCACTACGATTTATTTGTATTCTGTTATTCGTCGAAATACGGATTTATTATGCCTATATAATTATATCGTTACATTAATTACTTTAGCCAAAACGTGGACGCGTAAGACACGACACTCGAAGGTCTCTAAAAATTATAGTCTCGCTAGTATCCCTGACGTACGCGCAGCGCGTTCACCGCGGCCGGACGACGATCTTCCTACCCTCTGAGGACATCGAGTGTTGCAAAGTTCTCGATCTATTTGCGGAGGACAGGTTGACACGAAGAAGAGTTTGTTGTGTCTGGAAATGGTTAAAGCAAAATGCAAAATTCACTTACCTGAATCCGGATGTTTGAAGGTACACTTTCTAATAACAATATTCACTTAGAATTACATATTTCAGGCGAAAACCGAACACGATTACGATGCGACGGCGTGAAAAGAAGAGCACGTATTGCAGCGCACGGTAGGTACTTTCTCACTAAACGAACGATCGGTACAGCTGACGGCCGGCAGTGGCCGGCGTTCCGAGAAATCTTCGCTCAGGTGTGAAAACAACGGAGACATGCGGCGGCCGGCGAGCGGCGCGGCGGCGGGTTAACTTTCAGCCGCGACGATATCGATCGTAATGTTCGAATCACGCGCCGTTCATTTATATAGCGTATACGCAGCACAGCACGCCGCGTACATTTTATCGTAGCGTAGCGACGTCTCTGAGAGCCGAGTCCGTTAGAATCTCGTGTTCGCCTAATAATACGCGTCTATCGCTGCATCACTGCGGTACCATTAGCAGAGGCCTAAAAACGGTAACCTCGTCCGTCGGTCCACGTGTCACGGCTCCTTAAGTTTTTTTAATAGACACATCAGATGATTTTATATTGCGATTACAAAATTACTGTCAAAATACTGGACGATATTTGGCATTGCAGGCAGTGAATTAATTAGAACGACAATTAGTACGGAAGCTGTAAATTTAGTCTCGCTACCTCAGACGATGTCAAATTGTAATTGACTACGCGAGTAGAACGCCAAACGTTTATGAAAAACAGTAAACGTGCATAATGGTCAGATCGATTTACACGTTACACATAATATCAGACATAGAATCGTTAATCCGTAGAGATGTTTGCGACCAAACGTGAACGGAAAGTAGAACTCGCAGCCGCTTACTTTCGGAGCATACGTACTCAAGACAGATAAACAAATGGTTTTACATGCACAAACAGGAATGAACTTTTCGGACACCATTTCGCACGACAGGAAGGCATTGTAATCGAATTTCTTAAGAAGCCGGAAATCAGGGCTAATACTTTACATATATGATTGTCGTTCAGTGTTTGCAGGTCGGTCCGAAAGGTTCCACATAGTTCTGAAGCGATAACTTTTCGATCTCGTAAAGCACGAAAACACTTTTTATCGAGTTTTCACGAAACATTTCTTCTGAACGTAGCGACTGATTCAGGCGCCGCCGAAGGCATTTAATGAAGCTCGATGAGGCTGAAAGTTTTCGTCACTTTTATAGCGTTCACCGAAATTCGATGAGAAATGTTGATAAGATTTCGGACTCGATCTTTTCACAACAGTCTAGAAATTGGTCGAAAATAAATAAACTGACTTCAATACGTTGTCGACATTCCCTCCCCGAAATCTCTATGAACGGTTGACGTCAAGTTTTCAGAAATTTAAAGACAGTCTAGTACTTTCGAATGTCACAAACTCGATCACATTCGGTCGGTCCGTTCAAACGCTATTCGTTCGATACTCGACGGACGCGGAAAAGCTTTTTAGGAATTCAAAACATCGTCGACGTCCAAAGAAACCTCGATATTCGAAATACCCATACGACGGGGTGAAGATAACAGCTCCACCGATTTCACGAAAATTTTCAATATCCTCGAAGGGAAGTTAACAGGTAACTTTTCATAGATAGAATCTAGGGATGGTATCTCGATTCGGACGACCGTTGTGAGCCGTGTCGTTCTGTAGATGCGTCATAAGATGCATGACGATTCTTAATTGACTTTTTTTAGCTTTCGAATTCGTTCATTTCTCGTCTCTCCCCTTTGCATCGACGAGTTTAATAATCGAATCGAACGTCGCTTCTAATAAAATCACTCGTTAGATCTTACAGAAGTTAGACCACTACGATTTATTTGTATTCTGTTATTCGTCGAAATACGGATTTATTATGCCTATATAATTATATCGTTACATTAATTACTTTAGCCAAAACGTGGACGCGTAAGACACGACACTCGAAGGTCTCTAAAAATTATAGTCTCGCTAGTATCCCTGACGTACGCGCAGCGCGTTCACCGCGGCCGGACGACGATCTTCCTACCCTCTGAGGACATCGAGTGTTGCAAAGTTCTCGATCTATTTGCGGAGGACAGGTTGACACGAAGAAGAGTTTGTTGTGTCTGGAAATGGTTAAAGCAAAATGCAAAATTCACTTACCTGAATCCGGATGTTTGAAGGTACACTTTCTAATAACAATATTCACTTAGAATTACATATTTCAGGCGAAAACCGAACACGATTACGATGCGACGGCGTGAAAAGAAGAGCACGTATTGCAGCGCACGGTAGGTACTTTCTCACTAAACGAACGATCGGTACAGCTGACGGCCGGCAGTGGCCGGCGTTCCGAGAAATCTTCGCTCAGGTGTGAAAACAACGGAGACATGCGGCGGCCGGCGAGCGGCGCGGCGGCGGGTTAACTTTCAGCCGCGACGATATCGATCGTAATGTTCGAATCACGCGCCGTTCATTTATATAGCGTATACGCAGCACAGCACGCCGCGTACATTTTATCGTAGCGTAGCGACGTCTCTGAGAGCCGAGTCCGTTAGAATCTCGTGTTCGCCTAATAATACGCGTCTATCGCTGCATCACTGCGGTACCATTAGCAGAGGCCTAAAAACGGTAACCTCGTCCGTCGGTCCACGTGTCACGGCTCCTTAAGTTTTTTTAATAGACACATCAGATGATTTTATATTGCGATTACAAAATTACTGTCAAAATACTGGACGATATTTGGCATTGCAGGCAGTGAATTAATTAGAACGACAATTAGTACGGAAGCTGTAAATTTAGTCTCGCTACCTCAGACGATGTCAAATTGTAATTGACTACGCGAGTAGAACGCCAAACGTTTATGAAAAACAGTAAACGTGCATAATGGTCAGATCGATTTACACGTTACACATAATATCAGACATAGAATCGTTAATCCGTAGAGATGTTTGCGACCAAACGTGAACGGAAAGTAGAACTCGCAGCCGCTTACTTTCGGAGCATACGTACTCAAGACAGATAAACAAATGGTTTTACATGCACAAACAGGAATGAACTTTTCGGACACCATTTCGCACGACAGGAAGGCATTGTAATCGAATTTCTTAAGAAGCCGGAAATCAGGGCTAATACTTTACATATATGATTGTCGTTCAGTGTTTGCAGGTCGGTCCGAAAGGTTCCACATAGTTCTGAAGCGATAACTTTTCGATCTCGTAAAGCACGAAAACACTTTTTATCGAGTTTTCACGAAACATTTCTTCTGAACGTAGCGACTGATTCAGGCGCCGCCGAAGGCATTTAATGAAGCTCGATGAGGCTGAAAGTTTTCGTCACTTTTATAGCGTTCACCGAAATTCGATGAGAAATGTTGATAAGATTTCGGACTCGATCTTTTCACAACAGTCTAGAAATTGGTCGAAAATAAATAAACTGACTTCAATACGTTGTCGACATTCCCTCCCCGAAATCTCTATGAACGGTTGACGTCAAGTTTTCAGAAATTTAAAGACAGTCTAGTACTTTCGAATGTCACAAACTCGATCACATTCGGTCGGTCCGTTCAAACGCTATTCGTTCGATACTCGACGGACGCGGAAAAGCTTTTTAGGAATTCAAAACATCGTCGACGTCCAAAGAAACCTCGATATTCGAAATACCCATACGACGGGGTGAAGATAACAGCTCCACCGATTTCACGAAAATTTTCAATATCCTCGAAGGGAAGTTAACAGGTAACTTTTCATAGATAGAATCTAGGGATGGTATCTCGATTCGGACGACCGTTGTGAGCCGTGTCGTTCTGTAGATGCGTCATAAGATGCATGACGATTCTTAATTGACTTTTTTTAGCTTTCGAATTCGTTCATTTCTCGTCTCTCCCCTTTGCATCGACGAGTTTAATAATCGAATCGAACGTCGCTTCTAATAAAATCACTCGTTAGATCTTACAGAAGTTAGACCACTACGATTTATTTGTATTCTGTTATTCGTCGAAATACGGATTTATTATGCCTATATAATTATATCGTTACATTAATTACTTTAGCCAAAACGTGGACGCGTAAGACACGACACTCGAAGGTCTCTAAAAATTATAGTCTCGCTAGTATCCCTGACGTACGCGCAGCGCGTTCACCGCGGCCGGACGACGATCTTCCTACCCTCTGAGGACATCGAGTGTTGCAAAGTTCTCGATCTATTTGCGGAGGACAGGTTGACACGAAGAAGAGTTTGTTGTGTCTGGAAATGGTTAAAGCAAAATGCAAAATTCACTTACCTGAATCCGGATGTTTGAAGGTACACTTTCTAATAACAATATTCACTTAGAATTACATATTTCAGGCGAAAACCGAACACGATTACGATGCGACGGCGTGAAAAGAAGAGCACGTATTGCAGCGCACGGTAGGTACTTCTCACTAAACGAACGATCGGTACAGCTGACGGCCGGCAGTGGCCGGCGTTCCGAGAAATCTTCGCTCAGGTGTGAAAACAACGGAGACATGCGGCGGCCGGCGAGCGGCGCGGCGGCGGGTTAACTTTCAGCCGCGACGATATCGATCGTAATGTTCGAATCACGCGCCGTTCATTTATATAGCGTATACGCAGCACAGCACGCCGCGTACATTTTATCGTAGCGTAGCGACGTCTCTGAGAGCCGAGTCCGTTAGAATCTCGTGTTCGCCTAATAATACGCGTCTATCGCTGCATCACTGCGGTACCATTAGCAGAGGCCTAAAAACGGTAACCTCGTCCGTCGGTCCACGTGTCACGGCTCCTTAAGTTTTTTTTTTTTTTTTTTTAATAGACACATCAGATGATTTTATATTGCGATTACAAAAATTACTGTCAAAAATACTGGACGATATTTGGCATTGCAGGCAGTGAATTAATTAGAACGACAATTAGTACGGAAGCTGTAAATTTAGTCTCGCTACCTCAGACGATGTCAAATTGTAATTGACTACGCGAGTAGAACGCCAAACGTTTATGAAAAACAGTAAACGTGCATAATGGTCAGATCGATTTACACGTTACACATAATATCAGACATAGAATCGTTAATCCGTAGAGATGTTTGCGACCAAACGTGAACGGAAAGTAGAACTCGCAGCCGCTTACTTTCGGAGCATACGTACTCAAGACAGATAAACAAATGGTTTTACATGCACAAACAGGAATGAACTTTTCGGACACCATTTCGCACGACAGGAAGGCATTGTAATCGAATTTCTTAAGAAGCCGGAAATCAGGGCTAATACTTTACATATATGATTGTCGTTCAGTGTTTGCAGGTCGGTCCGAAAGGTTCCACATAGTTCTGAAGCGATAACTTTTCGATCTCGTAAAGCACGAAAACACTTTTTATCGAGTTTTCACGAAACATTTCTTCTGAACGTAGCGACTGATTCAGGCGCCGCCGAAGGCATTTAATGAAGCTCGATGAGGCTGAAAGTTTTCGTCACTTTTATAGCGTTCACCGAAATTCGATGAGAAATGTTGATAAGATTTCGGACTCGATCTTTTCACAACAGTCTAGAAATTGGTCGAAAATAAATAAACTGACTTCAATACGTTGTCGACATTCCCTCCCCGAAATCTCTATGAACGGTTGACGTCAAGTTTTCAGAAATTTAAAGACAGTCTAGTACTTTCGAATGTCACAAACTCGATCACATTCGGTCGGTCCGTTCAAACGCTATTCGTTCGATACTCGACGGACGCGGAAAAGCTTTTTAGGAATTCAAAACATCGTCGACGTCCAAAGAAACCTCGATATTCGAAATACCCATACGACGGGGTGAAGATAACAGCTCCACCGATTTCACGAAAATTTTCAATATCCTCGAAGGGAAGTTAACAGGTAACTTTTCATAGATAGAATCTAGGGATGGTATCTCGATTCGGACGACCGTTGTGAGCCGTGTCGTTCTGTAGATGCGTCATAAGATGCATGACGATTCTTAATTGACTTTTTAGCTTTCGAATTCGTTCATTTCGTCTCTCCCTTTGCATCGACGAGTTTAATAATCGAATCGAACGTCGCTTCTAATAAAATCACTCGTTAGATCTTACAGAAGTTAGACCACTACGATTTATTTGTATTCTGTTATTCGTCGAAATACGGATTTATTATGCCTATATAATTATATCGTTACATTAATTACTTTAGCCAAAACGTGGACGCGTAAGACACGACACTCGAAGGTCTCTAAAAATTATAGTCTCGCTAGTATCCCTGACGTACGCGCAGCGCGTTCACCGCGGCCGGACGACGATCTTCCTACCCTCTGAGGACATCGAGTGTTGCAAAGTTCTCGATCTATTTGCGGAGGACAGGTTGACACGAAGAAGAGTTTGTTGTGTCTGGAAATGGTTAAAGCAAAATGCAAAATTCACTTACCTGAATCCGGATGTTTGAAGGTACACTTTCTAATAACAATATTCACTTAGAATTACATATTTCAGGCGAAAACCGAACACGATTACGATGCGACGGCGTGAAAAGAAGAGCACGTATTGCAGCGCACGGTAGGTACTTTCTCACTAAACGAACGATCGGTACAGCTGACGGCCGGCAGTGGCCGGCGTTCCGAGAAATCTTCGCTCAGGTGTGAAAACAACGGAGACATGCGGCGGCCGGCGAGGCGGCGCGCGGCGGGTTAACTTTCAGCCGCGACGATATCGATCGTAATGTTCGAATCACGCGCCGTTCATTTATATAGCGTATACGCAGCACAGCACGCCGCGTACATTTTATCGTAGCGTAGCGACGTCTCTGAGAGCCGAGTCCGTTAGAATCTCGTGTTCGCCTAATAATACGCGTCTATCGCTGCATCACTGCGGTACCATTAGCAGAGGCCTAAAAACGGTAACCTCGTCCGTCGGTCCACGTGTCACGGCTCCTTAAGTTTTTTTTAATAGACACATCAGATGATTTTATATTGCGATTACAAAAATTACTGTCAAAAATACTGGACGATATTTGGCATTGCAGGCAGTGAATTAATTAGAACGACAATTAGTACGGAAGCTGTAAATTTAGTCTCGCTACCTCAGACGATGTCAAATTGTAATTGACTACGCGAGTAGAACGCCAAACGTTTATGAAAACAGTAAACGTGCATAATGGTCAGATCGATTTACACGTTACACATAATATCAGACATAGAATCGTTAATCCGTAGAGATGTTTGCGACCAAACGTGAACGGAAAGTAGAACTCGCAGCCGCTTACTTTCGGAGCATACGTACTCAAGACAGATAAACAAATGGTTTTACATGCACAAACAGGAATGAACTTTTCGGACACCATTTCGCACGACAGGAAGGCATTGTAATCGAATTTCTTAAGAAGCCGGAAATCAGGGCTAATACTTTACATATATGATTGTCGTTCAGTGTTTGCAGGTCGGTCCGAAAGGTTCCACATAGTTCTGAAGCGATAACTTTTCGATCTCGTAAAGCACGAAAACACTTTTTATCGAGTTTTCACGAAACATTTCTTCTGAACGTAGCGACTGATTCAGGCGCCGCCGAAGGCATTTAATGAAGCTCGATGAGGCTGAAAGTTTTCGTCACTTTTATAGCGTTCACCGAAATTCGATGAGAAATGTTGATAAGATTTCGGACTCGATCTTTTCACAACAGTCTAGAAATTGGTCGAAAATAAATAAACTGACTTCAATACGTTGTCGACATCCCCGAAATCTCTATGAACGGTTGACGTCAAGTTTTCAGAAATTTAAAGACAGTCTAGTACTTTCGAATGTCACAAACTCGATCACATTCGGTCGGTCCGTTCAAACGCTATTCGTTCGATACTCGACGGACGCGGAAAAGCTTTTAGAATTCAAAACATCGTCGACGTCCAAAGAAACCTCGATATTCGAAATACCCATACGACGGGGTGAAGATAACAGCTCCACCGATTTCACGAAAATTTTCAATATCCTCGAAGGGAAGTTAACAGGTAACTTTTCATAGATAGAATCTAGGGATGGTATCTCGATTCGGACGACCGTTGTGAGCCGTGTCGTTCTGTAGATGCGTCATAAGATGCATGACGATTCTTAATTGACTTTTTAGCTTTCGAATTCGTTCATTTCGTCTCTCCCTTTGCATCGACGAGTTTAATAATCGAATCGAACGTCGCTTCTAATAAAATCACTCGTTAGATCTTACAGAAGTTAGACCACTACGATTTATTTGTATTCTGTTATTCGTCGAAATACGGATTTATTATGCCTATATAATTATATCGTTACATTAATTACTTTAGCCAAAACGTGGACGCGTAAGACACGACACTCGAAGGTCTCTAAAAATTATAGTCTCGCTAGTATCCCTGACGTACGCGCAGCGCGTTCACCGCGGCCGGACGACGATCTTCCTACCCTCTGAGGACATCGAGTGTTGCAAAGTTCTCGATCTATTTGCGGAGGACAGGTTGACACGAAGAAGAGTTTGTTGTGTCTGGAAATGGTTAAAGCAAAATGCAAAATTCACTTACCTGAATCCGGATGTTTGAAGGTACACTTTCTAATAACAATATTCACTTAGAATTACATATTTCAGGCGAAAACCGAACACGATTACGATGCGACGGCGTGAAAAGAAGAGCACGTATTGCAGCGCACGGTAGGTACTTTCTCACTAAACGAACGATCGGTACAGCTGACGGCCGGCAGTGGCCGGCGTTCCGAGAAATCTTCGCTCAGGTGTGAAAACAACGGAGACATGCGGCGGCCGGCGAGCGCGCGCGGCGGGTTAACTTTCAGCCGCGACGATATCGATCGTAATGTTCGAATCACGCGCCGTTCATTTATATAGCGTATACGCAGCACAGCACGCCGCGTACATTTTATCGTAGCGTAGCGACGTCTCTGAGAGCCGAGTCCGTTAGAATCTCGTGTTCGCCTAATAATACGCGTCTATCGCTGCATCACTGCGGTACCATTAGCAGAGGCCTAAAACGGTAACCTCGTCCGTCGGTCCACGTGTCACGGCTCCTTAAGTTTTTTTAATAGACACATCAGATGATTTTATATTGCGATTACAAAATTACTGTCAAAAATACTGGACGATATTTGGCATTGCAGGCAGTGAATTAATTAGAACGACAATTAGTACGGAAGCTGTAAATTTAGTCTCGCTACCTCAGACGATGTCAAATTGTAATTGACTACGCGAGTAGAACGCCAAACGTTTATGAAAACAGTAAACGTGCATAATGGTCAGATCGATTTACACGTTACACATAATATCAGACATAGAATCGTTAATCCGTAGAGATGTTTGCGACCAAACGTGAACGGAAAGTAGAACTCGCAGCCGCTTACTTTCGGAGCATACGTACTCAAGACAGATAAACAAATGGTTTTACATGCACAAACAGGAATGAACTTTTCGGACACCATTTCGCACGACAGGAAGGCATTGTAATCGAATTTCTTAAGAAGCCGGAAATCAGGGCTAATACTTTACATATATGATTGTCGTTCAGTGTTTGCAGGTCGGTCCGAAAGGTTCCACATAGTTCTGAAGCGATAACTTTTCGATCTCGTAAAGCACGAAAACACTTTTTATCGAGTTTTCACGAAACATTTCTTCTGAACGTAGCGACTGATTCAGGCGCCGCCGAAGGCATTTAATGAAGCTCGATGAGGCTGAAAGTTTTCGTCACTTTATAGCGTTCACCGAAATTCGATGAGAAATGTTGATAAGATTTCGGACTCGATCTTTTCACAACAGTCTAGAAATTGGTCGAAAATAAATAAACTGACTTCAATACGTTGTCGACATTCCCTCCCGAAATCTCTATGAACGGTTGACGTCAAGTTTTCAGAAATTTAAAGACAGTCTAGTACTTTCGAATGTCACAAACTCGATCACATTCGGTCGGTCCGTTCAAACGCTATTCGTTCGATACTCGACGGACGCGGAAAAGCTTTTTAGGAATTCAAAACATCGTCGACGTCCAAAGAAACCTCGATATTCGAAATACCCATACGACGGGGTGAAGATAACAGCTCCACCGATTTCACGAAAATTTTCAATATCCTCGAAGGGAAGTTAACAGGTAACTTTTCATAGATAGAATCTAGGGATGGTATCTCGATTCGGACGACCGTTGTGAGCCGTGTCGTTCTGTAGATGCGTCATAAGATGCATGACGATTCTTAATTGACTTTTTTTAGCTTTCGAATTCGTTCATTTCGTCGTCTCCCTTTGCATCGACGAGTTTAATAATCGAATCGAACGTCGCTTCTAATAAAATCACTCGTTAGATCTTACAGAAGTTAGACCACTACGATTTATTTGTATTCTGTTATTCGTCGAAATACGGATTTATTATGCCTATATAATTATATCGTTACATTAATTACTTTAGCCAAAACGTGGACGCGTAAGACACGACACTCGAAGGTCTCTAAAATTATAGTCTCGCTAGTATCCCTGACGTACGCGCAGCGTTCACCGCGGCCGGACGACGATCTTCCTACCCTCTGAGGACATCGAGTGTTGCAAAGTTCTCGATCTATTTGCGGAGGACAGGTTGACACGAAGAAGAGTTTGTTGTGTCTGGAAATGGTTAAAGCAAAATGCAAAATTCACTTACCTGAATCCGGATGTTTGAAGGTACACTTTCTAATAACAATATTCACTTAGAATTACATATTTCAGGCGAAAACCGAACACGATTACGATGCGACGGCGTGAAAAGAAGAGCACGTATTGCAGCGCACGGTAGGTACTTTCACCTAAACGAACGATCGGTACAGCTGACGGCCGGCAGTGGCCGGCGTTCCGAGAAATCTTCGCTCAGGTGTGAAAACAACGGAGACATGCGGCGGCCGGCGAGCGGCGCGGCGGCGGGTTAACTTTCAGCCGCGACGATATCGATCGTAATGTTCGAATCACGCGCCGTTCATTTATATAGCGTATACGCAGCACAGCACGCCGCGTACATTTTATCGTAGCGTAGCGACGTCTCTGAGAGCCGAGTCCGTTAGAATCTCGTGTTCGCCTAATAATACGCGTCTATCGCTGCATCACTGCGGTACCATTAGCAGAGGCCTAAAAACGGTAACCTCGTCCGTCGGTCCACGTGTCACGGCTCCTTAAGTTTTTTAATAGACACATCAGATGATTTTATATTGCGATTACAAAATTACTGTCAAAAATACTGGACGATATTTGGCATTGCAGGCAGTGAATTAATTAGAACGACAATTAGTACGGAAGCTGTAAATTTAGTCTCGCTACCTCAGACGATGTCAAATTGTAATTGACTACGCGAGTAGAACGCCAAACGTTTATGAAAACAGTAAACGTGCATAATGGTCAGATCGATTTACGTTACACATAATATCAGACATAGAATCGTTAATCCGTAGAGATGTTTGCGACCAAACGTGAACGGAAAGTAGAACTCGCAGCCGCTTACTTTCGGAGCATACGTACTCAAGACAGATAAACAAATGGTTTTACATGCACAAACAGGAATGAACTTTTCGGACACCATTTCGCACGACAGGAAGGCATTGTAATCGAATTTCTTAAGAAGCCGGAAATCAGGGCTAATACTTTACATATATGATTGTCGTTCAGTGTTTGCAGGTCGGTCCGAAAGGTTCCACATAGTTCTGAAGCGATAACTTTTCGATCTCGTAAAGCACGAAAACACTTTTTATCGAGTTTTCACGAAACATTTCTTCTGAACGTAGCGACTGATTCAGGCGCCGCCGAAGGCATTTAATGAAGCTCGATGAGGCTGAAAGTTTTCGTCACTTTTATAGCGTTCACCGAAATTCGATGAGAAATGTTGATAAGATTTCGGACTCGATCTTTCACAACAGTCTAGAAATTGGTCGAAAATAAATAAACTGACTTCAATACGTTGTCGACATTCCCTCCCGAAATCTCTATGAACGGTTGACGTCAAGTTTTCAGAAATTTAAAGACAGTCTAGTACTTTCGAATGTCACAAACTCGATCACATTCGGTCGGTCCGTTCAAACGCTATTCGTTCGATACTCGACGGACGCGGAAAAGCTTTTTAGGAATTCAAAACATCGTCGACGTCCAAAGAAACCTCGATATTCGAAATACCCATACGACGGGGTGAAGATAACAGCTCCACCGATTTCACGAAAATTTTCAATATCCTCGAAGGGAAGTTAACAGGTAACTTTTCATAGATAGAATCTAGGGATGGTATCTCGATTCGGACGACCGTTGTGAGCCGTGTCGTTCTGTAGATGCGTCATAAGATGCATGACGATTCTTAATTGACTTTTTAGCTTTCGAATTCGTTCATTTCTCGTCTCTCCCTTGCATCGACGAGTTTAATAATCGAATCGAACGTCGCTTCTAATAAAATCACTCGTTAGATCTTACAGAAGTTAGACCACTACGATTTATTTGTATTCTGTTATTCGTCGAAATACGGATTTATTATGCCTATATAATTATATCGTTACATTAATTACTTTAGCCAAAACGTGGACGCGTAAGACACGACACTCGAAGGTCTCTAAAAATTATAGTCTCGCTAGTATCCCTGACGTACGCGCAGCGCGTTCACCGCGGCCGGACGACGATCTTCCTACCCTCTGAGGACATCGAGTGTTGCAAAGTTCTCGATCTATTTGCGGAGGACAGGTTGACACGAAGAAGAGTTTGTTGTGTCTGGAAATGGTTAAAGCAAAATGCAAAATTCACTTACCTGAATCCGGATGTTTGAAGGTACACTTTCTAATAACAATATTCACTTAGAATTACATATTTCAGGCGAAAACCGAACACGATTACGATGCGACGGCGTGAAAAGAAGAGCACGTATTGCAGCGCACGGTAGGTACTTTCTAAAACGAACGATCGGTAGCTGACGGCCGGCAGTGGCCGGCGTTCCGAGAAATCTTCGCTCAGGTGTGAAAACAACGGAGACATGCGGCGGCCGGCGAGCGGCGCGGCGGCGGGTTAACTTTCAGCCGCGACGATATCGATCGTAATGTTCGAATCACGCGCCGTTCATTTATATAGCGTATACGCAGCACAGCACGCCGCGTACATTTTATCGTAGCGTAGCGACGTCTCTGAGAGCCGAGTCCGTTAGAATCTCGTGTTCGCCTAATAATACGCGTCTATCGCTGCATCACTGCGGTACCATTAGCAGAGGCCTAAAAACGGTAACCTCGTCCGTCGGTCCACGTGTCACGGCTCCTTAAGTTTTTTTAATAGACACATCAGATGATTTTATATTGCGATTACAAAAATTACTGTCAAAAATACTGGACGATATTTGGCATTGCAGGCAGTGAATTAATTAGAACGACAATTAGTACGGAAGCTGTAAATTTAGTCTCGCTACCTCAGACGATGTCAAATTGTAATTGACTACGCGAGTAGAACGCCAAACG
Source organism: Eumeta japonica (assembly GCA_005406025.1). NCBI lineage: Eukaryota > Metazoa > Arthropoda > Insecta > Lepidoptera > Psychidae > Eumeta > Eumeta japonica. The sequence goes on from BGZK01000841.1 coordinate 263,004, forward strand.
TTTATGAAAAACAGTAAACGTGCATAATGGTCAGATCGATTTACACGTTACACATAATATCAGACATAGAATCGTTAATCCGTAGAGATGTTTGCGACCAAACGTGAACGGAAAGTAGAACTCAGCCGCTTACTTTCGGAGCATACGTACTCAAGACAGATAAACAAATGGTTTTACATGCACAAACAGGAATGAACTTTTCGGACACCATTTCGCACGACAGGAAGGCATTGTAATCGAATTTCTTAAGAAGCCGGAAATCAGGGCTAATACTTTACATATATGATTGTCGTTCAGTGTTTGCAGGTCGGTCCGAAAGGTTCCACATAGTTCTGAAGCGATAACTTTTCGATCTCGTAAAGCACGAAAACACTTTTTATCGAGTTTTCACGAAACATTTCTTCTGAACGTAGCGACTGATTCAGGCGCCGCCGAAGGCATTTAATGAAGCTCGATGAGGCTGAAAGTTTTCGTCACTTTTATAGCGTTCGATGAGAAATGTTGATAAGATTTCGGACTCGATCTTTTCACAACAGTCTAGAAATTGGTCGAAAATAAATAAACTGACTTCAATACGTTGTCGACATTCCCTCCCCGAAATCTCTATGAACGGTTGACGTCAAGTTTTCAGAAATTTAAAGACAGTCTAGTACTTTCGAATGTCACAAACTCGATCACATTCGGTCGGTCCGTTCAAACGCTATTCGTTCGATACTCGACGGACGCGGAAAAGCTTTTTAGGAATTCAAAACATCGTCGACGTCCAAAGAAACCTCGATATTCGAAATACCCATACGACGGGGTGAAGATAACAGCTCCACCGATTTCACGAAAATTTTCAATATCCTCGAAGGGAAGTTAACAGGTAACTTTTCATAGATAGAATCTAGGGATGGTATCTCGATTCGGACGACCGTTGTGAGCCGTGTCGTTCTGTAGATGCGTCATAAGATGCATGACGATTCTTAATTGGCTTTTTTTAGCTTTCGAATTCGTTCATTTCTCGTCTCTCCCCTTTGCATCGACGAGTTTAATAATCGAATCGAACGTCGCTTCTAATAAAATCACTCGTTAGATCTTACAGAAGTTAGACCACTACGATTTATTTGTATTCTGTTATTCGTCGAAATACGGATTTATTATGCCTATATAATTATATCGTTACATTAATTACTTTAGCCAAAACGTGGACGCGTAAGACACGACACTCGAAGGTCTCTAAAAATTATAGTCTCGCTAGTATCCCTGACGTACGCGCAGCGGCGTTCACCGCGGCCGGACGACGATCTTCCTACCCTCTGAGGACATCGAGTGTTGCAAAGTTCTCGATCTATTTGCGGAGGACAGGTTGACACGAAGAAGAGTTTGTTGTGTCTGGAAATGGTTAAAGCAAAATGCAAAATTCACTTACCTGAATCCGGATGTTTGAAGGTACACTTTCTAATAACAATATTCACTTAGAATTACATATTTCAGGCGAAAACCGAACACGATTACGATGCGACGGCGTGAAAAGAAGAGCACGTATTGCAGCGCACGGTAGGTACTTTCTCACTAAACGAACGATCGGTACAGCTGACGGCCGGCAGTGGCCGGCGTTCCGAGAAATCTTCGCTCAGGTGTGAAAACAACGGAGACATGCGGCGGCCGGCGAGCGGCGCGGCGGCGGGTTAACTTTCAGCCGCGACGATATCGATCGTAATGTTCGAATCACGCGCCGTTCATTTATATAGCGTATACGCAGCACAGCACGCCGCGTACATTTTATCGTAGCGTAGCGACGTCTCTGAGCCGAGTCCGTTAGAATCTCGTGTTCGCCTAATAATACGCGTCTATCGCTGCATCACTGCGGTACCATTAGCAGAGGCCTAAAACGGTAACCTCGTCCGTCGGTCCACGTGTCACGGCTCCTTAAGTTTTTTTAATAGACACATCAGATGATTTTATATTGCGATTACAAAATTACTGTCAAAATACTGGACGATATTGGCATTGCAGGCAGTGAATTAATTAGAACGACAATTAGTACGGAAGCTGTAAATTTAGTCTCGCTACCTCAGACGATGTCAAATTGTAATTGACTACGCGAGTAGAACGCCAAACGTTTATGAAAACAGTAAACGTGCATAATGGTCAGATCGATTTACACGTTACATAATATCAGACATAGAATCGTTAATCCGTAGAGATGTTTGCGACCAAACGTGAACGGAAAGTAGAACTCGCAGCCGCTTACTTCGGAGCATACGTACTCAAGACAGATAAACAAATGGTTTTACATGCACAAACAGGAATGAACTTTTCGGACACCATTTCGCACGACAGGAAGGCATTGTAATCGAATTTCTTAAGCCGGAAATCAGGGCTAATACTTTACATATATGATTGTCGTTCAGTGTTTGCAGGTCGGTCCGAAAGGTTCCACATAGTTCTGAAGCGATAACTTTTCGATCTCGTAAAGCACGAAAACACTTTTTTATCGAGTTTTCACGAAACATTTCTTCTGAACGTAGCGACTGATTCAGGCGCCGCCGAAGGCATTTAATGAAGCTCGATGAGGCTGAAAGTTTTCGTCACTTTTATAGCGTTCACCGAAATTCGATGAGAAATGTTGATAAGATTTCGGACTCGATCTTTTCACAACAGTCTAGAAATTGGTCGAAAATAAATAAACTGACTTCAATACGTTGTCGACATTCCCTCCCCGAAATCTCTATGAACGGTTGACGTCAAGTTTTCAGAAATTTAAAGACAGTCTAGTACTTTCAGAATGTCACAAACTCGATCACATTCGGTCGGTCCGTTCAAACGCTATTCGTTCGATACTCGACGGACGCGGAAAAGCTTTTAGGAATTCAAAACATCGTCGACGTCCAAAGAAACCTCGATATTCGAAATACCCATACGACGGGGTGAAGATAACAGCTCCACCGATTTCACGAAAATTTTCAATATCCTCGAAGAAGTTAACAGGTAACTTTTCATAGATAAATCTAGGGATGGTATCTCGATTCGGACGACCGTTGTGAGCCGTGTCGTTCTGTAGATGCGTCATAAGATGCATGACGATTCTTAATTGACTTTTTTAGCTTTCGAATTCGTTCATTTCGTCTCTCCCCTGCATCGACGAGTTTAATAATCGAATCGAACGTCGCTTCTAATAAAATCACTCGTTAGATCTTACAGAAGTTAGACCACTACGATTTATTTGTATTCTGTTATTCGTCGAAATACGGATTTATTATGCCTATATAATTATATCGTTACATTAATTACTTTAGCCAAAACGTGGACGCGTAAGACGACACTCGAAGGTCTCTAAAAATTATAGTCTCGCTAGTATCCCTGACGTACGCGCTTCGTTCACCGCGGCCGGACGACGATCTTCTACCTCTGAGGACATCGAGTGTTGCAAAGTTCTCGATCTATTTGCGGAGGACAGGTTGACACGAAGAAGAGTTTGTTGTGTCTGGAAATGGTTAAAGCAAAATGCAAAATTCCTTACCTGAATCCGGATGTTTGAAGGTACACTTTCTAATAACAATATTCACTTAGAATTACATATTTCGGCGAAACCGAACACGATTACGATGCGACGGCGTGAAAGAAGAGCACGGCATGCAGCGCGGTAGGTACTTTCTCACTAAACGAACGATCGGTTTACAGCTGACGGCCGGCAGTGGCCGGCGTTCCGAAATCTTCGCTCAGGTGTGAAAACAACGGGCAATGCGGCGGCCGGCGAGCGGCGCGGCGGCGGGTTAACTTTCAGCCGCGACGATATCGATCGTAATGTTCGAATCACGCGCGTTCATTTATATAGCGTATACGCAGCACGCATTACATTTTATCGTAGTAGCGACGTCTCTGAGCCGAGTCCGTTAGAATCTCGTGTTCGCCTAATAATACGCGTCTATCGCTGCATCACTGCGGTACCATTAGCAGAGGCTAAAACGGTAACCTCGTCCGTCGGTCCACGTGTCACGGCTCCTTAAGTTTTTTTAATAGACACATCAGATGATTTTATATTGCGATTACAAAATTACTGTCAAAATACTGGACGATATTTGGCATTGCAGGCAGTGAATTAATTAGGACGACAATTAGTACGGAAGCTGTAAATTTAGTCTCGCTACCTCAGACGATGTCAAATTGTAATTGACTACGCGAGTAGAACGCCAAACGTTTATGAAAACAGTAAACGTGCATAATGGTCAGATCGATTTACACGTTACACATAATATCAGACATAGAATCGTTAATCCGTAGAGATGTTTGCGACCAAACGTGAACGGAAAGTAGAACTCGCCAGCCATACTTTCGGAGCATACGTACTCAAGACAGATAAACAAATGGTTTTACATGCACAAACAGGAATGAACTTTTCGGACACCATTTCGCACGACAGGAAGGCATTGTAATCGAATTTCTTAAAAGCCGGAAATCAGGGCTAATACTTTACATATATGATTGTCGTTCAGTGTTTGCAGGTCGGTCCGAAAGGTTCCACATAGTTCTGAAGCGATAACTTTTCGATCTCAAAGCACGAAAACACTTTTATCGAGTTTTCACGAAACATTTCTTCTGAACGTAGCGACTGATTCAGGCGCCGCCGAGGCATTTAATGAAGCTCGATGAGGCTGAAAGTTTTCGTCACATAGCGTTCACCGAAATTCGATGAGAAATGTTGATAAGATTTCGGACTCGATCTTTTCACAACAGTCTAGTTGGTCGAAAATAAATAAACTGACTTCAATACGTTGTCGACATTCCCTCCCGAAATCTCTATGAACGGTTGACGTCAAGTTTTCAGAAATTTAAAGACAGTCTAGTACTTTCGAATGTCAAACTCGATCACATTCGGTCGGTCCGTTCAAACGCTATTCGTTCGATACTCGACGGA
>BGZK01000842.1:0-267661 GCA_005406025.1 Eumeta japonica
GTCGATTAAATATAAATATAAAGACATAAATATAAAAATATAAAGGTCCTTTTGTAATTTCTATGAACCCTAAAAATGAATCTAGTACTTGATAGATTTTATTGTAGATAACTTTAGTTCACGACTTGGGCCGTAAGGACATATAATGAACTGCTACATCTTTTATATTGACTGATGACGTGGTGCTATCATGGTCTCGATCCCGCTCGCGTGCTCGACTTTTTCTCGACCTATACCCTGGTTTCAATTGTGCTTCCAATATCTAGCACGAACAGACAGACAGATAGTTAGAAAAGAGTTATTTTTTTTCACACAAACCTCATTCTGAGAATTACGAACACAACAAAAAGAGAATCAGCGAAATCGGTCAAGCCATTTTTGAACTCTAGCGAAACTAACGAACAGCAATTGATTTATATATACATATAGATTACTATGTGTTATTTGTCATATGATTTATTTAATGGTATAAAGTAAGTATTTTTCTGTTCGAATAATATTTTTAGAATATGAATAAATAATCAGGTCTGGTTTATATCATCCCGCCGTAAAGGGATAAACTTTCATAGTTTTTATTTAAATTCGAAAGGCTTGAACCTTAAGCTATGAACCAGAGAAGTTGCTAACAACTCGGACAAGCGGCTTAACGTGTTTTCTGAGACAGGGAGTGAGCGGTTTAATTTTTTTTTGATGTAAGATAAGTTTTAGTTTATTTTTTTTTATTTATTGCTTAGGTATTATTATTCTAGAAAAGATTAAAGAACTCGAATCATTCTTGATATACATTCATGTTTGTCTGATTGATAGCCCATCAACTCCTCTTGTTATGCTACTTTCGTAAAAAGTTTCAAAAACTTGCATAAAGGTCTATAATTACAAAACAATTGTAAGTCTAACGCTTAAAACCTAACGAGCTAGTCATGAGCAACAGCTTAAGAAGCAAAAGGAATGTTTTGATATTTTGAACACTTTCTCCTACCTGCATGACAATTAAGCCACACCCTTCCACCTGAGACTCACTGTTAATAGTATGACCTGAGAACACATAATACCATACATTATCATATTCGCGTCAGCTTCGTCAAGCAAAATCTATAAAAACGTAAAATATAGGAGTTCATCTCGGCGTCGTTTCTCCCTCAGAATATACACGTTATAGGTTGTCGTTCGTCTCAATTACGTAACCGGGAGCAATAAAATCCGACAAGTGTCCAAGGAGGTTTCCTGTCGAATTCTATTAGCCGATATAATGTATGGGCTCGGCTCGGCCCGGACATAAATTGTGGACGCGGTCACTTCGTTGCGTGGCCTCTCTTAGAGCGATTTCATTAGAGTTTTTTATAGCGTTTTATAGAGTTTTCACTACACGTTCTAGTTAATCATTCATTAAAATTATGCTGTATGCATCGAAATTTTTAGCTGAAAACATTTGAACTTATTGGGTATTTTTTATTGAAAACCGCTCTAATATTCTACTAAGTTTTATGATATTATTTATTATAATAAATAAATACTATGAATGCTCCTATCATGTAATTCTCATTTTATATTTAATACAACATATAAATGTTCATATTTTAACCACTTAATTATTAAGTAATTACATTTATAAGGTGTTACATTCTTTTTAATCAGATTAAGGGAGTTGGAGTAAGGTCCTCAACGTTAGCCCGGTACTAGTGTAGGGCTGCCCACGACTGTTTAATGACAATAGTTATCCATCGGTGACCCAATACGGTGACAACGTCAGCGATCGATCGTTTGATATGTTCATTGAGCTACGTAGTGAGTGTTTATAGTGATGTCGTATTAATTATAATATCTTTGCTCTCTTAGACTGTAGTCTTAAGTCTGTTTCTATATTATTTATAAGCTAATGAACTATCGTGTGTAGGAAAACTAAAGGAGGATATTTTTAAATGGTTCAAAATTAGATATTATTAACTTCTAGAGTGTAGCTAAAAATGAAGATATTATAAAAATAATATAGGTTTTAAATATCAATATGTTATGAACTCGATATTAGATACGTTTATAAATAGCGAATAACGTTGTAGGAAAAATTGTAAAACCATAAATTCTATGGTATAAAATCGCTAAAAGTAAAGCCGTACGCAGAGGCTGGTTGATTTTCCGCTGGAAAATGGTTTTATGGGCGCCGCCCAAACAAAAGTTAGTGGGCGGGCGGCCGCAGTGCTTTTTGTGATTCAGTGCTCCTAATGAGATACGTATGCCTTTTTTATTTTACACGAAAAAAGAAATGTCCAGTAAGCTTTTTCATGAAATACGTGTTTTTGCATTATTTTCGTTTTATAGGTCCAAATTATAAGGTTATAATATGTTAAATGTTTATAAGTGTAACTAAAAATATTATGTATAATTATCATTTTAAATTGTTAGAACTATTATTTCTGTTAAATTTAAAAATTATTATTTTTTGTTACCTGAAAAATGTGTCAAATGTTTTTTTTTATATTGTTGAACAGTTTTGATAAGGCCATTCAGAACCAGTTTATTATTAACCATATCACCATAACCGATCGGTCAAAAACACTCTGTTCTTAGGAAGCAAATTCATTATTTTTGTCTATCACTCGGAAAGCGATATTCAAATCGTAACTCTATGTGTATTTAAATGAAAATCTAACGAGTTCCACACACTATTTTCAAGTAGGTCGCTTGTTCTTCAGCGGGCGGTATCCGTTTTGGTGGGGCGGAAAGCAGCGGCGTGACCTCTACGCGGCCACTTCCGCCGGAAGTCTGCCCGCTGCCCGACCTCGTTTCCATGTTGTTTTTGTCAGTTACACCTTTTCCTTTTATACGTTTTTTTTTTATAAAATATACCACGTGCTCAGCGTAAGTACCGGCCCAATGGCTGTTGTACTTATTAGATTAAAGTTTCCATAATTAAAATATATATATATATTTGAGAAAACGGTTTTGAATGATGAAAAAAATGTACAAGAAACAGTCAAACACATTATTGGAGGACACATGAACGATGATGTATGTAGTCGTTGAAAAAGTTAGTTAGGGGAACTGGGACAACGTTTTTGTACAACTTGCATCTACCCGACTACGGCGCAAAGTTGTTGTACGATATTGTCATCATTATGATTATTCTCTTGTCAGGTTCTAACCAACCGTCTGCTGGGGCATGCCTTCCCCTAACCTTTTTATTGTAGGTTGAGGGAGTTGACCTTTGTCCTCCGCATTAGACAAGTGTTGATCGGGGCCTGCTGATGACCATTGTCATCAATGTGCATGACTAGCAGAATGCAAACCGGGATCAAACTCGAGAGCGGGACCGAGATTTTAATTGAGAACGGGAATTGGGTCGATATCGTGTGAGCCCGGAAACAAAACCAAGAACTATATACAGCATCTCGGATTCACAAATTTGAAAGTAGCAACTTTTTTCTAAATTACAAATGTATAACGTACACAAAGAAACAGTGCCCTGGACACAACGTGGACACTTGGACACGAGCAACGGAATGGGATAATCATACCATAAACGACTGCTAATTGTTACTAATTATAGTAACTAGTTTAGTAGTTGCTTGCAGTGCTTTATGATATTTTAACAGCTAGTAATTAACATATCATAAAAAAAAAACTGCTAGCAAATGCTAAACTGTGAATGCTGTCTAAACTTAATATTTGTTTGCGTAACGTAGTATGTCTACTTACTTCACAAATTTACTTAAACGTAGTAATAAATCGTTGAGTAACTTTTACTCTAGACTCCGCACGCATAGACATAGAATGAATTCTTTCGTGTTTTGTATCAGTAATATCGCTGCAAATCACGATCCTGGTCCGGTTTTCGATTTCAATCCCATAGTCTCTGTCGATTTTGATTCCAGTCCCGTTTTCGGTTATGATGGTAACGATTATAATTAACAACCATAATATAGACATGGTTGTATAAAAATAATTATAATTTAGATCTAAAATATTTTATTTTATTTTATTTGAAGTGTGCAACAATAACATTCCGGAAGCGGTAACTCGCAGGCGACAGAGACTTCACCGATGACGACAACTTTTGCTGCACATACATCTTTCACATTTCTGGATATAATCGAGTTATCAGTTTTATTATTGAATTATTCCGTTCGTAAAGCAGTTTATGCAAAAGACGTTTAGACATAGTGGTGTTACATTTGATTGATTTCCGAAGATGGTTTACGAAAGTTTGGACGATAGTATGCATTCTAATATTTGACACTACTCACATATTTGAAATTATATGAATTGCTTTATAACTTTTAATATAGATGTCTAATAGCGTAAATTCGAATAAATCATCAAATCTGATACGCGTTTGGCATTGTAAATAATTTGGTACATTATCTACACAGTTTACGACAAAAAAAGTGGAAAAGTTCGCAGCGCAACAAGCGAGCATACAACACTCACTTTTCGAACTTTTGAGTCAAATCTAGCGCATCCCACTGTAGCTGCCCCGTGAAGTCTAAAAGCCCTTAAGATAAAGTTTAAAGGCTCTCCACATACCTCGGCGGAGTTCGAAGGCGCGTTAACAACCCGGTCGCCGGGGCGTAAACCGTGGATTTGTATTAGGATCAGTTCAGATAACTTTAATAAATTAAAGGGCCTATGTAAGCGCGCGCCGGTTGCCGGGCTCCCGCACTTTCGTCTGCCCGTATATATTAATATAATTGGAGTGCTCCTATACATTTGTAGGATGGACGGGTTCGGCGTTTCTTGATTAATTATACAATGAAAAGGATGTTTTAGAAACGGCTGAACGGTGGAAATAGTGAGTGTGTTTCGTTAGATTTAATAGGGTCATATAGTAGAAAAAACTACTAATGAATATTCCAATATGAAAATGTCATAGCTGAGATATCTAACTATTGGTACATGTGTTTGTATATAACATTACAAGGAATGTACCAAAGTGACAGTTTAAATGTGACCTCCTTTGTCTATAAGCTTGTCCCTAAAACTGTTCTAATGAGAATGACACACCTTTGTTGAACAGCGTCATATTCAAAGTTTTTAATATATAATTGATAAAGATTAAAATTTTATGTGTTTATGAAAGTGGTTAGACGAAACACATTTCCCTATTACAGATAATTTGTCATAAAAATTTGCAATACACATTTCACCAATTTCTTTACCAGATAACATTGCTATTGCAATTTTTGAACCACATGCATTTTTGCTCCTAAACACTGTACGTAACCGTTCAAAAATTCTGGTATTCAACTATTCAATTAGTGAAGTTTTACAGAATTACCATTATAAATAAGTGTCATTGTCCTCCTATCATTAGTCAGTTTTCAGTAGTGCAATGATAGAAGTGAGATCTCCTGAAAGACTTCAACCACCAATCAGACCATGGCAATTTGGTAATTACGGTACTGTACCAAGCACCTGTGAGGTAGCTATACATCACTGGCTTAAGTGATTTTGAGGTTTGTTTTTACATCTTAAGCACAAAATTAAAATAAACTATGAGTGTATATCGTTTATCCAAAACAATTTAATATCTATATTAATGCTAAAAGATGGTATGGTGCATTTTGATGTTTTATGACCACAAGGCAGTCACTGGATTTTTTTTGTAATAACATTTCCGAGGGTTAAACGAGCTTGCGAGCCTCCAGAGAGTAGGTGGTCATCGCCGCCCATGGACACTCACAATCTCGAAGAAGTCGCCAGTGTGTCGCCAGCCTCTTGGGTAGAGATAGGATATCTGATGGAGGGACATCGATGAAAGGACTGAGGTGATAAAGGGGGGAGTGCGCAACCGTGCCTGTCACTACCTGGACAAAAAGCTACAGCAGAAGCTGTTACTTCACGTCTATAATCCGTGAGTGTGGTGGCTTACCGGTCTAGCCGACCCATTTTCGTGTATATAATAGGAAGCAGCCATAAGAAGACGATTAAGAATGACACGTGTATAAATGAATGTATTCGATCTTATTGCAAGACTTAAAAAATGCCCAATTTATTTTTTGTAGCGGTGAATTATTCAATTATTGGTTTTGCTGTATGTATTTGAGGTGAGTATATTTAAAGTTTTCTATAAACTGTTTGTGTCTTTTTCGCTATAGTTAACTCAAAGTTAACAACTACTGTATATTTAAAAAGATTTCTTTGAGAGAGTAGCTAGCTCGTTGTTTTCAAATAAGATAACTATGAGTTCGATTACTAAGCATCAGTCGGATTGATGAATGAAATGACCACAGTTGCTCTCTGTCTTCAAGGACTCGTTGTTATGTTAGATTTTGATAACTTCTGTCGTGAGGCCTACCCTCCTGCAATCTATTTCAGTCCTACCAGCTTAGAGGTTAAGCTCTCCGTGCTGGTCTAATGCGGGCTGGGGTCTGCTAACGACCGACATCGCTAATGCATCATCCGAAACCCATTATTTACAATGCTTACGACAACGGATATTCTCTGACGCGCAAACCAACGTATTAAACAATAAACTGATTGATCAATTTGCCCGATCGAACCTTCTAGGTTCTGTTTCCAAAACAAAAGCTTTCGACCACCGAATCATCACCGCTCGTCGTTCGAAAAGTACGTCAACTCCCGACCGATAATTATCGCCATATCGGAGATTACGGTCGATAAAAAACCCAGTACTTCATCATCGCGGACGGCTAAGACCCGCGATCCTCGAATTGGTGCCCGATGGTGAAGTGACGAAAACGCGCTGATAAACGAGTCAATGAAATCACCTTTCATTCTTCAACCGTCCTGTCACACGACAGAACTCGAGGGATCGTCTTCGACGGTATCGCACCTAGTCGCGGCCGCCGCCGCCATCGGCCGCAGCCCGACGAGAGCCGGCCGTTCGCCCCGCGCATGCCGCTCACAAAGCGCGGCCGCGCCGATAAAAAGATTACCAGTTTGCGTGTATAATTTGTACGTGATGTGAATATTAACGAGCGGGGAGCGTACTAATAGATTTTAATCGGCGCCGCACCCTGTGGGAAGAACGTTTCGCCCATTGGAAAATTTCATTTCGGCTGTGTCGTTGTTATCTTTTTGGGGGTCGGAGCGCTAGCACTGTAAGTACCACGTTCGCTTGTAGGTCCGTCTCCCGGTTCGGCGGGACCGCCGTTTTGCTCCGTCGGTGGCTTCACATATTCGGATCCTAAATCTAGTAGGTGGAGTAATTAAGAGCTCCGATGATGATCTAACGACGACTCGGAGAATTGTATCATAATAATTCTCTGGTATGGTGAAATGCGATAGGCAGTGGGGTCGATTTCTGAGCGAGTAATAAGTATTCGAATATTTTCCCTTAATTAACTAAGTTCATTTTCTTAAAGTAAGTCGTAGGGAGAGTAAATAGAATGCTCTATCTAAAATTTCGAACATAGACGAAAATTCTGTTGAAGTTTACATAGTGTCAACGCATCAGGTGCGATATGTATTCGTGCTATTAGTGTTCTGTACCTAATTACAACAATTACAATTCGCATAAATATTTTTTTTTTTCGTTTCGAGATGCTTTTTCATTTGGTATGATTGATTACTTAATGGAGAAATTTCATGAATAACTGTTATTTACTTATTTTAAGAATGTTTACGATTTTCGATATTTATTTTTTTAATTTTGTCAAATATTTTTTGTTGCAATATTAGAATCGAGGGCAGCCATTGTTTGCTAGTTTCTTTATTACTATGACAATAAGTCTTTAGAAACGTATACACCGTAACCATACAGTTTTGATACTAATATATGACAATTTCTCACTTTAACGATTTTGAAAAATAAATAAAACAATTATTTTTTCACATTTTTTTTATAATGAAGGAATTCAAATTAACTTTTATTGAATCACATATTCTTATTAATTAAAGTCAGCTTTTAGCTGCCTAGTAAAACTGCAAAGCAAATTTTAAAATGCCTCCTTAGTATTTTTTTATTTTTATTTTAGTGCACAAGTCATTTAAAAATCGTATTACGGAAACACTATAATAGTACAACTGTATAAATGTAATACAAATCGCAAAGTAATAATTCAATATCTAAAATTAAAATACACATTTTCCATTCGTGAGAGATTTAGCATCGAACGCAGCATAAGCCAGCCGGCAGCGGGCGCACGCGCAGCGGCCGGCTCAGCCTGCGAGCGGAGATTTGAATATTTTTATCTAGTCCTTTCTCAAATATTAATGGCGTTCCGAGCATTAAGAGCATTATCAGCGCCCTTGTTTTCGTTCGGCGGGAGCATTTGCATGCGACCAGGCCGAATGTTTAGACACACGCGCGAAGTGCAGCGCGCGGGGCGATGGAGCCCTGCACTCGTAAAATGCTAGTCCGTTTCGGTGGGTAATGTGGGTTATGAAATAAATAAAAAAAATTGTTAAGGATATATGAAATTCAAGAAATAAATAGCCTTAAACCATCACAAACGATTCCACGTCTATTGACCTCAAGTCCTATATCGATATGTTCAGTAGTTTTTCATTGACGTCCGGACAATGAAAAATATCGTATTCTTGATATAACGAATACGATTATATATATATATATATATATATATATATATATATATATATATATATATATATATATATATACATTCCAGATACAAGATATCTAACGACCCTTTTAATACTTAGAATCTAAGCTAACTGCCGAATTTTTTTTTTATTAGTAAGATTTCATAAATACAATGTTTAAAGCCATTTTATCCATAATAAAAAATATTCCGTTAATACGTGTTTCTCAACTCAACGTTTTCAAATTACTGGATGCACAAAGAAAATATATGCATATTTTAAACTACTGTAAATCTTATGTCCTAACAACTAATCACCTACATTTCGGTAACAACTATTATTGTTAATCGATCATATTATCAATATACGATATAGTTGGTGACGTTGAATGAACGCTCAGTGCGCGAAAGCTGACTTGAAGAGGCTTTACGACTAGGTCGTAAGAGTTTAAATTCAAAATATATTTATTTCGTGGGTTCTAAAATAACACTTCAAATACGTTATAATTACTTATGGGGCGTTGCGGAATGTACCCTAGCCGGCAAAAAACGTCCGTAACGTTAAAAAAAAAGCGTAAGATTTTTATGTATAGTCTATGTGTGATGGCTATACAGTGTTTATGTGTAGTCTATGTGTGATGGCTATACAGTGTTTATGTGTAGTCTATGTGATGACTGTTATTATTTTTATTACTTAAATTTTGTTCTATTTATGAGATTACTGAGTATAGTCAAATTTTGTTTAAAATAACAATATTTAATTACTCTGACATCAATTGAATTAATTTATTAATTATATACATTAATTATATAAATAAAATTAATAAAAATTAATTTTATTCATTATCGCTCAAAATAAATAAAAATTATTTTTATTCATTTTTATTATTAATTATTAAATTATTTACAAATAAATATTTTTGTAATTGTCGGTTATTATTTAACAATGTCAAAGTTACATAGTGTATTTACTGTTTTGTTTTTAGTTCAGAAATATATAATTCCGACAATGTACAAGATAAAGAACGAGAAACGCGACAAATGATGTTACGTCGGTGAATAATACCCAGCAAATAAGTAATCCAGTGTTTTTCAAAATTTAAAAATTTAATTTTTATACAATATGTCGATTATATTTATAGTCATTGATTATTCATTCATTCATTTTCTTTTAATTTTATCGATAAAAAATCATAATAAAAAATGTATACCCGAATAATTATTTTCTTTATACCTCGAATAGAACTTGAAATTAATATTTTTATAATGAAGAACTTCGTTCCTATCTGGTGTCCCACGACACCACTCGTTTTTTTCATGTAGGTACAATAATAATAGTCTGCCACAAATTTCGTTATAACAGTAAATTAAAAAAAAATCTCTACCCACAAACAACTTTCAAAAACAAAAAAAAAAAACAAACTAAAGTGCTTTAAATTACCAATAAAAACTGTAAGTTAATAAGCACAAGTACTAGTAAAAATAAATGAGAATATTGGTTTTAACTGTTTCGTATTACTTTTAAAGATGTGTTTATTTTCATTTAGAAAATTATATATAAATGAAAGCTATAAAGATACATAAATGTTGAGTTTTTAAGATAAATCTTATATACATATACGTACATTACCAGCCCGAAATCTACAAGGAGCGAAGTTACTAGCTCATTGACTCAATAATCTGTACATAACAAAAAAGAGGTATATTTTTTAAAGTGTTACATAATAAATAATAAATGGAACAAATCTCGTATATTTTTCTAAAAAAACACATTGGCTTTTTATATACGTATTTTTTTTCCTTCAGTATCGTGATTGTGTATAATTGAATTTAAATAAAACTACTCTCTAAGTTTCTTGCTAACATAATGACGTATTTTAAGTTTTATATTATTTATTTACGAGTTTAGCCTCTGAAAATTTTGAATAATCAATTACAACGCATTCATGCAGCTGGGACTTGTGAAATTTGTTCGACACCTATCTTTGTTCGTTTCAAAAATTCTAACTTATGTGAATTGAAAAACTTCATATACAGGCGGTAATACGATAGGACGAAAAAGAATCTTTAATAGCAACAAAAGCATTGATCTGTAACGGAAATTCGCAAGACGCAAATGTGCTGTCGCGGCCTTTTAAAAGTAAACGCTTCATCGAAGACCTCACCGACGTAAGTAAGTGACGTCAACAACGGTACTTGTCACCTCAAACTCGAATACGGTTCTGTCGGTGTCGATGATAAAAATGATGATGATTAAGTGATGAATAATTGCAACTTTTGCATTTAAAATTAATCAAAACTATCGAATACATTTCGAAACACACAAATATGAAGCGAATCGTCCCGGTAGGGGACACTACGAACGTACGTAGCGGGATCAATAAAGGAGCTATATATACAGGAACGAGATAGTGCCCGCCTATAATATTCTTTAGGGTGCATCTCATTTGGCTTAAGAACCTGCCTTTGTCAACAGAGACGGGGCGGAAAAATCGATAGCGGGCGGCCGGCCGATGCTTGTTTTGTTGCGTGCATCTCTAAACTTTATTTAGTTTCCATGGAATTAAAAAAAAAAGAGAAATATTCCTTTTTATATAAACGGAGAACTGCATTGGAAATAAATAGCTCCGTGCCTCTAAAGGAAGATGGAGTTCTTATTTTTTCAATGACCTAATTTTTTTTGCATGGAAACCTAATGGAAACGCAAACTTATAATATTACATATACATATTTTTTTTACTTTCAATATCATTGCATCAACCTTCGCCTGATACAACTGAGTTCCTAATCCGATTCTAATATACAAAACGTACTGTTAGATTGCGTATGAGTTGTATTATTCATTTGTCTCAGATTATCCTGTACCTATTCGAGATCACAATAAGAAACTTGGTGGGGGCAGAAAACGATATCGAGCGTTATCACTGTATGCGCTTCTTCAGATGCAGGATATCGAACCTGGGGCGTCATGCATCCGCAGCGAGTCACCTCACTGGCAATCCCAAACCTGACCGCCGCCGGGAGGCCTTGCAAGAACTCGCCAAAAGAGCGCGCCCCGCATCCGAATCAGGCCCCGGCTGCTTTATTACGTCGATATGTAAATTTTGTACAGCGTCACTACCCTTATAAAGACCTTGTTTGAATTGAAAATTTAGTCGCGCGCCGCGTACGCCCAGCCAGTCCTGCTACGTCTTTCAGGCGAACCGCTGCCTCGGCGAACAACGTTACAGTACTTTTTTTTTCAGAAATATGACGTCTGTCGTGACGTCAGTGTTGTGAGTGAGATGGCGATAAGGCGCGTCGACGGCCACGCGACTCGGCAACGGGCTGTCGAACGGGACAGAGATGGAAGATAGGGCCGCGGAGGGCCGAGGGCGACGGCCGAGTTTTGTGAGTAAACAAACCACTCCGGGCCGCGTTCGCTTCTGATAAGAGTAACGCGCGGACTGCAGATAACAACGGTGTGCGATAAGACAAATACTAGGCACGATCAATTTTTTTGCATTTCGGTTTAATTTATATGTTTTCACAAAAAAATTTAATTAAATTTATATAAAGCGACACTTCTTCGTAATGTCGATATCGTAATGAAAAATGCGTAGTATAAATATTCGTCAGAGTCAAATAAGCACGTTAGAATTTTCCCTCAAGTTTTTCATTTGATATACGTATATGTTCTTTTTTAATTTTCTATTTTTTCATTAGATAGTAACCTATGATAAAATATTTGCCTGTGTAATGATTGCATTCTCTAACTTATTGCAAGCTCATTATTACATTCATGTTCCTGTATCGAATACGAAACACTTCCATCCTATTTCGACCACAAATTAAGGTAGAGCGGTTGCCACAAACGCCGAAAATGGAACCGCATCAAACTGCAATAATTTATTTCGAGTACACAGAATCGGGGAATATTAAAGAATCGTTATACTGAATTAGTGTCTGCTTACCCCGGCCGGTCGGCGAGTCGTAAAGTTTTAACAGTCGGGGGACAGCCTTGATAAACGCACTGCGAACGCTTAAATTAATATATATGTGCACGCCGAACGGCGGGTGAATATAATTACCGATGGAAACAGGACAGTTTTAATACATTAATAAAGAATCGTACAATTTTTGCTGTTCGTGGATTTGTATCGAAATGTATTTCTATCGGTATATTGGAATAGCTAATAAGCAGCTGTTAACCTTGTAATGCCGATATGATCATTAGAAAGGCGTATATCGTTATAATTATAATATTCGACAGCTGTACACAAACCAGCCAAGTGTGGATTGATTTGGCCTACGGAAGGTTCGGTAGCACCACGCAATATTGATTAATGTATTTACGAAAAAAAAATCCTTTTTTTCGTCACCTCAGTGCAAGCTCGACTCGTATTTCGATGATTATTGGTGGCAGCGGGTGCCACCAGTAATAATGAAAATAATTTGAGAAAACTATTTAATCACATATTATTCAAGGACTATATACTAATAACATAATAGCATGTTAAAGATTGGGCCAAGGATGAGCTTTAAAACAGAATTAAGTTTCAAAATACAAAAGAATATAGACACTGACACTAAATAAAGGGAGTTATGTAAAAAAAAAAAATCTGTATAAATATTATGTAAGCATTTTTGGCTAATTTGACTAACATATATATGCTCATGTCAAGCTCGAGAGATTTCAATAAAGCCAATGCCTCCTTTACTATTTTGAAGTAACAAATGGAAAATTGATTTCCAATTATCACAATTATACGAAATATAAATTTGTTTACTTTTCATACAATTAGGGTGGTAGAGAGATATTGACGATTAATGAAATCAAACACAGCCGTAAAAGACGTCTGTCAAGCAAAAACCGAAAACAAAATAGGAATTAGAAATAATGAGGAATACACAAAGTATCCGAACACAAAATTATTATTAATTTGTTTATAGCATGCTTTATCCTTAACTTTGTTATTTATCCGCTTCGTGTATTTAAAATTATGCGCCATACAAAAAATTGTTTTCAAAGAAATAATAATAATTTTGTTCTAAACTTCTTTATTTTGACTGAAAACGTGGTCCCTCTTACATCCGTCATAATTCTAGACTTAAGGAAAATTTCAACCCTTTCATTTACAAGGAAAAGGGGGGTTCGTTAATATTTCCGCAGTATTAAGTCGCAAGGCTCGGGTTTATCTCCGTAACTACCAGCCCTGAAGGGTTTCTCTATTTTGTATATATACACGATGTGAGGTTGCTAAAATTATAGAAAACCTATAGAGATTTAATACTTTAAAACTTATAATAATCTGCGTTAAAGATATTTTTTAATCCCGACTACTATACATTACCAATAATTCTTTTTTGTGCTAAAGTTTTATATTGCTTTTAATAGTTTAAGGCTTGCATGATAATTTGTGTGAAATGAAATACGTGGTTTGTAAAAATATATTTTTTAAGTGTTTACATACAGTCCGTATAAAATCTAGATAATGTTAAAATTATGTATTTATTCAGTGTTAAAACGAATACATTTCTATTTTACAACGACCACTCATAAAACTGGTTATAGTCAATTTATGCGATATTTGATATCAAACATCAAAGCTCACAAAGCATTACTAATTCGTCGACTATCAGTTTCCACTTGCAGCACTTACTGATCCTAATAGATATCTTATTGACTATTAACATCAAAAACGCAGAGAAAGCATGTTCTTGTTCTGTGCATCTTAAAAGAAAAATAAATTTTATCTATTTATTTATGATTTTCATTACTTAAATAGAACTAAAAGGGTCTTTTGTTAAGTTATATCTAGCTTCGAACCTTATCGGATCGTAATGCATGAACAACGTCGAATTTCTTCAATATCAATCAGTTACTTTGATCATAATGAATTATAAATTTTGACGTGACAACGTCTTAAATTAGGTTGCGGCTGGGAGTCACTTTGAAAAAGTGTAACGCTCGGTAACGTAACGATGAGTCACCGAACGAGAGAGGCCCGCCGAATGCCTTGCGTCTCTCTCCCACTCAACTATGATCGGTCTGCTGCGCGCAGCACTAGAGAATTAGTGCATAGCTTGCAAATGTATTGCAAGTTATTGTATGTATATTTGTATATAAATACGTATGTATGTGTAAAGGTAAAAATAAAATTTTGTTAATATGAAATTCAGTGCGAGATTCTTTGTATAAATTAATGTTTTAAATATAATTCTTTGTATAAATAAATGTTTTAAATTGTTACTATTATTTCATCCTTCTTCCTACTATACGAATGAATATTCACATTAAAATGATTTTACCATTCAAAGTCGTTGTCACGTAAAACTTTCGCCCGTATACCGACTTTACAGGCAACCAAATTTTTAAGCATTTTTTTAATGATCTACCTTCCAGCCAATTTGAAACATGATCCGCTTTTTTTTAAAGTTTTAGGTTGCACTGCTCTTCGTTTACTTTAAAAATACACACCGCATTACCAGATCGCCAAAAACACTTCGCTCGTAAACATTTTTAATTCAACTAAACATCCAGGACGGCGTCCGGGACGCGTCGGTGTGTATCCCTTCAGACAACTTTATTACGGGACCCCTCTCATCACGCGCATTATTATGTAAATTCGAATTTAAAACCACTTGTTATCTAGTTAGCGACGAAAAATAGTACCTACGGGCCCCCAAATTAGCCCGCGGCTGCGCGCCGCCGCGCGTAATCGATGGGCTATTGACAAACGAACCACTGGCCCGTTAAATTTCGCTGCGACGGCCGCGATAGGTATCGGGAACTGCTAAATCATCGCGACTGACTTTAGTCAAATTTAAATAACGTCTCCTTGACGGTGTTTTCATTGTCGAGCGTCGAGGTTAGAAAAGTCATCACTTCCGAGGTTTCCAATTAATTGATATGTAAAATATTCAATTGCCGAACAGTGAAATTGTAAATTCAATAATAAAATGTACGTCCTTGCACGAATCGTATAGGTACGAAATGTATCAACTGCAAACTGGTATTGATAATGTCATAATTACGTATTAAAATAACCATATTTAGGGCTTAATTGAATTGAATTTGTAATGTATATGCTAAAATGGAGAAATACGATATAAACTATTGAATAAGATCAAACTGTTAATATCCAAATCATAACTATCCAAAATGTAATCGTTTGACTGCCCGTTGTCATTGTTTGCGGAACTGTTTTTTGCGTTTTCAGAAGAGCGACAGACAAAATACTACACTTATCAGGCCATATCACTTACCACTTAGATCCTTCATAGTATCGGTTCAATAATAAGCTGAATTTCCAATTAAATTCTTAGACTACTCCTAAACTTCTAATCACATTAGTTTCGCCCTAATGCCTGTGATGTATGAACTCCTCATTCGCCGCATTTTTATAAACCGATCCTGCGTCCGTCTAGCAATTTGTGTATTTCCTAAGATCCAGTTACTTGTCTGAAATTAGTAGTCTTATGAAAGTCTGATATTGATAAGTACTTTTTCATAATTTGTCATATAAAACATAAAGCCCAAGGGTTGGGAAAAAAAAACATATTTTTTCAATTATTTTAATTAGGCTGTATTTGCAATGTAAACTAATAACTGAAAATTATTTCGGCTTCTGTTTAGAAACTAAAAGCGAAATATTTCAGCGTTTTTGAAAAATCGACTAAAAAATTAAATCCGGGGATGACAAACGTGAGGGACGTAAGTTTTTGAATTCTAAAACTTATATACAACTATTTAGTTTTCTGTAAAAATTAAGATAAAGCCATTATACGTCGTATTCAAGATTCGCTGATACTCATATCTAATACTGCATTTCTACTACTATATGACAGTGTAACGTTATCCTCTTATTTGTTTCACTTGACGGCAAAAACTGACCACACACCATGGCCAATGTTTTATATATTCCAGAGCGTCTGGCTGTAGCCATTTATTTGCAGCAAACGTTAAATTTTTGTCTGCGATGTCCAGCCGTTTTTGATAGACCCAGCGCAAAGTAATTCCATCGACGAAATTGCCATTCTGTAAAATGCAGCATCATTTCATTTTTGATATAAACGTTTTTATTTCGTATTTTACAACTTGAAACTTAATTTCGCATTTTATTGCATCAGTGATAATAATTTATCAATCTTATTATTTATGTGTTATCTTACCTGTAATACTACTGTTTATATTAAACATGTATTTTTTAATTCGATTCATCTTATAGTAAAATACGTTTTTTTATATTCAATCGTTTTTTCAATAAATTTCATTTTTAAAGAAAATCATTGAATTTGTAGAGAAATAAACTAAATAGAAACAGTATATTAGGTAGGTGGAGAACCCTCTCTCAGCAATTATCATAGTTCGTTGGTTTCAGCAACAATAGTAGGCCTCGAGTGATTGCCGCTTGTGATGATAATGCAGCGCCTTGGGCTAAATACGGCGTAGGGGGCGCCACTAGTATGTTCAGAGAAATTTAAAAATATATACTCGAAGCCAGTTTAACTTATGATTCTTCCAAAACTTTTGTTATTTAACTAATTTTAATTTAACGATACAATTCAACGTAAGATTGAGTTTTATTGAATGTCTTAAATTGTACAGCATATGAATTACTAATTAATATAATTATTAGTGTTCCTTTGTATCGAATCTTGAATCGGAAAAATTATAACCCTTTTTGAATCGGACTGCATTTAGAAATCTACTATTTAATAATGAGGAAAATAATTATACATTTCTTGGAGTTTAGAATTAATGAAAATATCTCAACGTAACTATTATAGTTTAAAACAAGTAACTATCGCGACATTTACAATATAATGTATTTTTTTGAGTTCTGTTTTTACACATTTAAAAAAAAATCCATCTATTCGTTTGTTCGTAGCCGAAAGCTATTTTTATTTATTTCCCCCATCCGGTTATTCTATCATTTATTTTCCGTTCCTGGCTACACACGTCCAAAGACCGTACCGGCAGAGGCCGCGAGCGCTGCAGCCGGAGCGCCCGCTGTTGTTTAAAAACATCTAGACAAAAACAAACAGCCGCGTTTGCTGCGGCGTCCGTTTGTTTTATCATGGGATATTGATAATTTATCGCACGTGCTATCGCCCTCGACTACGTAGCCAGTCGTTGTTTTTTTTCGTGCACTGGTGTGCCGTTTTAACTCTTTTTTTTTATTTTTCCATAGCCAGCAATGAACTCTCCTAGTTTTGCTGCATCAAAAATAAAATTTAAAATATTTCTGAATATTTCTTTTTATAACAAATTAAACGTCAATTAATTTGAATATTATTAGTCATTAAATTGATTTTGATCGTTACTTATGCATTAGTTTGTTCTAAGATATTATTCTAATGTATATAGATAATTTAAATATAATCGAATTAAAAACGTCTATGAAAAAAAAGTTGAGCTAGCAGAGCGTGGTTTCGATCCACGGACCTCTGGGTTATGGGCCCAGCACGCTTCCACTGCGCCACTCTGCTTCATGTCTAAACGTCTCAAATTTTAGTAAGCATTCTACGGTACATGACGTGAATAATATATTGTTCAAATTTAAAAGGTACTATATGCTATACTGAATGTTCGATAATATAATTCGATAAAGGTTCTAACTCACTGAAAAAAATAAACTATAAAAAAAAGACAACTTTCCGATTTGTTAAAAAAAATAAATTTTCTGAGTGAAAAGTTAAAAAGAGTACTTGTATATATTAGACTCCCTTACCAACGACCAAAATGACGAGAAATTTGGAAAAATAAAGTGAATTGAAGCGGGTAACAAATCACTACTTATTCAGAGAAATTCTATCTGAAGTATGTATGTATTGCAGGTATCTATTGTAGCCTACACACGCGGCCCATATGAGCCAGACATTATAAATTGTGACTTTTGACGACTAATACATTGTGAATGTGTAAGCGGTGTAAAACGTAAACAGATTTTCGGTGAATTATTTATCAAGCTGTGTTATTATGGTTCCTTTTTTGGACTTATGAAACGTTGAAAAGTTAGAAAGGGGACACAAACTTAATAACTTTAGCACATAAAATACATATTTGAAAAAAAAACTCTCTTAAATAGTTTTATTGCATTATTCCATATCCTTGGAAAATCTTACTTCCAATAATATGTGAAATCTGTTAAACTATCTAAGCTTTGTAAAAATGCATCAAAAACAAGCTGTTTTTTAATAAAATGCTATTAAAATTTTGCGAACTCCTTATTTTTTTTTTACCTCCATTTACTACTTTTTTAAGATTTTTAAAAATACTGTTATTCATTTTCATTGCATATAATTCATAATCCGTTTAAAAATACACTCTTGATATATGTTTTACTAATAATGAATTATAGTTACAAAATGAAAACATTGCATCGAATGACGCACGAAGTAGTAGTACCTATACGCTTAATAAAAATCGTCTAAGCGCTAAGTCATATTAGTTTTATTTTTGTAATAAGTTTATTCGATGAAATTAAAAACGCTTTCTCCTTTATTTAGATGATATGAGGTTGTTTATTTCATCAATTAAAAACCGGCTAAGTGCGTGTCTGGCCACGCGCAGTATGAGGTTCCATAGTTTTTCGTCATAATATCCAATATTAAAAGGGGGGCTTTTTGTTTGATACCATGAATTTATTAATAACGGCTCAAAAAAGGGACCACATAAGACGGGTATTAACGAAGTTATGATTTTATATTTACATGATTTTATTTGGTTCATGAATTTATATTTGCTTCCTATTTTTCCACAATCATCAACGTCACTGAGTAATTTTCAATGGAATTTTTGGAAAATTTATTTTTATACTTATATCAGTACTAACTGTCCCGTCCGCTTCGCTGGGTAATTTTTATATAGAATATTTTACTAGTCGGTATACTATTACTCGTTGGCTTGTAATGTCTAGGTACTTAATTGTGACAATTTCCTTTTAACTAAACTAAAAGGTAAACTATCGTTACTATTGTGATTTTTTTCACAAATCCAAGAATAAACATTTACATGGCTAGGAGGGACCCTTGACTCTAGCTCTGCCTATAACTCTAAACATATAGAAGACCGACAGACAGACGGACGGACGGACGGACATGGTGAAACTGTAAAAGTTTCTTATTGACTGTAGAACACTAAAAATGATCTAAACCATCAATGAGTTTCCAAAAATAACAAAATAATAGTGCGCAAGACATTTGCTCATTATGCTCTTTCGTTCTCCTCTTGCAAAATTTTTTACCAAAAACACGTTTACATTTTCCAAGCATTTTATTATAGATCTGATATATGTGTCTAAATATCTCCTCGATGTGAACCATTGGAGGTAATTGAAAAACTGTTGATCACAGAAAGTCTCAACGAACATTTCCCACGTATTTTAAAATTAATGCGGCCGTTCATTGCAGCGACAATGGCTGCCATAGGACGACATGTTTTTCAAACTATTTGAAGCCGCTTCGAGCACCAATTGCTCCAAGCGTCGCAGCGAATCGCAAATGAGGAGAGACAGCCTGAGGCTGTATTATTTCTGAACGACTTAACTTGGAGTGGTCTTTTATTTTTCAAGTACCCTAATGGATTTTTTAAATTGTGTTACTGGATTTATTGTAGTTTTAATTCCTTTTTAGGGTTCCGTGCCTTTCAAGGAAAAAGGAATTCTTTAGGGACTGTTGAGAAGGACGTCGTCCGTATGTCTGTCAAGACCCCTTTTCTCAAGAATTTATGGAGGTGTTGAATTGAAATTAACATCATATATTTATATCTACGGTGTGTTAAAGTAGTATAAAAATTTAATTTGTAAGTAAAAATAATCAAAAAATAAAGCCAAAATATCGCCGTTTATGCAGTATATGTGGGTCAATCTGAAAGTCCTTAGAGAATCAAAAACTGAGCATACTAGTAGATTATTTTCATTATTAATATTTTTTGAAATAGAGTTTGTTGAGATCAGTACATCGCTGCATTCGATGGAACAACAAAGAGAAACACTTTGCCTATTGGAACTTAAGAGTAATTTAGACGGCCTATCATATGCAGATACTGCTTCTTCGGCGTCCGTAAACCACTTACCTCGAAGTCGTTCTTTTTATTTTAAGAAATAAATAAAAATGGCATGGTACGAGGTTACAACTGTAAGGTGAATGAGCCAGTACTTGTATATCTAAGTCTCCAAATAGTTAGTTGTTTGTTTGACGTTATGTGGTAAAGCATTGTCATGTTCAAGAAGAATCCTATTTCGAAGTCGTTTTTGTCGAACGATTTCCAAAACCAGAGGCAAATGATTGTTATTGTACTAGTCTGCAGTGACTGTTTTTCTATATTCTAAAAAAATTTTTGCATAACGATCTATCATTTTTCCAACGCTTCGACCTCGTTTTATTTTAGTAAGCAACTCTTCGAAAGGAAACACCCACTGAGCAGACTGTCTTTTCGAGATCGTATCGGTAAATCCAGCTTCCCATATTGTACACAGCATTTGATACGCCACCGGCAAATTTTTGCACCATTTCGCGTCACCAATTTTCTGCTTTTTGAGCGTGGTCAAATTATGAGGTCCACCTAATGCAAAACTTCCTGATCGCAAAATATTGATGAATAAAATCGTTATGCCCTTGACTCATACCGATGCCTAAGTTTGTCCGCATCCGCTGGTAGGATATTATTTTGTCAGTCCTTATTAGGAGCCAAACAGCATTCATGTTGTCTTCGGTCGTCACCGCGGAAGGACGTCATTCACGCAGACCGACAGTCAGAATAGTGCGACCACGTTTGGACTTGTTAAGTCAGTTATAAGCAGTGGCAAGGGATGGAGCTTCACGAAAGACCAACCGAAGTCTGCTATAACTTACTTGTTAGCTTCCATAGCAACGAAATTCATATAAAATCTTTGAACAAAAATTTTCTTGTATTAAATTCATGTTGACTTTAGACAAACAATTTTCTTTTTGCTGCCAATTTGAAAAAAATGACAGACGTATTCTATATACATATACATAAAATATATTTTTATCATTTTACTTTACAGTTTTTAAGTGGCTAGTTCTTTTTAGAATTGGTTAAGACTTCAATTTTTTAATTTAGGTGTCATCTATGTATTTTAAACCTTGCAAGTAAATAAATTTCTATAGGGTTCTTCCCATTTACCTAGAATAATTAAAATTTATAGACAGAAATATCTCACAACGCAAATAATGGTATTTTACGTGTACCATATCTGGTATATCAATAAAATGAGCCGTAATATAGATACAATGTGCACAGTTGAAACATATCCAAGTTATTCTCATACAATGATATTAGAGAAATACATAAGTTAAAAAACAAACTCGACTGCTGCATTAACAACCCAAAAGTATAGACAAGCTAAGTTTTTTCTCGATAGATGATTGATAGAACTGTGAATTTTGATGAACTACGGTGACGATTTGTAAGGCGTCAGACTTTCATTACCTTTCTATTCATTAAGTTATACACCAAAACCGAACACGTTAAACGTGATGAGTATCTTGGGAGATACACGGTGGCAGATAAACATAGATAGCTTACCAGGCTTTGTAGTATGATACATGGCCTGCTAAAATCGTAACCCTTCGCAGCCAGATGAAACAAAATATGAAACGATTTCACCGTTCATCGTATAACTTCAGTTCGGGGCGTCGAAAAAAATAGAAAAAAAAGAGATGCACGAAGGCTAATAAAGTCCTTGTCACATTAACCGGCCAATAAATATAGCGCGTATTAGTAAACCAGAGTTGGCCGGGGCGCGCGCGCCGCCGCGGGGCGCCTTTGTACTATTTTATTGGCGCGAGGCGCGGCGGGCGGCGGGCGGCGGACACCGCGCGCTCTGTAGCTTATTACTCGCGGCGTTTACTTCGATACTCTCGAAGGGAGGGTAGGTACTTTTTTTTTAGGAGAATCGATATCTATCACCGTGCACTAACGCAAGCGTGTGAATTCGTGTCGAAGGAACAAAGATAATTTTGCCTCCGATCGAGCTTGGATTCAAAACTAGAGGTCACTCGATCACCTTGCTGGGAGTTAAGGGTTATGACAGTGAAGAATTCAAATAACTGGACTGTGTAGAATTCTAACCTAATGAATTCTACACACTCTATGAACAATATGAATAGTCGAAAATCATCTACGTGGCGATATTTCAGTAGTTTTTATTTGAAGCTCGAACAAAAAAACAATTGACCGGCGATGGTAAAAGAGTTCGTCCGTTGGCTCGTACCATGATATTAATTTTATTTATAATCGTTTAGTGCATCTGTTAGTGATCGTGTAATTTCCAGACGACGTGATCGATTTAGGTCACATTGACATAAAATAATATTTGCTTAATCGCGACGTGAACTCAGCTGTGAGACTAGCCAGTATGGAACCAGGATAGCTTCTTGGTCCTATCCTCGATTCAATTACCATCAAATTATCCCAAAACAACGAATCCTTATATTGAAAACACACCTATTGCCGGAAAATGATTTTATTATGAAACGATCTCGCTTCTACTATTGATCCCGACTCCGAAATCGTCCGTTATTTCAATCTCGGAACAATTTTGATTCAATTGCTACAAATAACTTAGGAATTTGTTGTGTGATTACTTAAGTAGAACTAAATGTCAAACTAAGTGTACATGTACACCTGGTCAGATAATTTATTTTCGTACTAAAAAATCATACGAATCGGGCAAGTGGTGATTATGATGACCGTCAATAGAGATGACTCAATAACGTAAATGTTGATGTAAAAAGCGAAAATTTATTGTTACACAGATTGTCTACAGTTCAATTACTGATTTACAAATTCGTCTGTTGAAATATTGATCAACAGTTTCGCGGCGACAGCCCGAGGTCACCAATATTCGCCTTACCGCATCGTTGTATTCATTTGACCATGTCTGTGTCTAACAAAATAATAAACGTACCGCGATGTAATAAGTGGTTAAATTGGAATCCACAAACGGTTAACGTAGATTAATCTCATTCTAGGAACTATGAAACCATTAACGCCACACGGAAGGAATTACTAGTAATGAGACACTTTTCCAGCGGAAGTGGCGAAGTTCCGTAAAAGTAAATCTCTTTGTGTCATAAAAACCAAGAACGACGTTGGTTTTGTGAAATGACTTCTTTGATTCGGTTATTTGTTGAAATGGAAGATCTAGCGCTGTGCGTTTTTACATTATGAAAACATTTTCGTGCAAAAATTATTTCAGTAGAGAAACGAGAGGCCAAGCTTGGCTGTAATCCGAAATGTAAGTCAACGTTTGTAGAAGTTCTATAAAAGTAAAACACTTGTGATGTTAAAGTATCACAATGTTTTACATGTTTATTACATACTTCAGCGGAGGATAAGGTTTTTCTGCGTTTATTTATATTTTTAATAGCTTCCGCCCGCGGCTCCGCCCGCGTGGGCATCGAATAGATTCCTCCGTCTTGTATATCGACAGATCACGCTCTAGATCATGATCCCGACTGCTATTCATGATCGTTGTTGTTGTTGTTGTTGAAAGTCGTGGTTGAGATTTCATATACGCAATATTCAGACAATACACGTTATTGTGTACTATAAATAAAAAAGGTTTTAAATATGGAAGTTTATTTGATATCTAAATATTTATGCCTATATTTAATATTGAAATATATGAAGCTCTCAAAACTATTATGTTCATACACATAAGCACAGCCTGTTTACTAGAGGAGTAAGCGGTCACCACAGATCCTAATTTAATCTAATTCTACTCTGACACGTCTCTTTTTCCTTATGGACATTCACCAGTCAATTGATGAATTTCAACCCACTCTCAATATGATATTTTCTTAACTACCAAAAAACTTGATGCTGATGCTTGACCATATCGAGAAAAACGTTTCCTAAAGACTGTCGAGAGTTGACATACGTGCATCAGCTGTAACCAAAGATGACTCATTTCATGAAGAGTATTCATAAAAGAATTCGTAATAAATGATACAGTTTCGCATTTATTTTCTTTTAATTTTTCGTCCTTTAGAAAGTACGACATACGGTCAAAACATTAACACGACTTCTGTGGAAAAAAAATGCGTTCTGCATACGGCTTAAAGGGTCAGAACGAGGGTGGGCAGGGCGCAACGCGCGCGACCAATCAACCAAAATTAAAAGTTTCCGATACATTGCCCGTTCACAATGAGACCGTACAGATTCCGGTTAAATACTCCGTATTAAGGTGTCGTTAGTCAAATGACAAACTTTCGACCCCTTAAGATTAAAAAACGAACAATTTTGGTCTCTATTTAATCGTTCCATAGAGCTGAAGTGTCGACGGACGGTTGGTTAACATTTCTGTGAGGTTTTATGGACAAAGAAACTAAGATACTGGATTGTTTTAGATTGAATTAGGATTTTTGTATAGTCCTTTATATTTAAAGGCTTATTATTTGATTTTTAATCTACGGTCAAATAGATGTTTACACTTTTTTTTACGGATCTAAGCATGCACATGTTTATCACAAATGTGTAGATTGAAAAATTACGTCAACGCTTGAAAAATAAAATCAGGTACCAGTCAAGTTAAAATGAGGAACATTAAAATAAAATAGGATACAAACATTTTTCTTGAACTGTTTGAGGGAAAATGATTTTCCGTTATGGGATTAATGCAACAAACCTCCAAAGTCAAAATTTTTTTTTTAAGCCGGGAAAAAAAGTTTTTTCGTATTCTGCAAGTAAAAATCTGCAGTAAAATCTGTTTGGTTGTGCTGTTAATATCTGGATAGTTTTGATGCGATTAAATATATGACATTTAAAAAAAATAAAAATAAAAAGTGAAAACGGTATTCCTTCATTTATATATAATTTTTTTTCTCTACCAAAATGAGTGAATTTAAAGTAGAAATTCGATACATTTTGATCTTTTATTACAAAAAGGGTAAAAGTGCGATATAAGCTGCGAAAAAATTTCTGACATTAACTAACCTAATGCAGTGTCGATAAGAGTAACAAAAAACCCACTCAAGCGTTTTCAGGCCGGTAAATTTGATGTCGAAGATGAACCCCACTCTTTGCAACCTGTTACTGATAAAGTTGAGACTATTTTGACAACAGTAAAGAAAGATCGGCATATTAGTTCTTACGACATACAAAAAAAATCGATACTTGGGTCCTACACCAGCTCACTGAAAGAAATTTAATGAATCGTATATTCATTTTCGATTCTCTCTATTGAAACGTAATGAAACCAAATCGTTTTTGAAAAGTTTGATCACTAGTGATGAAAAATGGATTATGTAGGACAATAATGTACGAAAAAGATCATGTTCAAAAGGCAAGCAAGCTGCACAGACTATAGCGAAACCCGGATTAATTAGCAATAAGTTTATGCTATATGTATGGTGGGATCAAAAATGTATTGTTTATTATGAGCTATTACTGCCGCAAAACCATCAATTCGGATCTTTGTTGTCAACAGCTGATGAGACTCGAGCAAAAAGAAGAAACAAAACGGCCGGGATTGATCGACAGAAAGGGTGTGGTTTTTCACAATAATAAAGCCAATCTAGACACATCTTTAGCCACTCGGCAAATTTTGAGAGAGTTTGGAAATCATATTTGGAAATGTAAATGCATTCATTATATAGTCCTGACCTTGCACCCTCAGATTTTCATATATCTTATCAGAATTCTTTAAGTAGTGTTAGGTTAACATCAAGAGAGGACTTTCAAAACTACTTGTTTTTTATCAGAAGTCCTAAAATTTCTACAGCAATGGGATTATATCACTATTTACAAAACGACAACAAGTTCTTAAACAAAATGGCACACACGACACACACACACACACACACACTCATATATGTATATACACACACACATATATATTATAGTTCAATATAATAAAATAGGATGAAATATTATGTTGAATTTGTACATAAAATACGAAAAAATTTTTTTCTCCAACCTTATATATAACGGATTATTATACAAAAACGTTTTTCTTTTTAAATTAAATTTTCTGTTTTAAGAGAAATAATACTCTTATCTTCAGAATCGAACCACCTCTATTACAACAGACTCCCTAAACATCGACTTGTATAAGTTTCATTAATTTGCACGCTTTATTTTTAGTGTTACCGCATAAAAATGTCCATTTTGTTTTCGTCCCCCTAGCCTCCCTCGCATCATTCACATAATAGTTGGCCGTCGTCGAAAGGGACGCTTAACAAATGATACGACGCACTGCTATTGTTAAACCTTTTGTTGTTTCGCTAGGAGCTTTCATTTCGCGCTTGTAAAAGGTTAAACGGTCGCTTTCGCCTCTTCCCGAATGTGAGCTTTATTCGCATCGTTAAGAGATGTCATTCTTTCCCCCCGTCGCGGTGTACTTTAACGCCTTGCGTTCATCGCGGCCATCCTAATGCGTATGGCTAATAAGTCACATGGGTATAATTATTATTTTATTGCGCATACATCGTACGCGAGTCACGGGCGTCCGTGTTTAGGTGGTGTCGTATGTTTTTTTTCGCCTCTCGCTCTGGTCCTTTTTTTCCATTCATTCATTCTTACTTTTCGTTGTGGGACAACGCCGTGTTTTGTCTCGGACGGGCGTAGGATGTGTTCCTTTCGTTGCGTTTCAGAACGCCTCATGTCGACGCACAGTCAAACTATTTTCCTCTTTAACGCGTCGGCTTTAAGATTAGTTTTCGATGTAAAGCATTATGGAAATTCAACGTATGCAGCTTTCATAAGACATCCGTATTGTCGCCGTATTGCCTTGCGTCAAACTTCATAATGTATAATTAGCTGTTCCGATTTATGGTCTTGCTGTAAGGCTAAATGAAATAATGACTTTGGAATTCGTTGAAGTACTGTCGCAATTATACAGCTAAGAGGTTAATATTTCAGTAAAAAGGAATAAATTTATTATCTCCATATCGTTACGAGTTCAATAATTTTATAATGAATTCAAAAAGTTAAACATACTTTAAAATTCTTTATGGTATTTAATCACGATGATTATTAGCCTAGTTAATTTTTTTATTAATAAAAATTTATGTCCATTTCTTCCATTGATAAAAATGTTTTACTTGAAAAATATGAAATGTATTTATTATTTCTTAACGATAAAAAATATAAAGGCATAAAACATTCAAATGACCTACTACGTATGTAAAGAGAGTTTTATAAAATATTAGCATTAAATTTCTGCGGTTCTTTAAGTAACGGAAATAAATCCTAACTAAAACTCCATATACACATTTTACGAAAATAAAAATGGCCATCATCTCTTTATTAACAACTTTTTTATGCCAACGCTATCACATAATCACATAAATCTGATTCTGATCTAAAAGTCTGAAAGAGATATAAGTTATTCTTAACAAACGTTTTCAATTAAATTTCTGAAAATAATATTTATTTTCTTACAAAAATCTAAAAAAGGTACATCATCATTTTCCCTGAGCAACGCACACTATGTACATTAACGGGTTTATATTTCGTTGTCAGTTTTTGTCATCGTATCGAGTTTAATTTGACATTTTTATAAGAAATTAAATATTGCCGTTTCAGATAATAACACTTTTTTTGATTATTACGTCAAAAAAGTGTCCTTACTGCAATACTCATGTTCAGCACATTGAAAGTGTATAAAATAGGTGTGTAAAAAGCCCTATCTTTTCGTCAAACTCTTGGCCGTTTCGTAACTGACTCTAATCAAAGATGCGCTGCGCGAAAAAATACGGTCGTATTAAGCCAACAGATTTAATTTATTTACACAAAGTTTTTCACTTTTTGATACACTCACCAACGCTACTTTCGTTGTTGAATCTCAATGCACTTCATAAACTCCGATTATTTAGAAATTTTGTTGGTAACCTGCATAAATAATACGTCCTTTTATAGTCCTACAACCAGAACGACCCGTATAGCTCGTTAACCGCCTAAACCGACGCGAGCACCAACATGGATGTGTTTGATTGTAGAATTGTTGTCCAAAACGCAGTGATACAGGATGTCTTATTTCGTTACATATTCTAGCAACCAACAGTCACTATGTGACTGTTGAGAATTATAATTAAAATCGACCGTCGCCGAAAAATATTTGAAACCATGAAAGGGTACAATTTAAGTCAAAACGTTTCCGTTGGTACAAAATTTGACTATAAGAACCATATTATCGTGTAGATAGGTTGGATACATAGATTGGAAATATTCATTATTTTTTTTATATCCTATATTTTATTTTCTTCTATTTTTATTCTATATATATATAATCGCATATTGGTTATAAAATTTGATAGCAAAATCGTCATTTATGATTTGGAAAACATATAGGGCTAGTAACACTTTGTGCAAGTCAGACATCATATACGGTCCTGAATTTATACTTTTACGAGCTTTCATTTAACAGTTAACTCGTAAATATGGAAAAACATTTTCCGATTTTACTTCCTTAAATTAAAATTTAAATACAATTATACACACTTATAATTTCAGAGCAACATTCTTAAGAGGAGGAAGTCAGAGATGCACTCTACGTTTAGCAGTTATTTAAATCGAAAATGGCTGTGTTATGAGCTCATCGCTGTTTATGGGTTTCACAAACGACTCGAGCCATTCTTATTTAGCCCTGAATTGTGAATTATCTCGCGATGCCGTTCTTCACCGTTTATGAACTAAGATCATTAAAAAGTTCATGATTAACGTCATCTTCGTGTATAAATCCACTACCTTCGGATAGACAATCGGACACCCTGCCCCTGAGCCAGCACTTCAATTTAATACTGTCAATTAACGGTTAATTTAATACTGCTTGCTTTTTTAAATATGTATAAATAATAAATGTTGCATTGAATTGATAATTTATGTACAATAAATACACTTAGATCTTATACTAGAGTAGCTATGCTATAAACGTAGGTCAAACTGAAAGTCCTTAAAAATCAAAAACTGAGCAAGCCAGCAAGTTATTTCTACTATTGTTTTTCAAAATAGTATTTGTTGACATGAATTTCATCGTTGCATTCGATAGAACCACTGAGAGATACACTTTACCCACTCGCACTTAGCAGTCGCTTCTACGGCCTTACCATTTGCAGCTACTGCTCTTTCGGCGTCCGTGAACCATTTCCAAAACAAAAAGCAAATTATTGGCAGTGTACAAGTCTGCAGTGACTGCTTTTTTTTATTTCTTATCTTCTAAAGCAATTGTTGCATAAGAACCTGTTAATTCGAAAAAAGAGGCCACTATCTTTTTTCCAAAACTTCGACCTCGTTTTACTTTAGTAAGGCACTCTACGAAAGGACACACCCCGCTGTGCAGACTGTTTCAGGATCGTTTCAGTTGAATTTACTGTTAGTAAATTCAACTTTTCTTACCTGTAACCATATCGTACAGAGTATGTGAGTCACCACCAGCAAATTTTTGCAACATTTTACGGCACCAATTTGCTGCTTTTGGTCAAATTATGAGGTATCCATTGAGTACAAAGCACTTGATTGATTTTGTGCACTTGACTCGTACCAATGCCTAAGCTAATCTGAATCCGCTGGTAGGTCACTTATTAATCAGTCTCTATTATGAGCCGCACAGCACAGTTGTTGTTTTCGGTCGTCGCCATAGAAGAACGTCTCAGATTGCAGCTCGTTAGTCACTTTCGTGCAACCACGTTTGAACTAATTAAATTGGTTATAAACAGTGCCAAGGGAGAGAGTCTCATCATGAAAGGCCAACCAAAGTCTAGTATAAGTTTTTCGTAGGTTTAAATAGCCACAAAAAACATATTAAATCTTTGCACGAAACTTTTCTCGCGTTAAATTCATGTTGGCGTTGGACAAACAGTTCTATTTTTACCGCCAATTTGTAAAAACAAATGACAGACGAATGCAATATATATTATAAGATTGGAATAAACATTTATTTTTAAAAATGAAATATGTTTTATTATCTACATTTTCCAAGTGGCTAAATTCTAAAAATCTCTTAAGTGTCACGCACGTAACATGTTTTTACGTTTTTAAATGACAGAATGAGAAATAACGACTACGAAAAATTATCTCGATTCAATATGTGTCGTAATATGTACGTTTCTGTATAATTTATGCCCGTTACCTATATTTAATTTAGTTGCTATTTTTATTATATTTTTTGTTTAATATTCTTTTAGTAATTACCTTCGGCAATAGGTAACTTTTTGATATTTGGAGCCCAAGGAGAGGAAAAAAGTTAACATTGCGTTTTTAAAAATAATATTATAGCGTTGTTATTTGCAATTTTTAGAATAGCAAACAAGAATATCATATTTTTTTTTGTTATTACCAAACTGTATTACAGGACGCTCGGAAGATCTTGACCGGGCTGAAGTTGAAGCGAGTGCGAAACAAAAAAACAATTTTTGATTTTATGTTAATTATAATTAATAAGAAAAGGCAAAGACGGGCTGCAGGGGGCAGTAGCAAGCATTGACCCTTTCCTCTCATACCGCAAACTTTCCACTGAGACACAATTGTGGCACTTGAGACATTGATTGCGACGCAACTCGGGGCTAAATTCAACTCTGTCAAGATGATTCGGGTCTACTATAGATATACGTCCAAAGTTTTTGATAAAATGTATTTAAGTTATTTTTATTCAAAAATTTTATATCACTAGTAGAAAAAAACGAAATACAGCGCTAGGAAATTGTTTTAGTTGCACTCAATTTTCGCGAATACACTTTCAAACACACATGCCAATATTCAAAATAACTACGATAATTTGAAAAAATCCTAACTTGCGATCAGTTTTAGCTAATCATGTTTAATCATAAATATACATAAAAGCTTTAGATTTTATGAAATAAGGAAAATACATTCCCATAGGACACAGTAAACTAAACATTTCCTGGGTACGCGGCTGATAGCCATCGACGCGTGCGCATTGTGCGCGCTATTGCGCGAGACCCACCGGCCAACGCCGAGCCCTTTTTGACACGTGTACTTCATTATTTTCGCGCCAAAATGTTCCGCTCGCTCTTTGTTAGGAGATTAGGCGCTAGTCCCCGTGTAGGGTGTCTCCTTCTGTTTTTGTTGTATACAAATGTTTTTCATCACCTTAAATAATACTACAATGAGATAAGAGGTAATCATATTGGACATATTATGACATGGCCGAATAAAGAAAACATAATCAACTATCGATAATTTCTAACTATTATGGATAAAACAATCAGTGCTCAATCACGATTTAGGAGGAATAACCGGTATGTTCTCAGCCCTTTACACCGATAGAGGAGAGGAAGTCATCGAAACTATCAGGAACAAATAGGATATTTGATAAAGGGGGAGTGGGCCATCGGAATTCTCGCTGACTGGATGAAATGCAATAACGGTAGCTGCTACTTCACGTGTATATTCTATAAGACTGTCTTATTTCATAGGTCGAACCGGGCAATTTTTGTACCTTTTGTACTCTGTGCCTAGTCGGTCATAGTATGGCTCTGCCAGAGTATTTGTTATTATACACAAGGTTTGTTCAATCAACTAGAAGAATAAAAATTCTAAAATTTCTTTATATTTAAAATATGAACATTTTGTCAGGTTTGCTATTTCCTCATTCAAGAGCACTCCCTCTCATAATATTTTGTTCGTACCTTACGGAACTCGAATTTGAACATGTCCAAGCTTGCATCAGCCTCTATATGGGTTGATGTTGTCAATGAGCGAGAACTACGTTTACAACTTTTAGATGCATGGCTTAATTTTTTTGCCTTTATATAAAGCGAATAGTTTTGTTTGACTTAAGTTAAAAGCTCACTATTCTATTTTCTTACCCTCTAATTCGAAAGCAACACTTTAGCCTCTCATCAATCACAGTTTTAATAATTACTGAATGTTTTAAATAATCGATTATTTGTAAGTACAAAATTTATATATTAATATGTTCTTTTTAATTTGAATTATTTAATGAAGGTCACGAAGTAAGCTTGCTAAAGATAATATTTGAGACTCTATCATGGATTCATAATAATGTTAAATTTTATGATTTTAACAATATATAAGGAAAGAAAACCTGTCGAGTTAGACGCTATCCTGCAACATGCATTTACACGCAACATGCAATAGTCCTCCTATGACAAACAATCATGCAATGATTGCTTGCCATATGAGGAGGTTGGGTCCACATTTATCGGTTGTTTTTAACACTCCTTACGCCTTGGTGGATGTGACTGACTACATTTTCCTGAGGATGTGCCTGGTTGGCATGAAATGTACATAGAATTAACAACATAACGATTAGCGGACTAAGATAATTAGAAAATTAACACTTGCTTAGGTGTTCGACATCTGTCAATCCTTTAGAATCAATATTCGATTCATTGAATAGGGCTCCGTAGTGGAAGAACAGATTCGAGGGTCAGGGTGGGTTGCATGCTACATGTTAATGCGTGTTGCAGGCAAGCGTCTAATTGTGAATTTCTGTGAATTAACGCCTCACACAATTGAACCTGTAGAGTCTTATAATTCTAAACTAATATTAGAACTAGTATTGGTAAAGATCTTTAGCAATGTATATATGTACGAGTCATACACTAAAAGTTTCAATATTAAAAGAAAAACATTCGCTTTTCAGAGTGTGGTATGTAAGTCATAACACAATGAAACACTGTGTGGTTGAGCTATTTCGCTACTGCATTCCATTCAGTGACTGAGAGTTCCGGTGGCTCCCTCCATCCTCTATCAAATATTCTATTCCTTTCTAAAATTAAAACCTATAAGATATTCTGTTCCTTCCTTAAGGGCTGGCAAGGCATTTGTGACTTCTCCGAGATTGCGGGTGACCATGAACGACGGTGATTATCTGCTCTCTTGTGGGTTGCATACGCCTATGCCTCTATTCACAATAATATAATGAATAAAACTTATAAAGATAGAAATCAACAATACACGAATTATTATTTCGATGCTTGTGTTTGCTAATCGAATCGAGGTCCTCTTTTCTTTCAGGCGCACACGGTCACCCCAGCCGACGCCGAACCTCAATCGCCGTCGCGTATCAATGGCGGGTTTGTTTTACGTCACTTTTTCGCCCCCCTATTAATCACCCCCCAATACGAAAATATTGAAACACAGCCGGCGTCGCGCCGGTGGGCGGGCGCATGCGATATTTATTATTTTTGTCACCATTGTCCCGAATGCGGGATTATAGCGAGTATTTAGATGAAATTGGGGATAGCGCGCGCTAATCTCTCCTTTCGCGATTTGCGGTAATGCCTTTTGTGGGTGTCTGATCGATAAATACGTGATGGGATCTTCTCGCGGCGGACGACAGCGGCGCGCACGGCCGTCGAGCCGACTTATCAGTACGTATAAGAAGACATAGTCCTCGTGTAGTCCTGCAGTACTGACGAATTACCTGTCGAACACCTGGAGTATGCTCATAGTCTAAGGTTCATTTTTTTGATAATACTTACAATGCTCAAGTTGTTTATCAAAATATGTAGATATAAAATAACGATTTAACGGGGTTCAATTCAGTTCGTATATCGCATTTTCCGACCGTTCACTACACCTACCCACAATCTTATTACAGATCGAGGGCATAATCTAGTTACAATAGATAAGTCGTGCACAATTTTATACTTCCCAAATCGCCACAAATAGCGCCAGAATCGTCCAATTCCCGAACACAATCCCACCTCATCACTCGGCCGGTATCCGTTCTCGCCACCTAACAATATTCTCCTAAACGATCCGAGAGGCGTTAAGATATGGTTCAAGTCACGTAGCACATTAGTTGGTACGCGAACGTAGCCGATAGATAGCCTACAGGGCATCCGATAGGACGGCCTCGGTGCGCCCTTTACGATGTCAAAGCCGTTATTGTAATTGTGTTATATTGTTCGTTGTAATATTTGGATAGGGCGCGGTTAGACTTTAAGTCTATTTTAGAAATAAGATGTGAGTTTTTTCGATGAGATGCAATGCTGAATTTTATTTGATTTCATTAGATGGATGTACGAGCGGTGAAGGTTGACTGGTGAAGAACGTTGCCTTCGAAGCATCGCTTTTCATAACAAGATTATTACCTTGCTTCAATTCATACTGAGTAAAATGACTTACTTATAATCAAATAATTTATTTATCTTTTATATATTATTTGAATTATGCGATAATTAGTTTATTTATGGCAATTATAAACGACAAAGTATTATTCGTTAAAATAAAAAAAAAATAATGCTTTTGCATTTATTTTATTGTACTTGCTCTAGATCCAGTCAGTTGTAAAACTCGTTTCGTGAATACATACATTAGCGTTGTAGTCCCGAGCGAGCGCTCCACTTGTTGACAAACTTTAACGAAATATTCAATCACATAATATAGGTTTCAAGAATATGTGATTATATATTTGAAAATAAAAATCAAACAAAAATACAAATAAGCTACAAATTTGTTGTCGGCCCCTCGTGTCTATACACGAGGGGCTATTTCTATAATAGCACGACTCAAAGTTTACAAGAGTTAGTAAGAACTTCAGTAAGCTTAAAAACAAATGATTTTTCAATAAAACAAGAATACGTCACAGATACATGAATATGCGTTTTTATCAGCTAACAATTATAAAAGGATCCTTTTATTGAAAAAAAATGTGAGTCGTCACGGGACGCCCGGCAGATGTGAAACAACGAATTTGTACAAGTAACATGCGTTAAGACAAGATTACGACAGGAACTAAATATAGCATAATGGAATAATGGAAAAATTAAATATGACGAATTTTTTACAGAAAATGATGACTATTTATTTAATAAACATTTATTTTCATTAAATACAAAAATTCAATATTAATTTCAAGTTGCTACAACTTAATTCATTTCATCTATGACTTGAGTAATAGTTATATTCGATGTCTTCTCTAACGGTACTGTGACAAGCAATTGTCACAGTAATAATTAGTAATAACTAATTATTGGTTACAAATAATCAATTATATACATTTGTATACATTAATATAATCATTAATTGTATACATTTTCACTATATATATATACCACTGTACAGCGTGGCGACCCGTCGCCACACAGTGCACTCTACTATAAATAGACTGTATATATACCCTAATATAGCGTGGCGACTCGTAGTCACTGCAAGCGTCGCCACGCCAACAATCCGGTTTACCCTGCGCCTATAGATGTTTCACATCAAAAGTAAATAAAAGGATCTTTTTAAAGCTTGAAACAAATTTCGATTGAAATGTCATATACGAGGTGTATATACATAAGGCATTCAATA
The DNA here is from genome assembly GCA_005406025.1 of Eumeta japonica. Classification (NCBI taxonomy): domain Eukaryota; kingdom Metazoa; phylum Arthropoda; class Insecta; order Lepidoptera; family Psychidae; genus Eumeta; species Eumeta japonica. Next base: position 35,746 of record BGZK01000842.1, read on the forward strand.
TAATGAGTGAAAGCCATATCAAATAAATAGGTACAAAACAAAAACCGATAAGCATAAATAACAGCGGCTGTAGTGCATCAGTAGAACTTTCTAGAATTTTACGCTGAATATACTGGGGTGCTTGAAACCTTTCATGAGTCGTAACCTACGTATTCTGTGGCATGCGCGCTCATTCATTTATTTACAAAAAGCAATTAGTAACTATCTGTTCTTAGAAGACATAAAAATAAATTATAAACAATTGAATACGGCAAGGTTCAATTTTGATGGAATATACGCGTCTGTCGTTGACGTTTTCCTTGCAAAATAAAACTGTTTTCTTCTGACTATGTGTTATAACTACGTAAAATCAGATTTCCACAAATTTTATTTATCATTGACAGATTGAAAATCACTCTATATACATAAAAGAGCGATAAGCGAGTGACAAGCGGTTTTTTTTTTCGTTTTATAGCTAGGTAAATAATAAAATTTCTTGTACAACGATTAGACTGCGCAGGCGCACTGTTCGCATTATCTTTGGCGTTGGATGGCGGATGACTTCATTAGACGGTGTTTGTGAACACAAGTCATTTGACCACACATTTTTATTTAGGTACTAGCTAGCGGAACCGCAGGCTAACCGTGGCTTTGCCCGTGTGGACACATAATTAAATCTCTGTCAAGTAATATTGCTATTATTGATACCAATCTCAAGCCTGTTTTAGTTTAAGTTCCGATTTCACGTTAGTTCCGAATTGGTCTTGTTCTCTATTCCACTCTTGCGTCCCTCTTTCTCCCAATCGTGATATCGTACTCGATTCCGATATCGATCCCAAATTCGTTATCGATTCGAGTTTCTTGTAAATTATTGCACAACAACACGTTAGTTGAAAATATAAAATATTATGCGATCAATTCAGTAAACATTCCATCTATGTTTTTAATTTCCTTTAAGTCGGTCTATTTATGCGTAAACGACTCGCAAACAACCAAACATCGTAATAAAGTAATTATAGTTATAATGTTGATACTTTCTCTTGCTTTTGCTTTTGCCCTACCTCGCCTTCTCACACCGTATCTTCCCCTTCCCCGCATTCCTCAACGCCAGCTCTAACACCGCCCATTTCCATGCATAGAAAATAATCAGTTTTAAATATTCTAGTTATATGGACTTATACAAATAAACATGCATAAAAAGTAAACACTCAATTATCTTTTAAGGTACAATGAGTTCTATCAGTGTTTTTGAATTTCATCAAAAAATGATCAAAGCTTTGTCGAGCTATAACTAGACATACAGACAAACAAAATGAAACACAAACTAACAGCAGCTTATGTATTACAAAAAGGTGTTCTCTATTCGTACATTAAAATTCATAAAAATCAGTTTGACTATTATTAAGCCATGAAAATGCATGCAAACGAACACACAGACGAACAAACAACAAACACCCTATGTTCGTTTTTTGGTGTCAAACTATTTCTGTGCCAAACTTCAACAAAATTGATACAGCGACGTAGGTGTAAAAATGTAACAAACAGAAACACTTTCGCATTTGTAATAATAATATGAATTATAAAAATTTATGCTACTTTCAATGACATTAAAAACTTGATTATCAGTGTTAGATAATATTTTGAAACTTAAATTAAAACTTGAAACTAATATATCGTACAATATTATGATTTCCATTGACCTTTACTCACTATATTTTTTGAATATTATTCACTTTGTGTTCCAATTTAATTTTTTAGTTAATAGGTTTATAGTGCTTTAAAATAATTCCAGATGATCGAACTATTACTGTAGAGATATATACTAAACAGCTGATTGAATGTATGAGGTTTTGTCGCAGTAATATTTAGATTTAGTACAGCGAAATTGGGTACTCTCATAACATAATAGTGCAAGACCTTGGTGATAATGAACTCCTTGTACATCCAACGTTTAGTTCAGACTTGCATCGCCAGACTATTATTTATTCAGATCCGTTGCGAATTCTTTCATGGAAAAAAATGAAGTCCTAAGGAGATGTTGAAAATTCAGTGCGGCAATTTTTTGCGTTTTAGCTAAAGAGATGGGTTTTATCAAAGTCTCAGAGAGCTAGCTGACCGCTGGGTTCAGACTATAAAATACGTTCAGACTATAAATTTTGAATATTAAGATTTCCTATTTATATGATTATTTAATAAACAAAATGGACATGAAAAACCGACATTATTTTTGTGACACCTTGTTATAAGTAGGAGTTGACTCGAACTCATGTTTTAGCTATAAATTCATGATCATGAAAAAAATTAAGCAGTAACGTGAAACAATAATCGATGCTTTCTAAATAAGTTAGCCTGAATAATGAAATAAATACCGTCAAAGTCAGCGATTAAGTTTTATATCTTACTATTATTCAATAGAATTCTAAGTAACAATATATATTCGAAACGCAAAACCTCAGAGGTCACGTACAGTGTCTTCAACAGTTAAATATGCAAATTATGCCAAAATAGGTAAGTCCGATATTTAATACATCAATATAATTCTTTTAGGTAACTATTTGTTACTAAAATGCCTATATATTCAATGATACATTTAATATAGTTCTTAAAGCAAATGTAGTACCTAAGTAGGAAACATCAGAGTATAAATCTTATGAGAGATAAATACATTCTCTACTCTTATTCTCCTCTTTGTATTCTACCTATCAATACACATACAAGGAGATACCTTTTATACACACAGACAAAAAGAGGGAAATCTCTGCTTTATATAAATGTGTGTTTTTTTATACATTAATGCTTCTACACATAACTTTATGCATTCTTTCTTAATAGTTGGTTTTCCGAAAGGTCTATAGCAACTCTTTGGAATTTTCATCTACCATATTTAAAAAAACTAATCAATAAATTTCACCGACATTATAATTTTCTATCCAAAACTTGCCCATATATTTGCAAGTACCTCTATAATATTTAAATTGGTGTCTAATGAAATTGTGTCCACCTTTTTTTCACGGTGATTAATTTCTCTCATTTTTTAATTTTCTTTCATTTTCAGTAAAAAATATGTTAATTATATACAAAAGTTTCAGCATAGAATAAATGTATTATAGCAGTATATGCACTGAACAATTTCATATCCGAACAAAGTAGCGCTTCTTAGTATGAATAAACACAATTTATCTTATTAGATTTGATTCCCAACAACTGTGAAATTAATCAAAGGCATTTCGAATGTACCTCCCTCAACTACCTCCGACAAAGTCTAGACCGAGCCGAAATTACGTTAACGGCGCTTATTGGTCAGATTGGGTTTATTTTAGTTCGAGCTATGAATTTGTAACTGGCCCGCCGGGAATTGGCGCTGACTCGACTGCGCGCACGGCGCGGCGTGGGCGCGGGCTACATCGAATTTTCAACCTGATTCACAAGATCGGGCGGTATCGTAAGTAACGAAGGAGGAAGTCCATTTAATAATCTGCTTTATAGATCGGCAACTGGCTCGTCGAATCAGACATGCCGTTATCGTGCTTATACATTTTAAAGTAATGATTGAAATATGTTTGAAATGGTAACTAATAGCCATATAATTATTAATGAGTATTAAAAAAAATAGTCTATTATTATTGGTGTAATTATATTGCGGATTACAATATTACTCATTGTCCGTAAAATTTCACTATATCTCATGCATATGCGAAATAACACACTTTTATCTGTGCTCAAATCTTTTAGTTTTAAATTATATTGGTTAAGGTATTTACATAACAACAAAATATAAAGCCTACTCAAATTCAATCATTCCTAGCAATAACAGAACACAGTTATTTGGTATAAAAAATATAATACTACAAATAGGAATCTGTGTTCTTCAAAAGTTAGATTACTTTTAGCTTTTTACTTGATGTAATTATAAAGAAAAATCTCTTCTAAAAATAGTCAGGGCCGTCAATTGGTATCTAGTTACGACGTATGGCTGTAATCATAATTGAACTCAATTAGCTTTATAAATATACTTTATTTATTTTTTTTATAATTTGACTTATTGAATAGAAGCTATTTCACGTATGTTTTTTTTTATAATTATCAAAAATTAAGTATTTTCTAATTTGTGCGGTGTTCCATTTTTTTTTTTTGTTTTATTTGGAAAATGAAAATTGTTATATTTTGGTAGTGTCAACATAAAAAAAGTTGTTTATTATCACCATTAAGTCGAGATGTTCTACAATTATCTCTACAGTAGCTAATTTACTTTATTTGGTTATTAAAAGTTGGTACTATGACAGTTATAAAATAAGGTAAGTTTAATTTGCTTATATAATATCTAAGTTTAAATACAGTTCTTTAATTACAGTTCTTTTTACGATTCGGTACATCCAAATACAAAAGTGAAACCCTTATAGGATCACTTGTGCTTCTGTCTGAGTATTTATTCATTTGTTAGAGTCAACTTACATTTACAACCGATTAATTTGACATTTAGTACACATATGTATGAATAATGAAATCTAAACGTCATCTGGAGGGTTAGCTAAAAATTAAAAAAAAATTTGCAACTGTACCATGTGAAAGCGATTGTTAGGGTCTTGACTATATTTTCCTATAATTTTAAAATAAATGGTTTTAAAATTATTTATGAAAATAAATGAAAACTGACGATTCTCCTCTTATCTCCGAGAGCTACTGTGCCCAAAACTTTTAAAAAAAAAGCAAAAATAGTTTTGAATTTAACACTTATTAGAAAAACCTGCAAGAAGTCTCAAGTTTGCTTCTTTTTGGTTTGTTTCAAGGTCCAGTATAAACTAACACTCACTAAATATATACTATACTTAATATGTGTCAATTTATAGTGGATTTTGTATTATTGAGATGAAATAGTAGTTTTAAGGACAAATCAAAAAATGAAATATCACATTCTCGTCTATCAGTAGGTCTTAGTTCACCTGTTTAAGAATATACGACAAGACATTCTTCCACAATAGACAATATATTCAGCAAGTTTCCTCTACAATACCATACAATTTTTTAGTTTCTGCAAACAAGTTCGGATCAGATTAAAAAATGTGATGTATAATCAATGTGTGGAACTCGCGAGTTAAACTCGCAGTTGTCCAGTTTTCTAATGAAAATGATTTTGTTTAATTAAATCGCAATCACTTTGTAGATCCTCGTACATTCTGACTAAATAAATATTATAGTAACATGTTGATAAACACCTAAATGTTAAAATATGTCTCGTCTTAGTATTTTAGAATATTTAATATAAAATGTACAACTAAATAGGGAATATATGTTACAGTATCACAATAATTTAGTGTCCCTTAACAGTTATGCCTCCTCATTGATTCCTTGAAAAACTTCCAGATCTACGAGAAATACACAAAAATACCTCCCCTAAACACACGGTACAGCACAAAAGCCCAATCTTCCACGATGACGACTTTTCTTATTGTCAACGGGCATTTAATTCCTACGCCGACACGGAGTCGTTTGTTCCGACTTGTAGGCACGCAATTTTTCCGTATCAAAGTTTCCGAGTCTATAATCAGCCCGGAGCCTGCTATCGGGCCGCCGGCGCTCGCGCGGCTGCCCGCTTGCATTGTTCTCCGCTCCTTTGTTCGCGCGACAAATCCGATCGTAATGGCGCTCATTGTCACTATAATTTTTCGCCGGCGCGTGGGCGTGGCGCGAAGTTTCAACGCCGATGTTGTTACGGCGTTAAATTGAAACTTTTCGAAGTAACGCTTCTTCTTTTTTTTTTGGTGACGACTGTACGCGCATTCCTTTATCCGGCGATAATGCCCACGATGATAAACAATATATTTCAATGGCTGGCCCGGCAGACGTTATTCTGCCCTTTCCTGTAGCGGCATACCGTTCTGGTTGATGTTCGCATATCCGCCAACCTGGGCGTAGAATGAATTTCTCAACCTTTTGTAGCGATCGATGTCAAACTCATCCAGGTCCCGCTTTTGATTTCGATCGTCGTCCCGTTCTTGATTCTGTTCCCAGACCCGTTTTCATTTCTGATATCGCTACCAGTCACAGTTCCGATTTGCACTAAGCCGGGGACGAATAATTCCTTCGGTTCTTTTATGTGAATTCCGATCAGGCTCTTGGTTTTGATGCCGATCCCAAGCTCGATTTTGATCTCGGTCTCATTTTCGATTTAAGTCCCGATTCAGGCTCTTGATTCTTACTTCCCGTACCGTTTTGAATTCCAATACCACTAAACGTTTAAGTCTATATATTATTGTTGTTTTAAAGCAAAGTAATTAATTACATTTAATGTGTTGCGATGTGGTGAACAATAACTTTGTCAATTTGCCTCATGCTAATTGAGAGGCGGTGCGTTTGTATGTATTTTTAAATAAGAAATTCGAAAGAATGTAAAAAAAATAACGTATTCCTTGAAAAATATTAAACAGTATTTAGACCTCGATAAAGACGCTGCCTATCGGGATAAAAACTATCCCATCTCTCAAGTTGGACTGAATTACTTACAGTCCAAAATTTCATTAAGATCGATTAAGTAGTTTCGGAGTTCATTGCGGACCAACGTCTTGACACGGAAATGTTATATATTAAGATACCGAGGGTTTCGTGCATTCAACGCTAACTATAAACATGCGATTTTATAGGAGAAGCAAAATAAATTGTTTTGCAGGTATTTGTAAAATAAGTTTTGACTTGACATTGAAAAATTTTGCTTAGTGAAATTCATTAATATCATATATTTTTGTGCAATTAGGTGAATAAGTAAATTGCAGTATTTTATATTTTATTCTTGGTTTTTTGACTCTTATTTCCTTGCATCCCGATTCAATGCTTTATTAGATTTTAATCAAAAGGTGAATTTCATAACAAAATTAAATTAATATATACATATTCTTATATTAAATTTTGTCAAAATTTAATAGATGTAAAAAAGAATATAGACGTGTTAGAGAAAAATAGTGGTCCACATGATTACAGTACGAAAAATAAATATAATCTATGTTTACTTGTGAGTCGATTACATAAAGTCACGAACTCATTGACGGGGCTCCGTGTGCGTTTTCAGTAAGTTTGCCGTGGATAGTGAAAATTTACTCTTAAAATCATTTAAGATCATTATTAAACAATTACTTGGTAAAAATGGATATTATAGATTTTCCGATTATTTTGTGGACTAAAGTCCATGGACATAACCAGCTCGAGATTTTATCGAGTTATATCTTTATATAATTCTTTTGTTGTTAATTGTTACTGTATACAATTAAATATGAAAAGAACTAGCCTAAGTTTCTTACTCGTTCTTCTTGAGGGAAAACTGCCTTCCGAACGAGTGGAAAATTAATATTCTAATGTTATGAGTTATGCACAACCTAGGAAATAAAGAGATTGCTGTATTTTAAAGTTTAAACTCGACATGTGCTTTTCAGATGAGTAGATTCTTTTGGTGTCTATTATGGAAGAAATGGTTTCATGCTTTACATGTGACGACACTAAAGTTGTCAGACTTGGTTATGGCGTATGCTTTACGTTTTCGTTTTCAGTTACGAGTTTGTAACAATGGGTATTTCGTTTTAATTATTCATTAAATCGGTGAAACGGAAAAACGCGGTACGTCAAAACAAAAAACAGTTTTACTTTATATATCATTTTAAATATATGCCGTGATGCAAGACGGGAATATCATATTGCTACATAACAATAAAATTACTACTTAACATACAACAATAGTTGCACAGTAATTAATAACAAATTGAATATACACAAACATCGACAAACGCAACAGCGAGGCGTGGAGTCGTTCGAAACCGCGAAATACTGTGTTTCCCGAATTTCCCTCGGCCGCGAGGAGCTCACGCGGGATGCAGGCGGCCGGGTAATCAATACAGGGCCGGACTCGCGCCGCATACTAAGCAGGCACTACCTGCCACGCGCGCGCCCTCTGCAACAATACGACACCGTATATCACTAACTATAATGAGATGTACAGCAATAAATACGTCCGGCGGACTCGCGGTGTGGGTGCGCTGCGCGTTTTAGCGCATGCTGCAGTCGATGCACGGTTTCATTGCACACGACGTGCAACGGCGGCGCCAGCGATCTTCTTTTACAGACGCGTGTCGTTACATAAAATTAATTCGTATTTCAGTATTTGTAACGTGAGTTATTTAGGTCCCCTTCTCGTTTCCGAAGCGATTATCTCTTTGTTTACATACAAACTCTGTCAGTTTTTGTGCGGGTTTAATTTTTTTTTAGGTAGATTCGTCAATGTCAGATACATTTTTCTATTGTTAAATAAATCCTTAATTAAATCAATCAAAACATTTTTTATGTTGTTAACTTTTTTCGAAAGATATACAACAAAAGATTGAAGTGGGCTTATTTGAGAAATGAAGGTGTGTTTAAAAAATAAATGTCCTCCATATAAACTTCACTCTCGTTTGTTCACATAATAAATAAATTTAAAAAGAAACGAAACTCATGTCACTTTTTTTAAAGAATATATTCATAAAGCAAAATCCTCGTAACTTATGAAAAATATTTCTTCATATAAATTTTACGACCCTATTCAATCCCTTTAGGGATGCAATTTCAAAAAAACTTTCCTTAATACAACCCTAGGGTATCAACGAAATTTTCTATAAATTTGAAATCTCTAGAATTTAAGGCCTTTGCGATGTCTGCTATTTTATAGGTATACTTATATAATTTCAGCGTTCGCTCACGGCTCGTGTGGACATACAATTAATTTCTTTATTTTTTATGTTCACCGATCACGCTATCAACCATGATACCAAACTCGGGCCCGCTCTCGATTTTGATTCTGGTCCCATTTTTGATAGCGGTTCTGCCTTTGCGATGTTCACGTGAGCAAAGTCGCAAGCAAAAGCTAGTATCTTTATGAATTATAGCCTATATCGTATTCTGATGTATAAACTACAATATTGTGAAGTTTCATCAAAATCCAACCAATAGCTTTTCCATGAAAGTATAAGAAACATGCATCTATACATCCTCACAGACTTTCGCGTTTATACGCAGAGCACATTGAAAATTTCTGGATTGAATGAGAAAAAATTACTATTAATGGTCAAAAATTAATTTATTGTTTCTCAAAATATATTTCATCATCATAAATGCATATACGAATAAACCAAGTTCGAAAACATTTATGCCACTTCTCCTAGGTGACCTCAGAAACATGTTTTTTATACTCTTCGACAGCCTTATTCTGGTGATGAAAATAGTTGACCAGGTAATTGTTCTTTAATTTTTGTGAACGAAAAAAGTCACAAGGTGCTAAGTCGGGAACCGCATCTGTATGCAATCCTGCATACAGATGTGGAACTACTCATAAAATCTACATCTTTCTCCTTCAAAAGTTTGTTTGTCTGTTTGGCCATGTATAAGTGGCATTGTCGTGGTGCATGATGATGCGACATTTACGGTTATTTTTACGGAGTTCGTCAATAACTTCCGACAAAAAATGTGGTGGCGTACCAATCACTATTTACGGTACGACATTTCTCTGAAGCTATTGTAACCACGTGTCCAGTTTTATCAACAAAAAAAACCTATCATTCCTTTATAGGCACTTCGCTCACGCGTCACTTTAGTTAATTCCAGCTCATCTCGATAGACACCCATACGGTTAATTTTTGCTTTGTTTTAGGGTCATAGCAATAAATCCATATTTCATCATTTGTTACTATATTCCACACCAAATTGGACGCCCCTTCCTTGAATTTGGTAAGCGTGGCGTTGTACCAAGTGACGCAGTCCGTTTTCTGAGCCTCAGTCAATTTGTGTGGGATCCGCCGCGAGCACAGCTTTTTCATACCCGAATGTTTATATAAGATTGATTGTATTTGTCTCATACCTATGCCTAAGGATGACCGAAATTCGCGGTAGGTCACGTGCATGTCTGTCTCGATCATACGGCACACAGTATCGATGTGTTTGTTGTTCACAGCGGTGGACTGGCGACCACCACGAAATCAGTCACTGAGGTTGACACAACCGCGCTTGAATTCTGCAAACCAGTTATGAATAGTCATCTTGCATGGTGTTTTATTGTCAAAAGCAGTTCGAAACCGAGCAAGGCTCTGCTGAGCTGTCATATTACACTTAAAATCGTAGAAAATCATACTACGAAAATTATCACAACTTAAATCCAAAGTGATGAGGACACGAGATTTTTAAAATGATGCCGCAATGTAAAAATAATTGACAGTTAGTTGAAACAAACTGTATTTTGCAGCCAAAGAGTTTAATTTTCAAATGTAGTAATTACTTTTTAATATTATTTATGTAAGTGGCCAGTTCCAAAAAGTTATAGTGCGCCCCACTTAATATAAGTAGTACTAATACTATAATATTAGTAGGAAGAAGCATTAAAGATGCAGAACAAACGACATCTAGGTACAAAGAATAGCGAAATAGTAAAAAAAAATTATGATTTTGATTAAATTGCATAAGCCTTTGTCATCATTTATTATTACTTAGTGAATAAATTTTATGAGTGAATAAAATAATTCATTGAGCAATAAACAAGATTAAATTTTGTAATAAATCTCGTTTTAAAAATAAAAAAGGGAGGAATCAGTAAATATCAATCACATACTTGGACTGTAGTTTTTGTCAGCATGTTCGATTGGAATTGAAATTAAGAGTACTTAGAAAAAGTGTTCTTATTCATTAAAGAAATAATAGCCTTCCTAATAATTAAACTTCTAATAATGACGAAATCAACTCCCTCATATTCATATAATTTTATTCAACTTGGAAGTGCTCATTTAAAATTACTCAATGTAGTCATAAAAATATTTACCCCATAAAGAATCATACTCGACGCTCCCCGAAGGGCCGGATGGTAAATTAAAACAGACGATCGACGACGCCATAATTAAAAAGATAACGCCGTTTTCCTTTCCTAGCGCGCGGGCGGTGCGGGCGTCGCGGGCGGGGGGCGCCGGCGCGATTAGCCCGCTATATAATAAGAAAGCCCTTTCACCCTGGCCCTTTTCCTGGCCCTTTTTCCCCTCGGAGTCCGTTAGCCCATCTAACGCTCTCCGGGGAGCGGGCGATAGTTCAGAAATCCGTTCCGCGAACGTATTCCGCTGATTAAGTAAACTAAGATAACACTCCGTGTACAATGTTAAAAGTCAACAGGGTAGTAGTGCCAGAAATCGAAAGCTCGACGGCATCCGAGTTATGAGGGGTTGGTATTGTTTTCATTGGAGAACGAGGCGAAGGCTGTTGTTTTAGTATTCGCCATATTGTTGTTTGCCAGTTTGGATTGCTATCGGTTAGCTGTTGGTTTTGCGTTTTTGACGTGGCGCGTGCGGACGACGGCAGCGCCGCGGCCGGCGGGGCTCGAAGTTGTGACGGCTTAAAGTTAGAGTATTGTTTTTGCATTTTTTTTTTTAATTATGAATAGTACATATTGAACTCGCGTCGATGTGTATCGACTTTTACATTTTACATTCGTTCTAATATTAAAATTAAATTTAACACTCCATAAGCGACTGCTTGTGATTGATTTTAATGTGATTTATAAACTTGTGCAAGAAACCTTGCGAAATCACTTTTTGCATAAATTTATAATGTCTTTCTGTCCTTCCTTTCAGAATACTATAAATCAAACTTTGAAATAATGAAAGTCGTTAAACCGATAAAACTCAAACAAATACGAATATTTGACTCAAGTGAAGTAAGTAAATGAAGCGTGGACAGAATTTTTACCATTATTAATAAAAAGATCCTCTACCATATTTATGATTTTCAGAAACTTTTCAAACGCCAACCGCTACCATCACCAATGAAATTCATAACGTTCAGTTCTTTTGAATTATCTAATTATCTGAAAATTCGCATATAATTACGTCACTAATGTACTCTGATTCGTCACTTCAACTTGTGTCTCGTCCCCCTGCCGGATATAAGTCTTCTATCAGTATAGAAGACTTCTCTAAGAATAGAAGGCTTCTCTAAGCATAGTCTATAATATACTTAGTTCACGCTATATCTAGTGCAACTGTACTGTAACTTTTTGTTAAATATTTGTGAAGTTTTCTTTAAAGTTCTATTTCCCTTGCGGCGTTTTCTTAGACAATACAAATATCAAATTACTTTAAATATTTTTATCTGTCAATAACCCCCTATATATATTATTTCTGCCGATTTTTCGTCTTTTTGTATTTTCTAACCGGTGATAAATTAATAGAAAATGCAATTTATTGAATAGATACGGTCGTTCGAAGTAATAGATATAATACAGCGTCTTTTTGGAAAAGAAACAGGTATTATCTGAGGTATGTAAATTTATATAACAGACAATTGAGACTATTGGTCGTGAAAATTAACCAATGAAATTTTAAATCGAGACAATTGAGAGCCCTGGCCTCGTGTGTTAGTAAATAAGTTAAGTCATCGATTTCTGACCTCATACGACATACCTTTTAGCCTATAAGTGCCCGACCTTGACCCCGACGACAATTTTCATTAGCATCGGGGTCAAGATCCAAGTATCTACTCATACCAGGCAGTACGAAACACTAAAGGCTCAAGCTACTCCATCTCAAGCACAATATTGTGGCAGAGTAAAGATCTACAATGGGATCAAGGAAACCTAGCTGAACGATGTGTCGATGCTTTAAAAAATAATCATAAGAGGTACGACAAAATCCAGCATTACTTCGTTGCATCAATAATCGCGCGGACCGCCCGCCCTCTCGCGGTGTCAAACTACACCGCATCTGTTAGCGTCTGGAGCGTCATAAAAACTTAATAAGCGATCCGTCACCATAAAATAACCATTAAAAAGGCGACGGACGCTTTTAAAAATGCATCAAGAAATGAAATCGCTAGTTAATTACCAAGAGACCGGCGGCTCAGGTTACGCGGGGCGGCGCGGGGCGAAGGGCGAGGGGACTGCGATTTTTTTTCGATTTCGACACTTTTGGACAGATGTTTGATTAACGTCACGTCGCACGGCGGCGCAGTCGGGACGCGTGCTGCGGGTCGGCACGACGGATCGGAAGAAAATGTATACGAATTAAAAAAATTGTATATATAATTTGTTAATACTGTGTATAGTGCGTGTAGATATGTCGTGTAATTTCGTTTCGTTTCAAATCATAGAAACGTACGTGCATAAAATTGTAATAGAATTTATTTAATATGTTACGGAAAATATTTTAGAAATAACATTTGATTTGGTAGTTTTGAATTTACAAATTCTTCATTTTTTATTATTGCTCATGCGTCTGTTGATGTGTACAAGGATCGTGCAAAAACTTGCAGAATCTTATCATTAAAGTTTCTTGTCGCAATAATTTATGTCCCAGAGCAGTTAGACTAGTTTTCCACTATACTGGACATTTTTTTCCTTTTAGCTTTTTTTTTGATATTGTTACGAATTTTTATAAAAGTATAATAGGTAACAACAAATTATTCTATTGTAACGCAGGAAAAGCTAACGTAGAAGTTCGTAATTCATATTTTAACTGCTTTGTAATTTTTATTTATTCTACTTTAAGTTCTGTATGGTTTTATCAAATATTTACCCAAATGTTAGGAATGCCAAACTCTCTTAATGATAACTACTGCTGTGTATAAAAAATAATGAAATTCCTTATTATGTTTTAATTTTTCAATAGACTTATGAAATTATTATTATATTCGTTTTGCGAGTTTTAATTTTATGATATTATACATTTATTTCTATCATTCAACTTAAAATACCACATTTATCGTAGTAATTCAGATTTTTTTTTTTTTCTTTCTATTTTGATAAATTACCAGTACTAGCATTAACAATCTCCATTATATGTGATAAACCAAAATTTCAAAACGCGAAAATACCGCCACACGCCGTAAACAAGTTAACCGCCTTGGGGTTTATATATGCAAATATTTACTATCACAAAGCACATATAACAGGTAGATAAGGCGACCCCGCCGTTCACGACTGAACGCCTGAGTGACTGCTAACGAATCATTCACTCCCCCGTGTTTGCGTAGGTATAGATAGGCAGGGATAGGTAGATAGGTAGATTTACCTACGACCTATGCACGGACTCTAATTTCAAATTTCCACCTCTTTCCCCTTCCTGGGGGCATCCAATCGCTGAGGAGCGAAGCTTTTGTAAGCGTTAATTGCATCTTGTTGATGTATGGATGTGAAAGCTTTTTAGGGGTTATTTAATGTCGGCCAAGCTTTAAAGCTTTTACATAGACATTTTTGCGTGTTCGTGCGGTTTTATCGAAACGCAAAGTACTCGAATAAGATTTTTAAATATCACTTTTACAAAGACTGGTTGGTGAAACTGTATTTTTCGAAGTATGCCTGAAATACCGTCTCTAAAATTCCAACTTACATTCGAAATGACTTTCAGTTTTTATTTACGTAAACATTTAATTGAGATTATACTGCACTGATAGCTACTTTGAAAAGCTATAAAAAGCTGTGTAATCACCACACTTTTGTACGACACGTTAACACTGACAACTGACACTTTATTCAACAGAATCTAAATATTTAATGTATTTGAAACAAATCTTATGAACATCATTCTAAATTTTGGCGTTAATTGTAAATTACGTCGGCAATAATTGGGTAAATAAAATAAAATATCTCCCTGGCCACTCGTGAGATATAATCTTGGTATCTTTATTAATTACTACCGTTACCCGATCGTTTCTCTGAGCGTAAACAATTATTAAGCAACGATTTCTTCCTTTTATGATTTAAATTTGTCTGCAGAGAATAGAGAAAGAATTCCTTTCTATTTCATATCAATCAATCTGGATGTGGAACTTAGAGTCCGATTTGAATTTCGGATTCGATGCTAAGTACGATCCTGCTCCCAATTTCAATTGCAATGCTGGTTCCAATGCTGATCTTGGTCTTCTCTTGGCCTTTCATTTTGCAATTTGGTACTAGTTTTCACCTACGGCACTTCCTGAAAATAGAATTGATTGTTCCATCTCTTATGCCTTCTGATTATGCTGTCAACCACGATTTCCATTACGGTCTAGATCTAACTCTCAACGCCGAGCAAATCACCTCAGAGAATTGTATACTCTTAGCACCTTAAACACAAATACGTCCGCTGAATTAGTCCTTTACGGAACAATCTCAAATTCACATTGATTTCAAAGAGAAATCAATGTGAATTTACTTGCAGGATTAGTGATATATCTTAGCATATATATGTATATATATATATATATACGCTGAGGTATATCTTCAATAATTTCTAGCTTTTCTTTGTAAAGTCATATCAGCAAGGTGTTAGAAATTCGTTAATCTAAGCAGAATTAGCAAAGTGATAGTGGCCATTTTAATCTAAATTAATTTAATGGTGGTTATGCATTAATAATAATAATAGTGATACAGTACCGAGATAGGAGTTATAATTATTTAAGCAAAAACATATTTAAGTCGAACACAGCGAATTCTAAAACGAGCTACCTACAAGAAGTATCTTTAGGAGCCTTAACTCGGGGTAAAAATTCCCTATCCCTTGGTAAGAGTGCGGGGAGGTTATAGCTATCACCCAGATCAGGCCCCTGGGATGAATGTATTAAAAGCGCCTTTGAAGTATGCCCGCCACGCCGTCACGGAGGTGTCGGCGTGGGTACGCGGAGCAGCGTGTGGTTGTGTGCGTGACGATTTTATGTGTTAATCATACTTGTTTTTTTTTACTAGTAAAAGATTGTAATATGTAATTTTTATAAAGCTGTGGCAGTCTCACAGCTTCACGAATAAAACAAAAAATATATTCGAGATGTTTCATAGGCCATCCAAAAGAGACACAGCTTTTACAAAATAAACGTAAGTCAATGATATCGGCACTATTTTGGAAATGGTGCAATATAGAAATACGGTCTTGACGCATAGTATTACATATAGATATTTTTTAATTGTCTTTTTGTCATTCTAAATTAATGCATAAAATTACATCCCTTTGCGATGACAAATAACACCCCAGCCTCGAGTTCTTGTTAGCGAATCACTGTTTGGTACGGACGTTTTTTATTGTGACATAGTTCTAACCGTACTTATCGTCGAAACTGAAAACGCATCCTATCTGTAGGAAAATAAAACTTATTTTCGGTTTCAAATCTTTATACCGTGGAAGCGATGACGAAGTAAACCTATCGAAAATATTGCGGTGTACCGAATAGAAGTTGTTTTTAGCGAAAGGCGTCAGCCTGTGTGATAGGATTTGGATATGGAAGTGTGAACTAATCTCCGCGCCCTGCCGTTTGATAACTCAATAAAGGGCCATAATGAGAGACAAAATAAGGCCTTTGATGCCCGCTCCCCCCTTCCCGCCGCGTCCACCCCAAGCGGGCGCGAGACCCGGCGTCGAGGTGACGAAATCCCAATTATAGATAAAAAGATAACACTTGTACCCTTGTGTGCGGATTTAGGATGGTTTCACGATTGTGTATTGATATATTTATTTTAATATGTATTAGACGAGCTATGATATACGAAAAAAAAATAAAGACATTACAAAATCACTTGATATTCTTTTACTGTATTTCGTGTGTGTTTGTATACTTCGGTATAAGTTATTAATGTATTTTACTGAAGAAGATAAAAACACGATATAACTGAAATAAACATTTTTAAGGTTTTATTATACTTGGTCTAATCTCAGACTAGATGGATGTACGAACACATCTGCTTCGCTTAGCAGACATTACGCCCGCTCATGGCGTGTATGTGACACAATATATTCAAATTCGTAAAACACGTGTTTAATTATATTGTTATTTTAATAATCTTTTAATTCGCGACACAAAATACTTTCTACCCGAAATGACTGTCAACTGCAAAGGCGAGTAGATGGTCTGCGTCGTTTGATTTTCGCACTGCATCAACACCGTCACGTCGATTTTTCCCCGGGTTTAAAGTTAAATAAAATCCACGGCGGGCGAGACATCTGTCGGGGCGCGCGTAGTTTTGAACTCGACAACGTAACAACTCTTTTATAGGAAACGAAAGGGGAGCGCGAACAAGTCGCGAAATTAGAAGTCCCATGATAATATCTTCACGCCGACCCTCATATGCATGAGTAATGGGGTAGATAGAGTAGGTTTGCGACTTTGAGAATCGACTGGCATTTTTGCGGCGGCTACGTTGAATTTGGTATGTTTGTGTTCGTGTGTATTTACAATGTTCGCCGATTCACTAAAGTACAGTCGTGGAATTGTGCATATAGAATTAATATTAGATATACATTTTAAAAATTACAAATAATTTTGAGTCACAGATTTTGTACAACACAACGTACAAATTACATATCGCAATTTTCGAACAGGTTATTAGCGTTAACTAAAATTAGAATTGAGCTTACGAAAGATAGATACTCGCAAAGGTATTAAAAATATTTTTTTATTAAAATAATTCAATAGTTACCAAAAAATGTTAATTTTCTTTTGTTCAAAAGAAAATTTAAACATTTCAAATTAGGATTGAGAAAAATATTAAGGATTGTACAAAAACTTTTCTGAAATCAAAACCTAAACTGTCACGAATAACATAGGCTATAACGCGAAATCGCTAACCTCACTCCGTACTGACATGTTACATCACCGTCGGGCGCCCGAAACTCATTTTAGAAGATATGGAGTTTGGTTGGCGACTACCAAAATACTAAAAGGGATCAAAGGGACGAATCTATCAAACAACTTTTTAAAGCGGAAGTATACCTGCACTCAGAGAATCCAGAAAAACTTGAACTCACGTACGAAAGGTAACGAAACTCCAATGTCTCCATTTCATGACGTGCTTCCAATGTCATGAAACAAAATCACCGTCACATTACTTCATGAAAAGAAATTAATTCCATTCAAAAATTATAGATACGTATGTCTTCTGAACCACAAAATGGGCAAGTTGTTTATTGAGGCTCAAAATAATTGTTTCGCACGAATAGTGAAGGCATTCCCAAGGATTATAGGAAGATCTTGTTTCATGAAAGTATCAGCATCATAAATCGTACGCCCGATCATGAAACGCATCATGCAGGAAAATTAAAACTATAAATGTTTAGGTCCTGCAGCCGACCTTAATTAACTATGAGAGCAAACCTTTGACTTTTAACCGACTGCGAAGGGCTAAGATTTTAACGGGCCGTGTATATGTAAATCTGTATAAATTAATGTATATTCATATGTTTGCGTGTCACTTTTAAGATATTTATCATAATTTGATAAATAAGGCATCGTTAGAAGTGTCTTCATCGCCCGCTGGCTGCGCACACGATGTCGAACTAAATTCAGTATGACGCTCGCTAGAAGATGGCGTTAATGTCGGCGGTGGTATTAGGGCATTTTCTTCTGTAAATGTTTTCTGCTAAAGTGCATGCAGTACCCTACTCATATATCAGCTACTTGGTGTTATTTAGTACAAAACCCAACATTTGCTTGATCCGCCTACGTTTAACGTTCCATCTCATAAGTATTGTATTAAATTCTTGTTCTTTCAAGACTACATGAACTTAAACGATAATATTTAATTTTTTTGTTTTATTTACAGAAAATTATATTTTGGCTTTTGAAGACCTCCCGTGTGTCCCGTGATCAAATTGCATCACAATGATAAGAGTAATTGTAACGTTTAATTCTAGTTATTTATGAATCAATTTCATTGAGTATTGTTCGGATCGACCTACGAATTGTTGTCTATACTTAGTATTAACTTTGTACTTCTCTTTTACAACACTTCTTTGTCTTTGTGGCGCCTGACATTTGTGAATCATTTATCAGAATGTATGAAACAACAATGCATGTCATCATACACCCTTAATGCTTCTTGCATGTTATAAATGTTGTGCATTTTAATTTGTCTATTATTTTGTTTTCACATTGTTTAAAGAAGAACATTACAAGTGATTATATGTTAAGGCCGTGTTTCTCAGTGGCTGATATTGCTTCTGATTTAGTTGCGTATTGCAACTTGCATAAGGTAATAAAACTTTTATTATATTGACATTGTAGTCTCCGTAAAGGCCCCATTTGTAGTGAATATGCGAATTTGCTCTGGTATCGTGAGCAGTAAGTAGGTCTAGGTGAATGACTGAGGTGTCAAAAACACTACATGAAAGAGAAACACATCGCTGAAATACAGCTAAAAGTTTGTGTTATGAACCTTTGAATGAACCCCCTTATGAATGAATATTTTGAACCTATTTAAATATTCATCTTTTAAGTTTGTAATTTTTATATTGAAGGTCGAGTCAACATTTGAAGTGCTTTCTTAATTTTTTAGAAAATAATGAAAATTTTGAAACCATAATTTTTTTTAAAACGACTTTTTAATTTCCTTTAAAACGTTCTTTTCATGAAAAGATCGTTTTAAAATTGACTTTACATCTTGCATCGATTGTGGAAGGACTGATATTGATTTGTAGCAACTAAAAACGTAAACTTTTACGTATAATCTTTTTTTTTAATTAGGTAAATAAAGTAATATTTATTTACAAATCAAGAACAATTTATGATTTGTGTATATTTACTAAGAAAAAAACATTGTTTAGATACGGATTTTAGTTGTTATTTCTTTTGTTAATGAGTTCATTTTCAATGTACCCGATAATCACGTAAACAAGAGATCTATGATTTTGTTTTCATTTTCAGTATTTTTTGTTAAGGATAAATATGTGATAAATCAAGAACAGATTTTGTTTACACCCTCTTCGGTCTACAAAAATTTCCTAGTAGCATGATCGACTAAGGATTATTTCAAACAAATCAAATTTGCTTATTATTTAAAACATATTAAATACTAAAATATTTTTTTTATAACTTTTATCTTATCAAAAAAAAATAGAATATAATATTATCTCCTTATTTTCGAAGCGTGAATGCCAACAATTCCGAAATAAATTGTCCTAATGAAGGATTAGAGGATTTATTATTTAAATGTACAAAATGAAACAAATACCCAAAACAATATAAAATGCTCTAACTATAAATATGCAGATTTGTACATGCTTAATAGATACGGAACTTTCAAACCGCGACTTTGATTCGCACTAGCCTGTCTTTTAAACTCTAGTTCTATTTAATATATAGCACACTATAAACCATCAATTATATAGATTAGAATGAAAATCGCTCTAATTACTTTCGTCCTTGTACGCTGTCGCATAAAAAAGCAATCACATGTTTTACGCATAAAAAAAAATCATGAGCAAAAGTGTGGATTAAATTTTTAAATTATAAAACGCACACCGAATTCCTTTCGCATTTCATTTCGGATTTCATGTTACAGCAGAGACGGCGAAAAAAAAAAAATATTTTTGTGTCCGCTCCTCGCGCCGCCCCCAGAGACGTGCTGCGCGGCAATAAAATACACGCAGTGGCACTCGAAAAAAAAAATACTGCGCCTGATTCTTCATGCTATGATCAACGGCAGATTCTCGTGATGTATGGATCTATATTTTGATTCAGTGTTTACTCGTCTGTTGTGTTACGTTGTGTTTGTCGAATTTCCAAAAGGATTGACTTCTTGGTGAAAATATTACAAAGGAACACTGTAATAAATTGTCGTTTGAAATATAATGCTCTGTAATAAGAACAAAACAAATAATTGCATAGACATAAAAGTTTTGTCAATTTTAAGAACAGATTGATGAATTCAATTCTATGTTAATTGACTTAATACAGTACATTTAACGCATTTTGTTTAGTACGGAAATGATAGATGAAAATACTTGCTCTAGACATTCTGTATTGTGATAGGATGTGTTTATAAGGTTACATCTGTAGTGCCACTAAAAAGCAGGATCGGATCAATGGTCAAAAGGCAGTATATGGTAATCAGAAACAGTACCGACATAAAAATTAAAGCGAAAGTTGAATCAAAAATGAAAGAATTCGACATCGAGGGCACGGCCGAGATTAGCACCGAGAACAGGATAAAGACAGAAATCGTAATTTCGATATGGGACGATATGCAAGTTGAAGGAATTTATTTTATGTCTACACGAGCGCAGTGGCGAGTAACAGCTAGTTCAACTAATTTGTCACTAATTATTAAAATATTAAAAATATCGAATGTACATTTTAATACTTAAAAATTTAATGTTTATAAAATGTAAAAAATAATAAAAAAATGATATTTTCATATTCAAATGAAGCAATATTTTTCTGTCTCTACTAGCAGTGAATTTTGAATCTTTCTTTAAGAACTGGCGTACTGCCGCAATGCTCTACAACATTAAAGCGGTCTGGCTCTTGCTTTAATAATCGCATTGATGTGTAGCAAATTAATTTTATACTCCTTAATATTTAAATAGCATAATATTAAAATTCCAGACATATTAAAATACTCTAAAAAATATTATTAATTTAAACTGAAAATAGTGTACGACGCACTATTATCAACAACGAAAACGTCTAACAATTATAAATTACAATTTCTCATAGTTCATAAAAGTAAGTGAAAAAAACAAGTCTTCCTAAATTGATTTAAAATGTTAATATTTTAACCTGTACAGATATTATGAGCACAGATAAATGCCACGTGGACGCCAAGCACGCGGACCGAGATCGAGAGCGGAAGGAAAGACATATCAGACTACCAGCTTTCTTAAAGTTCTCATTTCGACTACTCTGCTGTCTTTCGTGCTACGGTGAACGCGCAGAGAGCATTCTGTCTGGGATGTTGTCATCACGTTGGTGACATACAGTCACCAGCAGCTCTCGACCAGCCGAGTGAGCGCCGTCGGCTTTAGGTGCA
Source organism: Eumeta japonica (assembly GCA_005406025.1). Classification (NCBI taxonomy): domain Eukaryota; kingdom Metazoa; phylum Arthropoda; class Insecta; order Lepidoptera; family Psychidae; genus Eumeta; species Eumeta japonica. The sequence goes on from BGZK01000842.1 coordinate 57,482, forward strand.
CAGGGCCTTCGATCCGCAGCTAGAAACATTGGAGGAGAGTACGTCTCAGCTGCGAAGCGATCTAACACTTGACACGGCAATAGTGCGGCTAGAATACCGATTAAAAGGTACACCTACTCGTTTTAAAATAGTGCGATTGACTCACTTACGAATTCTATAAATAGTATGAAAAGCTTCAGTCGCTTAAGAAGCTCTGTGGGGCTATTCAAATAGCTTATGTAATATAGAAATGGCCTTATGTACAAATTGTAGGAATTAATGATCATTTTAATAACTATATAGATAACTTTTTACAGTTACCTACAAAATATGGATCTTATTTCGTAGTAAAGAAATACAATTATGGAAAGAGAATGTACTGTAAGAGTACATTTAGATTTCTTCTGACTAAATCTTAACCACATTTTCGGAATAGCATTGTGAAGTAAACAGCTGAAAGCTGACAAGTTTTCTCACACTTCATAGATTTTTTTGATTATTGACTTAGTGTAATGACATGTGCTTTAAAACATTTTATGATTCAAGTATTGTAGTAATATTTTTACAATCTTCATAATCAAGATATTTTATTTTCTAATGTATTTTCTTTATAATTGTTTCTTACATAAAAAGCATAGTAATATTTGAGAGGTTGAAAGCTACGCCTTCAAACCAAAAAATACCTTCAGGGGGTTTTTACGGACGGTAAATACAATAACAAAAAACCCAACGAACACCATTGAGTCGGAATGACAATACGTACTGACCAATTATAATTTATACAATTCTAAGTAACAAACCTTTTAATAACGGGTACTATTCTAATTGTAATAATGATGTATCTAATGTAAGAAACGTTAATTTAATATTGATCAATATACATTTTGAAAAAACCTAAATAGTAAGTGGACATTTTTTGTAAAATAAACTTCTTGTCGATTTTCTTATCTAACTTTTTTGCATAGAAATTAATAACGTTATATTTAAAAAAAAAACGTTTTCGATAACAAACATTTCAAAGTAATGAATGAGTGTGTTAACAAACGGCCGCTACGCGTGTTTGATTTTTATCGTTCGACTGAATTAATGCCACTGAAAATAATGTAGTTATACCGATTTAGCGTTTACAAGTCATTCCGGTAACGGTCGTTACGTATTTGAACAACTAAAGCGTTAGAAAATTATTGCCGTGAACAATTTAAACACGTAATATGTTCATTAATACGTTTGCTTTGTGGAGAACATGTTGTGTGTGGAGAATATGTCTGATATCAGCATGCATCTGTACAATATAGATATATATCTCTTGGGATACCATTTCAGTGGGACTCTGTCTAAATAATTATGTTTATCTATTCGTATAAAAGTTACTAAACTGAGTCTGTGCTGCGTAGTCCTATACCTCGTTTAATTTATCGGCTTAGATGAAGCGGATATTACTCCATATTGAACCTTCTTTCGCCTATTGTCTCTCGAAGACTGGCACACTGTTGTCGACATCAAGCCGTCGTGTGATGTGATGATCTCAATAGTAGACCAGACCAAATTGGCAAAGCGGATAGGTTTGTGGGCGTGCAGAGTTCAAGCAAGCCACATGCCCTGGCCTCTTTTGGATGTTGACCCGGCACTTACGCCAAACATTCAGTTCTGTATAGGCTTTTATACCCATGTACGAAATGACTTTCAAACATCTTGACAAATTTATTTAATATTGTGTGAAATCGTTTGCCCTTATTCCAAATCACCGACTGGCCGTTGAGCAAAAATCACATACCTATTTATACTTGAACCCACTTCCCGCCACATAGACACATACCTTCATCACAAAGCTTCACACATATATGTATAATTACGATGGAAATATTAAATAGTTCACTAGGTACATTTTGAATTGTCAATTAATTAATAAATAAGAAGTACCACTTATACATCCTCTGCTTAACACTTTTTCCTTTCTTTCATCGTCTTGCGCTAAATAAAGAATATATAATCTAGCGAACTTTTGATTGGTTTGTATATACATATACATATTTGGCAACATTTCCATTGAAAATTTCGATAGCCATAAGTATGCTTTATCACAATAAATAAATGAATATCTGTGTCCGTTAATACATAATATAATGACGGAAGATGGCGCTGTGATCGAAATCGACTGAACGAAATGGAACGAACGTTATATAGTACTGATATCCTGTGCGACAAAAGAGTGTCTGTCTGTCCACGTAAAGGACATATTTCTAATACAGAAGCGCTCGCCATACAGCTCTCAACAAGGCACAGGATGCTCAGGTATACAAAAAAAGATCAACTCTGAGAACACACGTTCGATTTCATTTGAGAAATTCCAGAGCAGCCAGCTTATTACAAACTTAAAAACTTGTGGTCCCGTTGACGTCTACCGAACCCGTACTGTTGACTTTTAACATAGGAGACGACTATTAATTACTCTCAAAAAGTTATACAGCAGTGGTAGGTAAGTCTAGTATTAATTTCGATATAGTATAATCATAGCACAGACGGAACCCTTCGTGAGCGTCAGGGTGAGCGAGACTTGAATCAAAGATGTTAGAAGGAGAACTATGTATAACTGATGAGTTCTTCAATTTTTCTGTTTACGAATCTCATGTATACTCCATCTAACACATTAAACGTACGATGCACTCTTTATCACTGTCGAGGTTTCTGTACTTGGCGTGAGCCCTCGCCAACTCTCTTCCTATCTCTGACTGTCCACTTCTTACCCTTTTGCTTTTCGCCAGCTCGGCTTCTAAACTTATATTTGAATTAATATCGAATGGAAATAGAACCCACGTTCGCGGGACCGAGAACGGAGACCAGATGCCTCACACGCCACCGACACTTAGCTCAGCTACTACATTATATATATATATATATATATATATATATATACTAACTGACCCGCCCGCTTCGCTGGGTAATATTTATTTATAAATAAAATGGCGAAGGATTTACGGAATTCGAAAAATGAGTAGCCTAGAACCATCTACAAATCATTCCGCATCGAATGGTCCCAATCCCATGTCTATACGTTTAGTAGTTTTTATGTGATTGGCGAACAAAGACAACCTATTTTCATTATATATGTATAGATATATATAATCAACAATTACAAATAAATAATCAACGGTTAATAATATGAAAAACAAAAACATGAATTTATAATAAAAAACAATGATTGGTAATAACGTACGGCCAAGGTGGTAATACAACTCCCTCATCTATATAATTCCGTGCCAACCAACCAAATAAACGAAATTTGAAGTCACGTTTAGTTATGTATAAATCTAACGAGTATTGTAACACTCCTTATCAATGTAAAATATGTCGTCTAAAATAATATGGGCACATATATATGTTTTGATATAAGATAAACAATGTGTTACAGTTTATATACAGGCTCTTTTGGGATGGTGATAAGATGGTTACTGTAAATAAATATATTTTATTTGAAATGATTTATAAATCTCTATCATTAATTTTTTTTCAGAAGCGCATAAGTTTCGACTTTGAAAGCAATTAAATCGTAAAGTATTACCTCAAGGAAAAAATCACTTAAGAAGTTTTTAGTGCATTTTTTCAAAGAAAATATCCTTTAATTCTATATATGGATTTATATTCCCCTGTTTCTTTTAATTCCATCCGTTTATGTCTTTGTGTAAACAACAAAGGTTGAAAACAATAATAAATATCTATATATATTGCAAATATATCGGTAGTAAGAGCAATTTTAATGATATCATTCTCGAAACACGATTGACTAATATTTCATTTCAGTGTCAAAATTCAAAATTTGAACATGAAATAACTTTCGATTTCAAAGTTCTACCTAGAACTCGTCATAGATAGTAATAATGACCTATTTAGAAAGTGCATATAACGTTAGTTTCCATTTATATTACTAATATAATTATTCCCACTTGTACAAAAAATATAGTCCGCATCCCTAAGCACGGTTTTTCGCTGAGAGAGATTCACCAGATCGTAGTCCCTACAATGCTCTAACATGTGCGAAGCTTTAAATGACTTTGAAGGTTCTGATAAATTGCCTACGATATATACCATTCGTTGTTTGTGTATAAGAATAATGACAATACTGCCGAGTTATACCATCCCACTACCTTTTTTTTTCAGATTGGGGGATTCTAACAACCGTCATCATCAATAGGATGACAACGTGCGAGGTCAAGGAGTTAAGGTGGTCACTGGGGCGCAACTCATGTGGTACAACTTGACTTAAGTTAAGAATTCATTGGTCCATTCGCCCGCGGTTAGGCTAGAATACAGTAGTTGCTGGTTTGAAGGCAACGCATTCAATAAATGAGCCAGTTATGAGTTATTCTTTTTATCTCTTATAATTTCTCAATCGCTAATTTAATGACGGTACGCCGGAGCCTGGACCCGTACTGGCGAAGATAGAAAATTTTCTTCATTTTTTTTAATTTTCAAAATATTCAACAGTTTCAGAGATCCCAAATTTCGAGCCAGATGGAAAACTCGCAAGACCACACGGTCTCGGGGACACTCGTGCTGGTGCACGTTAATGAACCCCATTCGTTCCGACCGCAGCGCGCCGCGTCCGTGATTCAAAAACGAATCTCCGGAACAAGAGCGCGTTATTGCCGGCGGCCGGCTATCACACGTGTCGGTCGGCCGGCTGCGGCGCGGCGCGTGAAAACGGCGCGGTGAAAACCGAAAAAAAAAACGAACGACTCAGAAAAACACGAATCGAGTTCATGTTAATATTTGAAGTATTTTTATTTGAAATTTCCATTTACACCGTCCGTCCTCCTATGCTTACCCCGCCGCCGCCCCCCCCCTTACGCGGCTCCCGCCGACTCGCTCCCTCCCCCCGCGACACTCATACATATTCATTCGATGCACCCTCCTTCACATCCACTTTCTCGTGCAAGTCGAGTGCCCTTTACACCTAACGAAGGGCGGGCCCCGATTTTCAGTTGAGAAAATTAAAAACAATTTTCCGCCGTCGAAAACTTTGGAGTGCTCGCGAACGCCGCGACTGAAGCGTTCGTCTCCCGGCGAGATGATAGGACGGCTGATAATTGGATCTGCAGTGTTTTGGCGCCGGCGGTGGAGGCGTTTCCTTTGATTTCGGAAAATACGTTCGAGATGCGGATTTACAATTTTTTTTTTTTTTTGGACACGAGTGTTTTGTTACCTACGGTAATTAGACGGTTATCGAGTGCTGAAATCAAATTCTAGTTGATGATATAAATAGCGGTGTGTTATTATGAAAACAGTTTTTTCTTTATCCTAAAAGATCATAGGTAACCGTATACTTCGTACCATAGTATGAAATTTTAATAAGATTCTCGTGTCATGTTTAAGTAACAAGACACGAAATTTATGTCCATACCGTAAGCGTTGTGGACACTATTTGGCGGAGCACTAAATAGAAGGAAAACATAAGTAACATTAAAATACATATATTGTCAATCGAATAAGACTTCGCTTAATATATTAAAAAAACTATCATAACTTATTCTCTATTTCTTATACTATTGAAATTCTTGATAAATCATTAGTTTATTATTATTATAATATAAAACGATACTATACATAGAAAACAAAGTAAGCCTTAATATATTCAGCGAGAAACAAAACTGTATAACCTTTTAAATTACATTGAATTATTACCTGTGCTTAAAAAATATGTAATAATTGTATTTTATACACCATACGTACAATTACATGTATGGTGCGACTATGCCATTTATGTCCAATTTTGTAAAATTAAAACAAAAAATAAACACAGAGACGTTAAACGCAAAGACACGATTCTTGTCAACTTATTTGTCCGTTGAACAAAAGACTAATAACTAAATCTGGAATATATCACAATAAATATTATACGCGTCTGGAATTTACTTCTTAAAAACGATTGTCTTTGACTATAGAATAGGCAAAACGGGTAAATAAACGCATCTCTTATAATACTGAAAGCATGTATGTATTTGCTTTTATTTTCTTTTAAACATTATCAATAATATTAAATATCAATATTATTAGATGCAAATAAAAAAAAAAAAAGCCTTCCCGGAGGGAGATCTAACCCCGCTCTCCCTTGTGACAGGAGGAGTACTGACCATAAGTAGCACTACACTGCCGAAGATGTTAAAAATCAATTAATATAGTGAATTACGACAGAAAAAAATTTCGCTTTTTAGTTAAAGCTTGTATTAATTTCACTCCTCATAAAGTTTCCATACCGGGTGTCTTACATAAAATCGATTCTCGGTGAATAAACTCCATAAAATATAACAAACACGAATATAAACAAAAATAGGCTTCAATTGCACCACAACCCGCGCCAGACGGGAATCGTAAAGAGTAAACGTGCCGCTGTCCCGGCGGCGCGCGTTCGGCTGCAGGTTCGGGGTTTTCATTTCGCGCGACTCGGGCCGATATCGGCTCGTCGGTCCACTTCATGGCGCGCACACCCCCGCCCGCCCGCGCAATAGGGATGTTTTTTAATAGAATCGTATGTCCGTTTGATTTCGTACCCTCCTGTCGGCGTCGCCGTTCCGCTATACGAGTTACCTTGTTCCGTACCGGTCGACGGCCGTTGAGTGTGTCGCGATTAGAACCGAACTGATGCTTCGTAATACTCATACACTATAATATCGAACCTTTGATGGAAAACAGATTCGATTTATTCTAGCTCTGAATTGTGATCGAGTAATGAATGATATATTTTCATTTGCATATTTAACAGAGAAATTAATACTTTGTATTTTTGTTTAGGAATAACCGTTTCTTTTATTTATTTTTTTATAGGGTAACTATTTTTTGTAACTGAATTTTAACAGCTAGAACCAAAAATGCTCAATAGAATAAAAGGGCATGTAATATAACTTTTTCGAGTTTGTATATTACATCTCAAAGGTTGATTAATAATCGACTATCAGATCGACAGTTTAATCTGAATTTTACTATTCATCAGACGAAATCTATTTTTAGGATTTGATAGCCTAACCATTTATTGATCGATTGACCGACTTGAATATCTTCGCTCCAAATCTATTTATATTGAAAACAGAGAAATCGATTAAGTTGGTGGTTAAGTTATCTTTGTGAGAATAATTCCTCGATGTTACTTGCTTCTTTGTGGGTTTTAGGTTTAGAATTCTTTGTATTTATTTAAATAAAACTAACGAGTCTTTATCAATGCAGCTACAAAAAACAGATTTACCAGCCTATTCGCTTTCATTTTCTATCTTTATGTTTTATGTCTGTCCGGATGTTACAGCTGTAGACGTTGTTGTTTGCGCAAGTGATATATACAATTTAGAATTATTTTGGCTTCGCGAATGTTCTAGGATATACGACTCGTTAGTCCATCTAGCATCGAGACTAGTTAATAAGTCAATTAAAAAAATATACAATGCTATTACCCAACTGCATCTTCGTTTGCTTCCATGTACTACAAGTTTTTTTTTTCAGAATATGAACCACATTAACAATTCGATTTTGTAATGAGGAACTGAAATTAGCCTGACCACGGAAGTATCGTCTCTTTGAACTAATTGAACGATGGCGGTCACAAGCAATGGACGCCCTTATATATATATATATATATATATATATATATATATATATATATATATATATATGATATCTCTCAATCAGCGTTATCGGCCTTCGACTGTTGATTGGCATGGAATTAACCGTCCAACAGTTTCCATGGTTTGGCGGGGTTCCAACTTTTTGATTTGATCTTTACGCAGTCAGGTTTTCATTATTTTTAGTTCATTTGTCGTATTTTGCATCTATGAATCATACAGCCGAATGGTAATCGCTTAAAATTAAAATGCATTCCAAATGTATTAAGAATATAAAATTTCGATATCTTTGTATCACTTGAAAATTATTAAAATTATTTTAAGATAGAATTATATATTATAATTTATATTTTATCAATACACTTTTTTTTTCTGTGTATAGTTACTCTTATCTTAAAAATAACTACCCTATAGATAGTACTACTAGATACTGGGAGCTTGTAAAGGAAATATGTCACAGGACCACATCGGCGGTGACGTAGCGCAGGACAACGGAAGTCGGTGGCGCCACCCGGAAGCGGCAGTGGCGCCACCCGCCGGAACCGGACGTCGCCACCGCCTTGACCGAACTAAATGAGCGGCGTTTAATTTGACAACATTATTTATGTGATGCTGCGTGAAGGTTTATTACCTTATACACCATGACTGTTGATTTATGTGCATTTTGAATTAAAGGAAACTAAAAATAGTAACTTAGGTACTCATAAGCAATTTAATGAAATAGTATACTTATGAATTTTATGGTTACAACCATTTGTTTATACAATATGAAAAAAGTTTATTAAAAAAGCAATTCTCCATTTCCTGTATTTATTTGTGGCTTGTATTTGGAAATGCTCGTTAAAGAACGATTTATGTTAAAGTTAAAGTTGGCGTCAGAAAAATTCCATCACGGCGAGAGTAAATACACACACTAAGCTATTTAGTCCACACGCAGGCTTAAAGCGTAAGTTATGAAAACAAGCGGTATAAAAGAAACCGGTCAAGCAGAAGTCGCACTCGCACAGTAAGGGTTTCGTACCATCGTACACTATTGAACATTGTATACTTTTTAAAAATAGATAATGAAAAACAAGAAGAAAAGTTAAGACTAAACAGGAAACACCGAAAAAATACGTTTTTTGTATGGGCCCGCTTTTGGTCCTTAACTTTACCTTATTTTTATATATTTATTTAAAGCGTTTAGGTATTGGCATTATTAAAATCAAGGAAATATGTCTAAAAAACAATTTTCCTGTATGGAGATTCCCTTTAATTTTTTATTTAAATTTATTTCTATTATTTATTGTTATAGCGACAATAAAAATTTCGAATAGACATTTGAAATTTAGGTAGACACCTCTACCTATTTTATGGATCGTGAGATACAGCCCGCTGATAGCAGATTTAAAAATAAGTCCTGTTGACACCCTTTGGATACGAATCTTGAAAATCATGATTATCAATATTTGTATTATTGTTATTATTTATTTGTATGTGCACAAACAACATAATATGTGTTAGTGAAATGAAAGTGATTATGATAAATCACACTCAATTTAGATCCAAAATAAAATAATTATATTAATCGATACTGATAAGTCAGTCTTTAAGAACAGGAGAATATTTATATTTTGTCAGAAATTTCATCAGTTTTCTTCAAAATAATTTTTGAACATATAATTAGACGTAACAGCTCGTAGATAATACATTTTGATGTTCTATCAGATACATGCTCTGTTAAAACCGGCAGTCTTCTGATTTGGGCACCGAAATGGCGAGGGACGAGCTAGATTATAAGAACTCGGAGCGCAAACAGTTCCCTCTCTTCCATAAGGGCACACAGGGCACAGACCCGAGGCCCCCGGTAAGATGGGGGCCCCGGGATGCCAACATCGTCGTCTCACTTGTAATTAAAATTACATTCTATTTTCATTCACATAATACTTTATTTTTTAAAAGTGTTCCGAACTTTTATGTACCCAAAGGTCTAAGTTCTATGTGACCAAAGGCCCCGGCTCGGTGCGTCTAAGGACCCTGACTCTGTGTCTAAGAGCGCTGACTTTGTATGCCCAAGGACCCAGCTTCCGTGTGCCCGAGGGCCTCTGCATAACTTAAGGCGGCCTTGAACTCAAATCAAAAGAATAATTACGTTTTATTGAGTCGTTGTCCAAAAAATAAGATTATTAAAAAATGCATAAAACGATTTCTTATCCATCCACGAATGAAGCAAGGATTTTACTTTGTTGCTTTTGTTTAACGCAGGTCCTATCACACTTTAATCATCTCGCTACTAATGTGGAGTTTCCCCACAATATTTTCATTGCGGGTTGTAATTTAACTCGTACTGATCAATGACTGATTGACAACCCACCTACAAATTGTAACATAACTGTCTACAATCCAACAAATAGTGTATTATCTCTATGGAAAACTTAAACGTTGTCCTTCGTCACATACAATGAACATATATCTAATTAACATACAAAGGAATACTTTTATATTGCTGAGTTAACTTTAACTCAGTATGTCATAAACATAAAATGATAGAATAAAGAAATTTAATTGCTAAAATACGAAATTCACTTGCTCGTTTCATGTCAGTACTAGCTTTTGCCTGCGGCTCCGCCCGCATGGAAATACAATTAATTCGTCATTTTTTATACCAAGTAAGGTTATTATCATCAATACGGATTTAAGGTCCGATTTCACAGCTAGTACCGCTTCTATTCTCTGTTACAATCCTTCGTCTCTCTTTTTCCCATTCGCGCTATCTCTCGATTACGATATCGACCCCGATATACTTATTGATTTCGGTTTCTTGTGAATTATTTCACAGTCACATATTAGGAGGAGATATAAAATATAAATGCATACAATCCATAATATATTCTGTTTCGTTACTAAATTTCATTTAAATCCGTCCAGCCGCTTATGCGCGATTAAGTTACAAACAATTAAACATCGACACAGATAATCACTTTTGTAACATACGTAATTTAACAATAGACGCAATGTATAAACCCTACGGTTCGTTTTAATTTGCTTTGAACTCCTTATCATGAATCTATTATTATCAATCGTATAGTTGCAATACGATGGTATTTATATGATTCGACACTGTCTCTTACTCTCTCGTCTCCCTCTCAATCCTCATTCCCTACTCTAACACCGCTCCTCCTCTAAACAAAGCAAAAAATAATCTTGACCGACAAATTCAAATAAAATAATTGACTATTATTTTTTTTAGTTATAAGGAGTGATACACATAAACATGCAAAGAAATAAACCTATATTTTATGTACCGATTAATTATATCAGTTTTCCAAATTTTATCAAAATTGGTTGACATTGTTGAGTTATAAGTAGACATACAGACAAACAGATTGAAAGATAAACAAACAATGAATTATATACGAAAAAATGGAGTGCTCTATTAGTGCATTCAAGGTCATTAAAATCCACCTATTTTTGAACCAGGAAAAACTATACAAAGGAACGGACAGACAACAAAAATTAGGTTGTGTCCTTCCCCGGGACCCAAACTATTTCCATGCCAAATTACATCTAAATAGGTTCAGGGGCTTAAGCGTAAAGAGATAACAGACAGATACACTTTCGCATTTATAATATTAGTATGAATTTTGACTAGATATATTTGCAAACCAAAAATAACCATGCTAGTGTATTTAAAAAAAAAATGTTTTGAATAAAAATTACGTATGAAACATTTAAAGAACTCACCCAAATATATAATTTAAGGAAATATAAACTTCGATCAACCATTGGTTTCACTGAAACTTTCGAAACGAGCGAAACATCGCGACAAATGCCTCCTTCATTACTCGATAAATCAAAGTCCGCACAATTTACGTAAACATAAATAACACAGCCGAGAGCCAAACATCCATCAAATCGTCATATATATCCATCAAAGCCCGAGGGATCCCCCGGCCGCGGAGACATAAAAACGCGATATCCCACAATGCGGGGAAAATTCTTACCCCAACGCCAAAGAACAATGGGACAAAATGAAAGCAAAACTTAGTATAATTAATTTCGAGTACTCAACGCTTTTGTAATAAATCGTTTCATCCACGTATAAATTTTATCCGGGCCCCCGGCCGGCTTGGGGACGGACGGGGCGTCCGTGTCCGTCCCTCTCTGGCGTAGGGTCGTTTGCATAATTTCACTACACCTTTCTCTTTCGGAGATCTACGAGATGATTTTCAGTTTCACCGAGTCCTATTAAGGTTTCTGTCATAACGGAAGCACCTTTTCGAATGAATGTGGACGTTATTTGTACAATAAATAAAGTTTATTTTATCTTCTCATAGTTAACATCTGTAAGCCCTTCGAAGTCGCGTTACAAAGGTAAAATTCAGCGAAATAATTTCCCTTGGATATCGGAGGCAGCGGCGTTTGTGCAGTACGAATAGAGATAAAGCGTTAATAATAAATTTCGTAATCTGGCCTTGTTGAGGTAAAGAAGAGATAAAACGCTTTGATTGTTGAAGCAGTCAGCACCACCTCGAGTTCTCTTGAAACATCTGCCTGTAGGCTTCGAAAGAGCTTTGTGGCGATTGTATAGGTCAAATTTAAAACAAAGCAATGTCTTATCTCGTAACCATAAGTATTTTACAGTGTTACAACAAAACTGAACAATCATCATGGAATAGTGTTTATCTATTTGTTGTGCCAGATTTTCCAGAAAATTATAGGTAATAGAAAGTTGAGATTTGATATTAAATAAGAACAGTAGTAAATCGAGAATTCTTGACAAAAGAGCAATAGCAACAATAATACTAAAAACATAAAATGGTTTTTACATTCTATTTTTGAGATAAATAAAAATGGAGGTTAGGATCTTTTCTAAATGAAAATCGATATACTTGTAACATATGTTAGTACGGACAAAATAGGCAATTAAACTTGCAACTACACTTAAATATTAGTGAAACGATTCAAGATAGGAGTCGGAATTTTGCATTCATAGTTCCATACTAATGAACGAATTTGTAATTGCACTAAATTGAATGATACAGGTAAAACGGGTATCACATGTCTGATATGAATATCTAAAATTTGTACACAGTTTTAGTTTAAGATAATTTTCATTAAATGTATTTAGACTTTTATAATATACGGTTAAAAAATTAGAGGGGAACAGGATGAAAGGCTTACCAACAAATGTGTACCGACTTTTCGGCTTATTCATATACACTCTAGGGGTCCTATAGGGATTCTGTTTTTTTTTATACAAACTTACGGAATCCTATAAATCGTTGTTCTCGCAAGGACACCTTTTTTATCCGAGCACTGGTTGAAATTGTGATTTGGCAGTTGAAAAAGCGAGTTGGAGTGACTACAGTTAAGGGTGTTGCCGAAAACCGTTGTTCTTGTCTATATGCTTTTGTAGGGTCAGTACAAGAAAATTGAGTGCATCAGCTTCAGTGTGGTGTCCGCCCTTTCTTTGACTTGTTAGCTTTGCCTCATCTTTCGCGTACATTCTATTGCTGCTATAGAAATAATTTTATATTGCTCACATATTTCAATTTCATTGTATATTATTGTGGTTTGTGTCACGCATCATGCCGTTTTGATATTGTGACATCTCTTAAAATTTTATCAAAAATTTGTACGGTTTTAAGACTTTTTCATTACATATTTAGTTAGGTTTTTTCTTTCAATTCGTATTCATGGTACCTAGGCTTCTACGACTTGTGCGATTCAGACTATATTCATCTTTCACTACGAATCCATCTTGTTGAAGCACACGACGTCATGCACTCAAATGTGTAACTGCTTTGCTTTATGCATACTTGGTATTTTAAAAAGGTTAAAATTGTAGACATGTACATATATAGACATGTACATACGAGAGCAGTGACGGCTCAGTGGTTAAGTGCGTTGCCTTCAAACCAGCAGATAATAGGTTAATAATAGGTTCGACCCCGACCACGGCCAGATCGACTAATGCGATCTTAACTTATGTGAAATCATATCATATGCTCCGTATGATTAGTTTTGTAATATGTTTGCCAACTTTTTTTTGTTTATCACCCATCTATTAAAATGTAATATGCACTTGAAAAAAATTTGTGTTCAGCTTTGACACGCAACTAGAGTTTACTGTTTAAGTGCGATTGTTTTTGAATATACAAGGCAAGCGAATGAATAAACATACTTTTGTTTATAGTGAAATAATGTTTATACTTTTTATCATATCTGCTTGTACTGATACTATAAAATATGATACATAAGTCACGTTCCATAAAAGGTAGTTACAAGTTTATGAAAATTATACCTTAAATAAAAATTTCTGCAATTACAATTAACTCTTATCAAACTAATAGGTATTATCCAACTACAATATTAGATAGTATTATATGAAAGAATCATTCCTACTTTTAGTTATAATAATGATATAAATTATTGAAAAAGGTTTTATATAGTTTAATTTTAAAAAAATTCTGACAGCGGTGGTTCGCTTTGCACTTTGCACTTTGCACTTTTACGCTTTGCACTTGAACGCAGTGTTACCTGTATAAAAATACGTAACGCTTTTGAATTAACGCTTGTTAATTGCACCCTTCATAAAATTTATATATCGGGTGCCTAATATGAAAATCAATGCTGAAGGAGTAAACTCCAAAAAAAAAAACTGTATGAATCAATTAAGCATGAAAGTTGTCTTCAAGTAGTGGAAACTGATGTCGATAACTTTCGCTTCATATAAACTCAATCGTTTGTTAATTACGGTAAACTCACGTCAATTGTTGTGTAAGTAGATGTAATTCACTTTGGAACCATACATTGTATTTCAACTTGCTATTTTATGTTTGGAATTACAACTATAATTTATGCCCGCAACACAAACTATTGTGACATGAGTAACCACTAACTGCCAAGTAAGAACTTTGCTTGTACTATTTACTCGTGTGATTGTACAGTGAGAGGTACTGTGTGATTAAATTCACATTTTCCACAAAAATGCATTTGTAGAAATGCATTTTTTGGTAGATAAGAATGAAAAATTGAAACACTTGTAGTTACACCACGTCTGTCTGTCACGTCCGTGCCTATGTCACAGCACTGAACCGCCCTGCTTGTCATCGATTTAGATGAAAAAATACAGGTAGGTATTTTATGTAAAACATCACACGCTTTTTTACACCACTGATAAAATATGGGTAACTTTCTATATTTAAAATCGACCTATGTTTTTTTTCTCGTGGAATATAATTTAGCATGTGTTTAAAATATATAAAAAAAATTAAAATGATTTTTCTCTTAGTATACTTTAGATTTTTATGGACTTCCTAAGGTGTTTATTTATTTATTAAGCCGTTATTAGAGGAAGGGAAACTCCTCTAATTTTTAAACGATATGTTTCATAAGTGTAAAAAAAAAGCATCACATCATTAAACGATGTATATAAATTCAATAAAAAATACTGGGAATAAAGTCTGTTAACAAGTTTTTTGTATGTGGATGTAAGAAAAACTTATTGACATATGCTATTCAAAACATTAATTTTCAGATTTCAATAGTAACAATTTAATATCTCAATGATTTAAAAAGAAGAACATAATTCCTATTAGATTTAAGCTCGTCCAATTGCAATTTTGTCATCGCTTTGTGTGTTGCTACGAAATCCTCGATTCGAAAGTCCGATTGCCACCTTGGACGGTTTTATTTTAATACAACAACTTGAAAAGAAGTAAAAACCTCTGATCACAGCATTAGCTGTGCATATAATATTTTGACACTATTTATTATTTCACTTCACCTTATAGCAAAATATTTTTAAAATGTTATTGAGTTGTCTATTTATTTATAATGTGTATAGTTTTATTAGCCGAATTTTTTGGACAGCAAAATCATTTTAAATGTTTTTATCGAATAAGTACATACTAACAAAGATACCTTTCACATTGTCATATTGAGGATAGTAATTTAATACTAGGCAGAGACTTTGCAGATAGTACGTCGTTATGATTAATAAAAAATTCCGTTTAATCTTAAGGGTGCCCCAGTCTGAACGTTCATAAGTACGTAACCGCAGCAGAAGCAATGACGATAGCAAAATTATCAGCAGATCTCCGAGGATAAGTAAATGAGAAGCTTTGGGCGTCCCGGGAGAGGCCTTACATGAAAGGATAAGACGGAAACTTGGAAAGCTGTGGAGACGTTGATATTGCTATTATTCTTTGATCATTTGATCATTTAAAATTAAATTATACACTGAAAGTACTGCAGTTTTACATCAAAAAAAAAATATACGATTTATTTAACAAGTTTAATTTTACGTAGATTTATTTTATATCTACACAGATGGATATTATTCACGAGTATCATTCGTATAAAAATATATAATTCAACAAAGTATTTTATTTAAACCATTTTAACTTGTTTTTTTGTTGCTAGGAAATGAAATAACTATCTTTTTAGTCCATTAATTTACATCAATATTCCTAATTTTGTATGTATTTATTTCAAATTAAACTATTTTTTCTTTTACTTCATGTGATAAAATTTCATTTATGGCAGTTACCTTATTCTACAAATGTACTTAAAACTTGCATTATAATTATGTTTTAAATGAAGAAATATCGGGAAAATCAGTTTGTTTTTTTTTTCTTCAAAATTAATAATGTAACTGTTTCTGAAATCATGATAAAAAGAAACTGTTTCTGTACCTTATTCAATTAGGACAGCCCTTTCTCTTCGCTCGCGTCTCTGCCCAAGATAAATACTGAATTGACATGGTTTTATTTTATTATTAACATTTAGCTTATATTCCTGAAACGTGAAAATGCACTGAGTACGAATATTTTTTGGAAAGGAAAAAATTAAATACCCTAAGCAAATTCTAAAAATACGTTTAAATTTTTGAGTATATGAATAGATTCATGTTTACAGTTTCGATCGTAAGAT
Organism: Eumeta japonica; assembly: GCA_005406025.1. Classification (NCBI taxonomy): domain Eukaryota; kingdom Metazoa; phylum Arthropoda; class Insecta; order Lepidoptera; family Psychidae; genus Eumeta; species Eumeta japonica. Next base: position 73,984 of record BGZK01000842.1, read on the forward strand.
AACATTCTTATTGATATCTAAGAATTCGTTGAACAAATATTTTTCTGCTTTACAACTACATTTTATTTTGTGGTAGAAGCGCGCGCGCGCATTATTTCCCTTCCGTTCGCATTACATCCAAAAACAACATACGTTATTTTAAGTAGAAGTGCGCCCCACGATCAATAGTGAGCCACACCTTTTTAGGTGTCTATCCTCTTAAGATAACATAAAAGACGCATCGCAATGTGGTACCTAACTTTTATTCTTGCATTAAAGTTCCATAAATATTTACATTTTCAAATAGATCGGAAATTCATTTCAACCTTGAATAAGGATATAACGTATGAATGTCCTCTCGTACACTGATGTTCTATATTATTCTAGCTTATAGTTCCGGACACGTACGCGTGGACAGAGAACCCATTTTGATTTTCATCAAAACTTCAATGCTTAACTTGATTCTGAATCCATTCCCAATACTATATAATCCTATTCCCAATTCCTTTTCTCTTCCTTTCTCACTCGTACTCTTTCTCGCTTTCCCTCTAACTCTCGCTATCTTTCCCTTTGATCCTCTCACTCCATATTTTATATTTTTCACCTCTTCCCCCCCCCCCTTTAAGTCTTTATCTCTCTTTGTCTTACCCTTCTCATTCACTAAGTTAAATGACTATATATTTATAGCCAACAAAATAAGATAGAGATAATGACTTTTAAATTTCGTAACCACAAAAAGATATATTTATGGAAATAATTTCCTTACAATCAATTTAACGAGTTAGCAGTGAAAACATAACATACAGACAGACACAAATGCAATTACTTTAGCAATAATGCCGTTGACAGTGATGCATATTATTTATTTTGTCCAATTGTATTTTTGGGGATTATTTTGATTGAGGCGCATCTTCCCCTTTCTCAGTTCTTTGAACGGCATCAAAGCTTCAGTAGTAAATTAGACGTTTTGCAGATCCTAACAGATGGTTAGCCAAGGGCAGCCGAACCCGGCAACATACACTCTCGTAACGACTAAGAAAACCACCGATGCTTATTCTTGATAAAGCATTTTCTCAGATAAATAAGTCCACGTAAGGAGTTAGAAATGGAAGACATGAAAGCTCTAAATTTACATATATATATATATATATATATATATATATATATATATATATATATACGTATTACTGAATACGGATCGATGATTCATTTACAAGTTATCAAGTTATTCAAAAAAAAATGCTTTTTTGAAAACAATTTTCCATTGATCTCTTGATAAAGGTCCTTGATTTTAGTGGAAGTTTTTGACGGATCAGTTGATTGTAGATGTTTTTGTTAATGATAAATTTCATAGCTCTAAGATAGTATCTAAAAAAATCTGAATAGCGGTTGACTACAGGCCATCGCTGAAACTTCTTACTACTTTTAAACTCATAGCGTTCACAAATATATCTAGCAGTAAATTATTGAATATTTCGAGCTCAAAACTCAATTTCTGTAAACTTTTGAAATCTCCGAGCTTATAAATGTAGTTTTAATACGGTTTGAGCTGAGGTTGAAAATCTAGAATTTGAACTAATATATTTTTCGAACGTGTAGGCCGATTTTATATGCTTTATTGCATTTCTAAGCTACAAAATTGATGCCCAAACACTAAATATGAATCTATCAAGAAGTCCACATATTATTTTGAAAAATTCCTTTTCTTTCAACTTTACTTCAATGACGGAATCCTTCGAATGAACTAACCTTTTTTAATGTGAAATAGGTTGATGAAAGTTGCTTTTAAGGAAAAGAGATTTTGAAATTTATTTCCAATATTATCGATACTTTAGAAAAATATTCTATAAAAGACTGAAAATTTTTTCATCAACAATGTGCCTCTCGAAGAAATCAACTGATTTTACTTTGTTTTGGTGATTGGCGTAGTAATCTAAAAAGTATTGATCTAGAAATTGAGATTTCTCTGATTTTGAGAAATCAAATCGAGTCGGTTAAAATTTTCAGGACATCTAAGGTAAGTAGACTCTTTTCGAAATCGAAAACCGCGTTCAGAAACAGTTATTTCACTCAAAAGTTACGAAAGGTATACAATTTAATACTTTGTATATTTGTATACTTGTTCAAAAGTATACAAATATACAAAGTATTATGAAAAATCGATTTTCGAAAATCGGTCTGAAATTCATGTATTTCCAATTTGTGAAAAATAAAAAATTTAATAGCAGAAAGTTAATACGCTATTTTTAAACGATATCTTTTAAATGCTCTATTGAATTTTGATCTACTTTACGGTATCCAACATCAAAAATTTCACTTCGGTTACTTTCAAAAATCCTTTTTATCGTTCTTTTCTTTGTCAAATCTCTCGAACGAACCATTTCGAACCAAATTGAACCGATTTTGATGCGTTTTACAGCACTTGGCGCTGTATTTTAATTTAAAAAGCTTTTGAGATTTTTGAATTTATTGATAAAATAGTTTAATTACATTTTTTTCTGAAAATATCATTTTTGCGTTTCCTCAAAATCTACCGGCGTAATTAATTCAAGGTTTCAGGAAATCTAAGTTGATTGATCCACATTCGAATGTGACAAAATATGTTTCGCACTGTTAATCCGTGTGTAAGTTATATACACACACACACACACACACACACACACACACACACAAGCACGCATGTACCCAAATAACGCCAATTGGAAGCTGTTACTAGGCCTAAACTTGGACTACTCTATGTTGAGGTACATAAACCGTAAGCCTACAATGCCTATAAAAAAAAACGAAACTTTTATAATTTGGTCACATCCGTTCGCGTCCGCGTCTCGTCCATTCTTACGTCACAGCCTCGGCTTTTCTCACATCGATTCTGATGACATCATTCCAGCAGGCGTCTTTTGTAAGCCGCCATACATTTTTTGTTATATGGCGACTTACATCAAACATAACAAAAAATAAAATTGTATTTTTTTCTTAGTTATATTTTGTAATTCATCACTTCTATAGTCATTAATTTTGGGTTTTCCTTTTTTTGTTTATTTGCAAATTTACCGTCTTTCCATTTATCGGCATGAAATTGCAGGACTCCAACTCCCACTTTGGCAGGTTTTTTTTTCAAAAGAGCTCAAAAGAGCTCTTCTACGTATGATATTGAAAATGCCTTTTATATATAAAATATGAAACACATATTTAAGATTCTCGTCTCGTAAAGCTTTTAATGCCGAGCTTATATGTAGAAGTGGACTTTAGAAGAATCTTCTATTAAAAGGTATCAAAAATTTTTTGCAAATAGAAATCTGAATAAAACTGTAACATTATTTTTTATTTGCTTTATTTATATATATATATATATATATATATATATATATATATATATATATATATATATATAATACACAAAAACAAAATTAATATAAGCTATTCCTATGACTACCTGATTGATTGGCGGAGTGGGTGGAGAACCTACGCACTGCGCTTAGAGCGTGGGTTCGATTCCTGCGCATAACAAACATTTATTTGAACATAAATTGATTTTTGTCTTGATTCTGAATTGTACTATGTTATCATTTTCCTGATTGAGCTTTTAAGATTAACGATAGAGTTCATCATTTATTTTAAATCGAGACATTAAATGTAGTCCTATTAGAGGACCAAAGCGCTAAAATTGTTGAAAATTTGCTCTATATATCCAAACACGGGACTTAAATAAATTTGTATATAAAGTGTTATAGAAGGTTGTTATAATACCAAAAATTGCTTTATCTAACATTATACTTTATTATAATAATATGATAATAAAAGTATACATGTCTATGTTAAGATTTACACCGCTTCATAACCGTCATGTATCGGCTATGCTGATTGCGATGATTAACATAGATCAATCGGTATAAGACATTCGGTTTAACGCCAGAAATCCCGATTTGAGGACCGCCCGCCCTACGAGCGCCGCCCAACGAAGGTTTTATTGGCTGCCACTGTCGTCACCCAATCGCGGGACTCGCTTTGATAGCCAAGGGACTCGCAGTTACGTAGTGACCTTTTAGATACGTGAGACCGTCTTAATGCTGCACCGAAGCCCGAAACGGGGAAAAGCTGACTGCAATAACGTGTTAATTAGTATAGACATGGCTGAATTTATATACGTATATAATTAGAATAGTTTTTAGACGTATATGAATATAATTAATATATTTCATTTCATTTTCAATGAAGATTTAAAAATTATAGAAAATATCAAAAAATTGTTATATTCGATATATAAAAATCAATATTTGTTTGCTTGTTCGTATTTTATTTGGTACCATACTTAACATTCATCTTATTGCAATAATTTTTTTCAAGTCATTCCTTGTACTCGTGCAAAGTTTATATAAATAGTACTTACAATTAATTTACAGTAAGTGGCGTGCGTGTCGTATCGGCAAATGTATTTGAAAAGGCATTTCCACAATTCTACAAAATATCATTTATACTTTTCCTTTACATATCATTAAATTGCAATAAATGCATTTATTATTGGCAAGAAAATAAACATAATTCTTTCTATGATTTCTAATTAAATAAGGTCATTCTTTCAAACGTTATTTCTACTATTATAATTATTTCTTCTGAGACGCCAACACATCAGATACTAGGTAGTATGGAATAATATTACGGAAATGGCATAATATAAAAGCAGTATGTATAAGATCTTCTTTGAAGCTTCTCGAAATCTATAGAGTAATTTTTGATCCATTATGCACTTAAAAGGGTAGATAAGTGGACGTGTACACACATTAAAAATGTTAATTCATTAAGTCACTTACGCCTTTTATTCGATATTTAAGATAATTACGAAAAATGGTTTTCAATGAAATTTAGTTTTATGTAAATTATTTTATTGGAGAGATAAATATAAATAGTATAATCAATTATTATATTTATTGTTCAACGTCGTTTATAATAATGCATTAATATAATAAAAATTCGCAAATACAGGTTTATGGTCGCTAAAATAGAAAATATATGTTTTAAACATAACAAAATCTAGGTACGTCATGACGAGAGAATTTGACGGGTGAACGTATTGTTTTATTTAGTACCGTGCTAATTTTTCTCTTTACGAGTTTAAAGAAGTTTTTTTTTTCCAAAATCGAATTTCGGTTATAAATGTAGAATCATACAATTTATTCCTATTTTTTTCAAACAGCCTATTAAATTTGGATTATTAAAAAATTTGCAAATTGCAGACTTTTTAATTAGATTTAAAAAATTTAGATCAATAATAAATACGTTATCATGCCACATTTTGATGAGATAGTATAAAGGAAGTATACATGTGTTTTCACTGTGTTGAGTGCATTGAATTTTCAACGTGATATAACACTGTAGATCCTAGAATTCCTTTTTATTAACGATAATAATGATATAAAATATACTTATGCCTATTTTCCAGAACGGTATATAAGCAGAGACTATATATTTTCACATGGTACGCTTTTTTGCATATCGTTCTTGCCTCACTGACATCCATCAATCTTTTCGTGCAATCTCGTCGGTTTAGGGTGCTTAAAATTTGGCCCTTTTTTTTAATATGCCACTATTATTGTCCGCATAGGATTTTTTAGGGTGACCCTTGCCGACCTTTCCATCACACACACTAGCTCTATAGACTTGTTTTGTCAGTCTATTTTCATCCTTTCCCGGTGGCCAAACCACCGCAACATACCTCTCTCTACTCTAGTCACTACATCTTCCTTCAAACTACACCGCTCTCTAATATCACTGTTTTTACATCTATCTTTACTCATACTACGCGACGATCGTATCTCCACTACATTGATCCTACTTTCATTTTTCTTCTGCCATACCCAGCTTTCACTACCATACATAAGCGTGGGGATTAGGGCGCCATTATAGATGATAGCAAAGCGTGCTTGTCGTAAAACGCTTTTGCTATTCATAACAGCGAGCAAAGCACCATTCGCTTCATTTCGCGCATTCGTTCTCCTTTCGATATCTCTATCATATTTACCATGATTTTTAAACAGACAACCCAAGTATACAAACTCTTTCACTTGTTCGATTTTCTCACCTTCTATAAGTGTATAGCATTCAGTCGTGCTTTCGTCTCTTTCAAACACCTTTCAATATCACCTAAGTCTTACCGACATCTATTTTCATCCCCCTTTTCTTAACAGAATCATTTATTTATTTATCATCTCCTGCAGCCCGAACGCCAACGACGCAAGGATAACTTGGTCGTCGGCGTACAAGAGGACATTTGACAGACAGCTAATCCATCCTTAGTCCACACTCATACTTCTTCAAATCATACAGAAAGCTATCCATGAATATGTTGAATAGCTAAGGTGAAGCTACACATCCCTGTCTGACACCCCTGCGGATGTCTTACCAGTCAGTGCATGCCCCATTTATTCTGACGCAAACACTGGAGCCTCTGCATAGGGATTGCAGTGCCTGTATCAATTCTCTAACTCACACCATGCATGGATAGGGTTCTTCATAGATAATTTCTTTTCACTCTATCACAAGCTTTTTTTCAGATCTACGAAATTACAGAAAACCTTTTGACCGCTGGCCAAAAAGTTTTCTGCAATGTTTCGTTAAGAAAAAGTTTTGCCCGTTCACCCCATACCTTTTCGAAGTCTCATTCACAACTCTTTGGATAATGATTTTCACTTACAATTTGCCAACAACGTTGAGAAGGCTTATGGAGCGGTAATTTGTGCAAACCTACTGTAAGCCTTTCTCTTTATAGAGGGATACAATGACTACTTTACACAAGTCATTAGGTACCCTATGGCTTTTCCAGCATTTATTAAAAAGCTGGTACAGCAGATTTGTCATTATATCCCCACCGCCCCTCAGCATATTTGAAGAAATTTTATTATATCCGGCAGCTTTTCCAACTTTCATTCGTTTAAGTTTAGTTTAGCTTTCATTATTTAATCCATAGTAATTTCACTTTCTTTTCCATCAACAATTATATAGGTTCTCAGTTGCAGTAACATTGTCATCTTCAACTGTATCCTCACATGCAAAAACGCTTTTGAAATAATTCTTCCAGCGCTCTTTCACATCATTTTCTTCATTCAATAAATGACCATCATCGTCTTTAATCATATGTATACATGATGTCTCGCAATTATTCCGGGCCTTTTTTACCATATAACAAAAACATATTTGGTTTGCCCAGAAATTATCCGAGAATCTCCTATCATAGCGTTCTTTTATTTCATTCTTTCTTCTTTCACATATTCTTTAGCTCTCATTTTTGTATCTTTAAACGTACTTTCACCATCTTTTAGCTTAAATTACAAAATATCCTTTCTTTGTACTTTGTGGTTAGCCTTTGCAAACAATAAATTTAGCCATTTTCCCTACTTTTCTCTAACTACTTACCTCACTTTGACATTCCACCATTCATTATCTTTCTTACTAACATTTCTTCTCTTATTCACTCCAAATTCCTTTTTTTGCTTTATCTACTAATACAGATTTCATAATTCGTCAAGTTCTAAACATTCATACTGTTTGATTTCCCCAAACTAGCTTTCAATCGTTCTACATACTCAGCTTTTACATTCTCATCCTGAAGCTTACCAACTTTTATTGGTTCTAACTTCGTAGTAAACCTTTCGCATGGTGTCGCCAATGCCGGCATAAAGCCTTAATTTGTCAGACCACTAAGAAGTGGTCTGTACCAACGTTGACACCACGGTACACTTTCGTATCCACAACATTACATCTCAACCGATCATTCACAATTATAAAGTTCATCATGTTTTTGTCTTTTCCCCTCTGCCAAGTATATGAGTGTATCCTTCTGCGATCAAACATAGTGTTTGTAACATATAAGTTAAACTCTTCGCACAGTATGAGAAGGCAATCACTATTTTCGTTCACTCTTTTATCTCCAAATTTACCTAAAACTTCCTCATATCCGTTCCGTTGTACAGCCACCCAGCCATTAAAATCACATTATATTAATATCCTTTCGTTTCTGTTATATTTCACTAATATGTCCCTCACATCAAGCCAAAACTCCTCCCGCGCCTCTAGCGGTTTGGACATTTCTAGGGCGTATATGCCTAAAATAAAAATCCGTATCAGTCCAATTTTAACTTGGAGCCAGAGGAGCCTTGAACTTACACATTCGTAACCGTTCACACATTCAGATAATCTTTTTGTTATGATAAAGCCAACACCGCTGCGGCATCCTCATTGACTCTGATCAACGCCAGTCCAATAACTATCGAAGGATCTGCGTTTAATGGCTCCACCACTACTTTTGTTTTAGTCTCATTCACGCATATAATATCCAGTCGCCTTTCTTCCATTAGTTCGAAGACATCATCGACTTTATCATCCATACTTCCACACACAATCAGAGTACCGAAACAGACTTCTCCAGTCCTCGTTTTGCCCCTCCGGGGAACTAGGCGTGACGAATATTGAGCCTCGTCGCTGCAGTCCAGCCTAGAGCTCCTGATTCTCGGATCGGTACAGTTTCATTGACGAACGGTCTTAGACCACTTGTTGCAATAGGTGACCTGCGACCCATGACTCCCTATGTCATCATCAAGCTGGGCACCAAGGGAGCAGTCATATCACTCTGCGACCGATGTCCAGTTATTTACTGCTACTTGAGTACCTTATTTCCCAGTGTTTGTGGACTTCATGAGGTACATTCTTTGTTCACTGCCACTTTAAACACTCCTATATGAGTGCCATGAAAAATCGTGGATTAGTTTAGAATCATGGATAATATAAATATTGAAACTGATATCTGAATTGAAACCAAAATTTATATATATATCATTGTTGGGGTTGAAATGTAGATCTAAACATAAACTTGTTCCTAATCAAAACAAACGCAGTTATTAATAGTGGCAGGGTCCCTAATTTGATATATACAATAAAATTTCTGGTGGGATTAGCCACACATTATTTCATAAAGAACAAAAAGGAAACAGATAATTATATGGAGTATTCGCTATAATCATGACATTTCCATATTTTAAACAGCTTTCACCGTGAATGTTGCTGGATATCAAAAACCAGCCAAGTCGAGTTGAATTTGAGCATTAAGGGTTCCTTACCGCCACACAATATGTTTTTACTAAAAAATAATGCCTTTTCGTCCATTCACTTCGAAATCCTTAGCGCGAACTCGTCTTATACTTGGCCGGTCTTCATTATTTGCTGTTTTACTTTAGATTTTGCACTGTTATGATAGTGAGTGTTACACTTTTATGTATTGCCGTATCTTGGATGGACATTAACATGTTGAATGAACCGCATTTCTTGTTTGAGGCTGTCTCTCGATTTTTTTACTTTTTATATATTTTTAACTAGGTATTTATTATGGCATAAACGATACAAAGCTTTTAAAGTAAAACGTCGTGGGTCTCCTAACAGGTTCACATTAACACCATTGAAGTACGAAACCCTAAAAGCAGATGAGTATAATTTGTCACAAACAGTGGGCGCCACTCATATCATTATCTTTTTTTGTGAACGCCAAGGCGACAATAGTAAAAATGCTTATAATTTTGATTTTTTTTTCTACTTATTATTATTACAATAATTTCAGTAAAGAAAATATCGATAAGACTAAGGTGATTTTGAAAGGTGATTGATAGAGGTGAAAGCACGACTGAATGCTATACACTTATAGAAGGTGAGAAAATCGAACAAGTGAAAGAGTTTGTATACTTGGGTTGTCTGTTTAAAAATCATGATAAATATGATAGAGATATTGAAAGGAGAATGAATACGCTAAATAAAGTGAATGGGGCCAAGCTCACTGTTATGAATAGTAAAAGCGTTTTACGACAAGCGCGCTTGGCTATCCATAATGGTGCTACGATCCCCACGCTTATGTATGGTAGTGAAAGCTGGGTATGGCAGAAGAAAAATGAAAGTAGGATCAAGCAGTGGAGATACGATCATCGCATAGTATGTGTAAAGATAGATGTAAAAACAGTGATATTAGAGAGCGGTGTAGTTTGAAGGAAGATGTAGTGACTAGAGTAGAAAGAGGTATGTTGCGGTGGTTTGGCCACCGGGAAAGGACGAAAGTAGACAGACAAAACAAGTCTATAGAGCTAGTGTGTGTGATGGAAAGGTCGGCAAGGGTCGCCCTAGAAAATCCTGTGCTGACCGTATTGGTGGCATATTAAAAAAAGTGCCAAATTTTAAGCACCCTAAACCGACAATCTTACATGAAAAGATTGATGGATTTCAATAAGCCTTGTGAAAATTTATAGTTTTTGCGTACACTTCTGGAAAACAGGAGTGAGTTTATATTATTATTGTAATTATTTATAATAATTACAAATAGACAAGTGATAAAACATCTTCGCATAGTTGAAAGTATCTGTAATATTTACACTATACGTAGGAAAAGCATTAATTGGGTGGTCCAATAATAGTCCGGCGAGTTTGATTGCTTGAGAGAACGTTAATTACAGCGCGACCTCTGCCCGGGCCGCCTCGCTTTGATCCCGACGCCGACTTCTCGTTAGCTATCTCTAGAGATTTTCCTATTGGAGGCCGGCTTCATGTTTTCTCCGCTACCTACCCGCTTTTATGTGACGTGAATTACGTAGTTATAGGTCTATCGTGCTTTTAATACTCTTATATTATTTATCGAATCACCCTATTAGAAGTGAATATTAGCATAAAAAATTCTCAGCTTCTTTAAGATGAAATTGTATATCTTTGAATATAATTTCATTTACCAGGTGAAATATAAATATGTCATCGAGCATGTCATCGAAGATTCTCCAGAATATTCGATGACATGTAACGTTCCTCCGCACTGGGTCATCAGGGCCGCATTACAATGCTCTTTTGTTATAAATACAACCATGCCGAAGTATTTATAAGGATCGTTTATGAAGGTATATTAAGTCGATCGTTATTATATACTCCATGCCAATCATATAAAATTATTGTTTCTAGAGTTAAGGAACTCTGAGGAGTCAACATGAAATACTTATAGTTTCGTCATGTCCATCTGTCCGTCTTACCCGCAGCTCAGCGAAGAGCTTCTTAGTACTAGAAAACTGTAATTTGGTATTAATATGCATATTAATAACGTCAATAAAGAATTATAATAAAATCTTTGAAAAAAAATTTAAGCGTAACTCTCTTAACGTAAAGTGTGGATGATTTTTTTTTTCTTGTTTATTCCAGGGTGTAGTATATCGTTTGCTAACTCATTCCAAAACACTATGCGTATGTGTAAATCATTTTTCGATTTAGGAATTTGTTTGCGGAATATTAAGCTTTGAACTGATAATTGTTATGACAGTCAAATATACCGTTCCCTATCGGGTAAATGATTATTCTTGGATATGTGAAAAAATTCACGACAGTAGTATATATAATGAAGTTAAAAGGAAAAGTATTACAGCCAATTAGAATTTACAAGTTAAGCAGTAATAGTCGACCAACTTATAAAATGTACTTAGAGAAATAAAAAAAATGTGCGCCGTCACGGGACGCCTGGTAGATGAAAAACATCAAGTTTGTACAAGTAATTTGCATTAAAGACAAAATTACGACAGGAACTAAATATAGCATAATGGGAAAATTAAATATAACGAATTTAGTACAGAAAAATGATGACTACTTATTTAATTAACATTTATCTTCATTAAATACAAAACTCAATATTAATTTCAAGTTACCACAACTTAATTAATTTCATGTGTGACTTCAGTAATAGTTATATTTAATGTTTCCTCTGACGCTATCACTATGACAATTGCTTGTCACAGTAATAATTAATAATTGATTATTAATAATCAATTATTAATCAAAAATACAATCGTATTATCAAAATGTAGTAAAAATGTGCGGCGTGGCGACGGGTCGCCACGCTATTCTATAGATATATACAGTCTACAGGTAGTATTGTGTACGATGTGGCGAAGCGTCGCTGCGCAAGCGACTGTGCGACTCCCTTCTCACTCGGTTTGATGGTGATGTTTACTACGGTATACATTTTAACTATATATATACCATTGTATAGCGTGGCGACCCGTCGCCACGGCAAGCGTCTCCACGCCAACAATCCGGTTTACTCTACGCCTATAGATATTTCACATCAAAAGTAAAATTTCATATAAATTCCCTTGAAAATTACTAAGATGACGTTGACGGTTGTCTAAAATAGATAATACGTGTAGGCTTATGAACCATTTAAAACTATGGAAACTCAAAATCATAACATCCTTAAGACTCATCCTATGTGAGCCTGCTTTTGAACATTATTCGCTGTCAAATTGTAAACTCAATTAATAGTTGCATGGCATCAAAGGAAAAGCCTACTTCTAAGTGCGCATATTGTGACGGGCAACTGCGAGACCTTATTCTACGCCTGGCCCGAGACGTTCATGCCCAGTTTTTTGATTATTTCTCTAATATGCAATTTCGTAAGTATTTATTCCCTTTAAAAAGTTAAAATTTTAATTGTACAAGAAATTGTATTTGTACAAACACTCTACTGCTTAGAATTATTGTTATGTATCCGTTTACTGTAAACAAATTAAATTTCCAGGCACACAATCGAATCGAACCAAAACAGTATGAACTACCGCATTTTCTAATCTCAAATCAGTTTCAATTCCAATTCTTTTCTCCGCAACAGTGCATTTCGGACATTAGAAGAACGAAAGCAGTCACCGTTTCCAAATATCATTTGAAAATGAACACTATTTTTTTGTCTCCGGATTTTCTTGTTTGTTTGTATTTGTACAGTATGTTGCTGGAAATAGCCTTCTCCATTGTTTTGGGCTATGGGCTCTTAGACGAGTGAGGCGCATAAAACAAAAAAGACGAGCCATAACGGCTCAGCGAGTAAGAGAATCGCCTTCGAATTAGAAAATAGCGGGTTTGAAACACATTCACGGATACATCGACCAGTGAGTTCTCAAATTAAACGCTTTCACGATCGACACCTGACTAATAACAACAACAAATAAATATTGATTGTATTGTATTTCATGCATGTTTAAATACAGGCCTTCTAAAGTGGTCGTTAGTGAGGCAATAGAAATTTCAGATCCCACGTAATTAACAGGACACCTCTATATATTTCGATATAGACAGGTAACCTAATGCTGTTAAACCACCACGTTTAAACTATTGTACCTGTGTGTTGCTGTGTCCGTCCGCGTGTCTGGCGGTTGCTGCATCGACAGGATGTGTTAGTTAGTGAAGTTATTTCGAACTGGTACCATTACGCGGCGGCTCGCGTGTCGAACCCCGGTGGTATAGTGATGGCGGTGTGAATAGTATTTCTAATTTAAATTTGATATCAAACTAGATTTTCTAAAGTTGTAATCATCGTAAATTACATTGAATACACACGAAAGAAAAATCATCATATCGATGCAATGTATTCAACCACTATAATACTACTATATTTAATCATGTAATGTCTAAGAAAATGTTATAAAATTTAAGATATTAAATTTTATAACATTTTCTTAGACATTACATTAACATAAATTAATGGTTTGGATATTTTAAAACGATCGCACTTGTTTCAATTTGAAGTTATTTGTATATATCCGAAGTATGACGTCGGCATGGAATTCGATTATGATGAGTATCCGACATCGATAATGCAATTGAAATTAAAATGTCTGATAGCAGTTCTTCTAGTTTCTACACGCCACTTGTGATTTAGCGTCTAAATCCAAATGAGACATTAAATAGATTGGAAAATTCCGCCCTCAACTCCACGTGTGTGGACGTAGAGTTAATTCTTTTATTTTTAGGCCAGACGATCTCGCTTTCACTCGTCCTGTTGCCGATTTCGTTTCCGGTCCCCTGCTTGTTCCGATATCCCTCTCGTCCTCGCTTTCAATCTCAGTTTCGTTGTTCATTCCAGTCCTGGTTCCGCTTACGATTGTAATCCAAATCTCGATTCTGCTTTATTATATATGAACGTTTGATCAAATGTTCGATCGAATATACTGTTGAGAACTGCCCTCTTAACCTAAAAATAGGACGCTAAATAAATTTACCTGTAAAAAGATTAACCGAAATTATAATTCCTTAAATAAACAAGCAGCCTCGCGCGTCGGCGCGTCGCATGTGTATGTATGCCTTTGCCGCCGTCGGTGCTTTTGCATTTTTGTTTACAATTTATTTTTAATTTGATCAATTTTGTAGAGTAGAACTTTCGAAAAGCAATAAATCTTGTTTATTGTAAATGTTGCTATGTCAAGCGTAATCCGTTTACAACCTTTCCGTAAGATTTGATATCTTACTGGAAAACCAGTCGGCGGGTATAAATAATGAAGTACAGCGCGCCGGAAGGAAGTTTTATTTATGAGATCGGATCATGCATAAATCAATGACAAGCGTCTAACCTATAGGTAAGACTGATGAGTTGTCTAGAAAATCTCTTGTTTTGAGTACGAAATATGCGGGAATATTGCGGTGGTGAAGCTATAGCCCACTGAGCTCGGTGTATACAACACTAAAACCTTCCATCAAATATGTTCACCAAATCTTTATAAGATCGCCAAAGCGTCAAATCATACAGATTTAAACTGTCCGTAAAGATACCGTGAACGCGTCGATATAAACCTGTGTTAAATCTTCGTTTCTTGTTACTACAGCACTGTTATATTGAGCCTACACTTGAAGGTACGTGACACTAACCGGCTTACTGAAAAATTATCTTATGAAATTTCATACCGTTTAAATCTGCGGTATACACCGAATCTCTTTGTATGTTTTTTTCATATTCACATCTTCTTCTTCTACACCAGTCGTCGTCAAAGGACGACATCCATGTTTGCCATCTTTACTTAAATTTAAATTGTTAAACGTGCTTAAATTATTTAAACTGGCAGTACACATTGAGTTTTCGTATTTGAATGATATCAAAATCTTTCAAGGATTCTTCTGGTTTACATCGACATTTGAAATCTAAAAATCATCGAATGTTATCGTTGCAGATCTATTTTTCAACGAGACAAAATATATTCTGTTTCCAAAAAAATCCTGAAGGTTTAACAATAGTGTTTTTTTGTTAAAAACTGTTTTCTGCTAAATATTTATCGTGGCCCGGTAAAACACTCGCTATTAGGTATAACTTATTTCAGAATCGTTTGCATTACAGCATTCATGCAGGTAGCTGTTGCCTTATCAAAAATAATGCCAATTCGGTGAAACGCGCCTCGCGAGGCAGGACAGTCTCGGAGCTACGGCGCCTGTCCGCGATCAATCCGCGTCGTGCGTCCGCCGCGATAAGCTGTCTCCGCATAAAATACTTAACGAATACGCCCGCTCGCCCGGGGGACCCTAAAAAAGGGAACTGAAAAACTGTCTCCCGTCAGGTCCAGATCTTTTTGCCTGCGCAATGACGTCCAGCTTATAAAACGCTATAAGACGCGAATGAGAAAATGAGGAGGATGTAGGTTTTCGTTTGATACCGTTTCTCCCTCTTTCTCATTTCTACATCTTTCTCAACGAATAGAGGTGACGAAAGTCATATACTTTAAACATGAAACATTTTTCTTAGTCGTATTGTATCGGTTTGTTATTCATCACTTACCTTTGAAACTAAATAAATGATATGGTTTCTAAAATATAGAAACTAAATAATTTTTGTACGTAAGAAACATAAAAAATAGTTTATGTCATGTAAAACATTTTTTAAATAGTGATTTTTATTAAAGACCGTCCTGTGAAATGTAAGTACGATTACAGATTTTACAGTTTCAGTAAATAGATAACAAAAACTAAAATATTTTTTTAGGCAACTGATATACGCATATGAAACATTTTTCATATTACTAAAATTTTAATTTACTGATACTTTACGGTTTTCCGTTTCATTTAAAAAATATTTATTATCCTACATATAATCTACAAAAGACTCATAAGACCATGTGGTTTTAATCATTAACATATTTTAATACCAGTATTTCTTTTAGACTATAAGTGTCAGTAAAAAGTAAAGCAAAAAGTTGTGCCTAAAGCAAAAAGGCACAACGTTCATTTATAATCAGTTACGTTGTGATTTTGTTTCATTATGATTTATGTAATTTACTAATTCAGTTACTTCTACTATTTTTTAATAATAAAAGTAATAAAAACCCAGCATCTCAGTAATGAGTAAAAGGAAATTAAAAATTTATTTTGATTTACGATCTAAATTTTATAACTCACGTATAAAAAACTTATCACGGACACAGATTCGTTTGCAACAAAGTGAAATCAACGAAACAATCATCCTTTTTACATACAGACCTTATTAAAGTCGACCACCCCCGATCTCCAGTTAAATAATACAATACAAGAATTCCACTGTTACCGACATTCCGACTGGAGTGGCTAAAAGCAACTCGGTGTTAGCGCCTGATAAAGCTCCCGGCTGTGAGGGACGCAGGGGGGGACTATTACTTGATTGAAAATGATAATCGACATAATGTCGGTTAATTACGACAAAGGTAAAGATGGCTCACACTGTTCGATAGAAATGAAGATAACTTGCTTACCATGTTTTTAATTTAATATCGTAATTTTTTTTCTTGGCTAATGTAATTTATTTCGTTTTTTATACTGTAACATTTCTTTTGTATGACAGTAATATAGTTTAGTAACACTTTGCACAATAAACAGTTGAAAAAAAGCACTGAGAAGATTTAATATGACACCATGAAATTAAAGTTATTGTCACGTAGGTACTTAGATAATTTTGTATTATTTCTAGTTTGATCTAATTTATGGATACCATCTTAAATAAATCTGTAAACGCAAGATGATTTGCAATGTTAGACCTAAGGGAATATAATTATGTTCAAGTATTGTTATTTTGTTTAATGTTATTTTTATGAAAACAATTCACTTGCAAAAATCTAACATCTGTAAATATTATATGAAAAACTTAATTTGTCACAACTTATAGAATAGATCTCAGGGCCGCTCTGATTAACGGGTGCGCGGGCGCATGTCCGCGTTAATTAGGCGCCGGACACGCCGCTTTCACACCCCCGCCGCCCCAAAAGGACATATCAGTTAGCCTTAAGTACTGGCTCCTGTATGCCACCTTGTACTAATACGTTTGTAGCTAAAAGAATTGTTAATTACTTGCATTCCTCGTTCATTAAGGAGAATTGCTAAAGGAATAAGTCTTTAGAAATATCTATTTCATTTTAGAAGCCTTAAATTACATAATCGTGTAGGTAACAAAAACATTTATTGAACAATCTGACTCAATCTCAGTATTTTAAATAACATTACTAAAATACGTATATTAAGTTTACTACATATATATATATATATATATATATATATATATATATATATAGTACACATATAATAAGTTCTCATTGGAATGTTGATTTCATAAATTGACCCAATTCAACAGTAGTTTTAAAGCTATATCATTCACCGATTTCCTTCCATGTTTATCTGAATGACAAGTTCAATAATATTGTGCAAAATATTTTTTTTTTTGCAAGCACAGCACTCGTACGTTTTATTGCTTATTTTTAATTTTTCTAAAACCACTCGCCTTGCGACTCGTAGTCGATTTTGAACTTTATTATCTCATTAATGATTTGTAAAATCCTTCAATATTGGAACCTGCAACGGTCCAGCGCGGTGACTTTGAACTTTAAAAAACTGTGGGTGTGCCTCGGCAGGGGGGTAGTACACCGGACAAGCAACTTGTGAAAAGTACAATATAAAGGTGTCGCTTTAGGTTCGGCGCCTTCTATAATCGTAGAAAATAAAGTAATTTGTTTATCGTTGTCTTGTCTTTTAACGTTAATTGTCGCTTGCATGCCTGCGACATGCAGTAACATGCAGCATACAATTCACCGCTGACCCTCGAATATGTTCTTCCACTGCAAATTCTCATCCAATGAATTGAATATCGATTCGAGACGACTGACAGATATCGAACACCTAAGCGAGTGTCAATTTTCCTTTTATTTTGATAAAGATAGATAGAAGAATAAAGTCAGGTGGGTTGCATGCTACAAATTACTGCACGTGGCAGGCAAGCGTCTAATAATGAATTTCCTCGAAATGACATTGTATACAACAGAAAATATTTTATTGTCATTATATAATGTTTTCGATCGATCATGCTCTAAATCATAATTTCAGTCGCTATCCCGCTCTCAATGCCAATTTGTCGCAATCTCGATTCAGGTCGTGGTCACGCCTTAATTCCAAGTTCTGTCTCAATCGAATTAAATTTAACTTCTAATACCACTCGCTACCCCAGTCTCAACCCCAATTCTGTTCCCGGTACTACTCCTCGTTCCGATTGCGGTCACGGACTCGATTCTAATTTCAGCCCCGCACTCGATTTTGACCTTGTTTCTGTTGTCGATTTCGATCCCTTCCGGACTCGACTCTCGATTCGACTTGCAATTTTGATTCCAATATCGATCACGGTTCTAATTTTAACGAAGCAGGGGAAAAGCGAATGTTAAAGTTATGGTTATAAAATCATAGAGAACATATATATTTTTTTATAGAAGTATTAGAAACAGAAATGTCCACATGAAGCCAAAACGAAATGTTAATAATTTATTTTACCATTGGATTTTCTTCTTAGTGAAAAAATTTTTAGTATCTGTTCTGTAGTTAACATATCGCCGGTTTTATAGTAACTGGATGAATGGTTTAAGCACGGAAACAAGACGAACAAAATCTCTCAGCACTTTTAATAAGCAATATTCATATTAAATTTCATAGTCATACCCAGAGCTCTACAAAATATTTCATACAAAAGTCAACCCTCTTTTACTGTCATAAAAAGGAAATTTCCAAAATTTCTTCCTATCGATGACGAAATTTTAGGAATAGAATCAGCAGATCCAGAGATTACATCCTACATTCAAATTAACAAACTTACAAACTCCTCTACTTTATAATATTACTATAAGCATACAAACGTACAACCACAATGTTCAAAATATACATGGCTTTCTAGAACATCAAAATATCAAATCACGTGGAAAACTCATGGAGTGTTTTGAGACATTTAACAGAAGCAAAGGTATTTATTCATTGTATCTGATTGAGTATTGATTAGTTAAATTTAATTTCTGAATAAAAGGAAGCACATTTGTTATTATAGTAATTAAATTCCATTATAGCAAAAGCACGCGGTATCATAGTACCAAATATATACACGTACAGAACCTTATAAACACATATATACAAACAGAGAAATAACCCTGACGTACACACACATATATAGACACACCTTAAAAAAAAATGCTAAAATTAGACAGGCAGTGCCTGCATTCTCGTGAATTCTTTCTTGTTCATTCGTACAGTAATACGCGCTAAGCAGCCAGTATGATGCGTCGCATCATCACATTCATTAATTTATTTCACTCTTTTATAATTAGAGTCCCATTTCAAACATGTGCCAAATTACCGCTCTTCAAAAACATTTACATACTTTATCAAAATTATTTGTCTTTGTAAGAGAACCGATAATGATACTGAGACAAACACACCAACAATTTTAGAGCTTGAGTTTTGGCTACATTAGGCGCTGAACCCTAAAAAAGGAACGATTCAAATGCATCGAACAAAAATACACAATACCGCGCGGTAGTCAGCAAAATAACCCCATTCCTCGCGCAGACTTAACAATGCGAGCAAAAACAAATCGACGGGAGGCGAACGGTAGCGAAATAATAAGATCGGCCAACATCGGCCAACAAAATAAAGAAACGGCCACTGTGAAACAAAAGATCGCCGAGAGAATAAGGCGAAGGGCCGCGGAGTGACAGCGCGTGTGCGGCCCGCGCATTGTCCCCGCGCCGCGGCGCCGCGGCCCGGCCGCCGGGTGGAGGCGGCACTTGCTTCGAACGCGTGCACAACGACCGTCCTGCTTCTACTGCAAGCTGTTGTACGTTCCGTTGAAGTTATATGTATGTAACCTCAATAAAAGCAAGACAGAAAATTTATCTTCCATTGCCATCTGCTGTTTACAAAATATTTTCTTAATTAATTAAGGCACATTAATTTTATTACAAACACACGCACGCACGCGCACACATACACTATATACATAATATTTCAACTATACCACTGTTACACATATCTCTTTTTACAAAGAAGACTTTATTACAAAGTAATAATAATAATAACCTTGTTATTGTGCTCAATTTACATGTTATTTTTAACATTAAAACAGTAGTCATTTTTTCCATACATAAATTTTCTAACATTAGACACAAAGCAAAACATATCTCTTTTACAAATTTAACAAGTTAGCAAACTTTAAACAAAGAAAACATCTCTGTATAGTCACATCTCAATAATTTGTCTTGATGAATATACATAAATTGAATTGGATTGGAGTTGCGGTAAATCTGCACGAATATATTTTTCTGAAAAACAGTTAATACATCTGGCACACAACTCTAGTCAATATATTTATTCAATGAAAATAAAAGGATGTAGAAGCAAAACTAATGATACGTTTCGAATGAAAGTGCCACATTGGGATTCGTTCTTAACTTCACGACATCGAGGATGTTCTTGGGGAAAAAAAATAGCACAAACTGGTTCAGTACAGTAGCGTAATTGTGCTTTGGTTTTTCATCCTCCTCCTTGTACCGGTACCCAGTAACGGATAACATCACGACCGCTCATGAAGGGCTCGAGTAGTTATTAAACTGTAATTCGAGAATTATGGATCATTACACCATTATAAAAGTAATAGTAATAATAACAATTCTGTATTTTCTCCGCAACAATTTAAGAACACAAAATTAGGAAAAATAGTTTCCAGGCACCCACCCTTGAGCATCTAAATAACATGGCACATCTAAATTTTACAACTATATTCAAGTATCTATAGCTAATAATTAAAACAGAGATAGGAGAAAATTAAAAGATATAAAATAATACATAGGATGTGTGTGTAAGTGATATTACTTATATTTGTGAATATATATTATATGTTGTTGAATGTTTATTGTGTATATGTACATAATGTGAATGTAGCGTATATGTAGTGCGTCTTGAGAGTTTATGTATATAAATATATAGCTATGTACGTGAGTACGTAATATACTATATAATGCAATATGTAATTCGAATTTCGTGTAAACGGTAAACAAAATTATTCCTCTTATTACAATATGTTTGTATATATATGAACGACTTTGATGAAAAAAAAAAAAAATAAATATTTCTATTTTTATTCAATTTTTTCTAAAACTAAAACATTTGCTTTTAACTTTACAGCTATTTTATATTTAGTTTTAAGTCGATATAGCACATTATAAAAAAGTAAAATGTCACTATTTTCAATGACATGAACGCATCTCAACGCGTAATAATACTTATCTTTAACGTACCCAAAAATAGAACTCGGAAGCCTTAATACTCTTTAGGAACGTGTGTCCGATTTTGTATATACGATTTTTTCGTAGGACGTATATTCTAATACGCACACCGGGTCGACGAATTGCTAGTTCTAAATCCTCTAGTAGCTTCAACTGTAACTAACGGATAGTTAGAAAACTAAGTATTTTTTGCTGTTTTACCATGAGATAATCAAATATGGTTTCGGAAAATAAACAAGGTATTTATTCTCTACACATAAAAGTAAAATAACAATAAAACCGCACACAAAGTAGTTATCGGGTTCTTGGACGAATAGTTCATCAATCGCGTACTCTAATCCCCTACAATCTTATTATTTCAAAGTAGGGGGCTTGAGTTTTATACACTGCATAGGCGCAAAGTTAACTTTTCTATTTCTAATTTCTACTGCATTTTCGTGGGGCAAACGAACGTGCTAGCCGTGGTAGAGTAGGTAGTTACCGTCATCCATGGACACGCACAGCCCCAGTAAAGTCAGGAGTGCTTTACCAGCCTCTTGGGTAGCAATAACATGGTGTGAAGAGGGGGAACAGTCTAATGGAAGGAGAAATTGGATGACGGGGGAGTGGGCCACCGAAACTCGCACTCAGTCTTAGAAACTGGACAGCGAAAACGGTTGCTTTACATCTTTATTCTGTAAAAATATAGAATCTCATTGGTCAGTTGGCCCATTTTTATTCTGCAGCTAATTGACCACAGCAATGGCTCTACCACAGATATCACTGTTGGGGGAATTATTTAAATTTTTATGCAAAAAATATATTCCTCTATCTGATAAATTTCTAAATATATTACAGAAAGCAAATAGGATTAAAATCGTATACATCCTTCTAAAGCTACCTAATGTACAATTAATTCATACAATTAAGTCATATACTGTAATGTAGAAGACTAAAATTCGGTTTGCATTAGTCACAAATAGACAACTGAGTACAAAGCTTAACACTCGGTCGAAAGATATAACATTTCTATATAAAAAAATTATATATATGCAAATGAAAATGGAATTTGCAGCTATTTCATTTCTATTTGTACTGGGAAACTAGACGAACTGCAACGAAACTCTTAATCTGTACGGTAAAATAAAATAAAGAAAAAACAATAAGGATAGTCTGCGGCAAAGGCGTTAGCTCCGACCGTGACAGATAAATACGCGAACACACGCGCGCTCCACCCAATTAAGATTTCATTAGACGTCCGCCGCGAATGAACAAAACCTGCGAAATAAGGAAAACCCCAAAAAAAAGAAATAGCTCCGTAAGCTTCCAAAATACACATATTTTAAAAAGCTCATGTACGCAGTTACGCACGTGAGAAGGTAGACTTTTTTGAGACAATTCAAAATATGTAATAATAATATTTATCTGCTTATAGTACTGAAAAAATTGTTTTGAGTATATTTAAAAATATTCGTGTAAAATCAAGAATTTATTTGGTATGTGCTGTTTTTGGTGTTGTTAAATATATAATTTTACTCATGAAAGAAGTCAATTTTACACTACACGCATGCACGTTAAGCTTGTATACAACTTGTATACATATAAATTTTAAATGTAAATTTTTAATATTTACGTATTTCTCAGAAGTTTGAAAAGAACGTACCTTTTTTTTGGAGTATATCAATCCACTTGTCGATTTCTTCTACTAAGATGGCTATAATGGAATGTTACTTTGTATAGACCTTCTGGTAACAGTATACGTAGTTTAGTACGTGTATATGCATAGGTATAGTAGCGTAAACACTACGTAGTATTTTTACTGTATATCTACAATTATTGTCATTATATTTCTCCATTTCTAAGTATATAACACACATAGTCAAACGAATGTATTAACTACAAATTCAGTAACTCGCAAACAACGGACGACGAAGTTGCTTCTTGCAGTGCATTGGCGCGCTCGCCGACTCCTCTCCGCTGATAAAGCGTTAGCTGTACATTGAATGGGCGTCCCAAATAACGTATTATTATTTGACAATCTTAAGTTTTGTTACGTTAAAATTATACACTTACCAGAGCCCTTAAGTTTATACAATATTAGACGGTATTGCTCGATAATATAATAGTCATAACTATTTAAGAATGTTTGAATACAGTTTTAAGTAATGGTAATTAAATCTACATTGAAAAATGTTACCCGAAATATTTTATTAATTTCTCATTCATTTTAAGTGACTTAACGTTACTTGCCCCCGCTTCGCGGTGCGTAAATTAAAATTGAGCAATGATCGTCCCCGATGCCCCTCTGCGTCTCGATCCCGGTCGTGTTCTCTATTCTAACATCGATACTAATGCTGGTTTTATTCTTTCCTTAAACATTGCAGTTATTTCTGGTCATAGATTTTTTTTAAGAAAAATTATTTTGTGTCCTATTCCAGGAGGTAATAAATCTACTTCTGTACAAATTTTGATTACAATTCATTCATTAAGTCGTTTTGGAATTCAGCTCCCAACAAACAGACAGACAAGTATACGATTTTATAATAATGATACATTTTAACAGTGATTCGGACAGCCTTAGAGTCCATCATTTAAATATATCATTTAAATGATG
This sequence comes from Eumeta japonica, assembly GCA_005406025.1. NCBI lineage: Eukaryota > Metazoa > Arthropoda > Insecta > Lepidoptera > Psychidae > Eumeta > Eumeta japonica. Next base: position 97,927 of record BGZK01000842.1, read on the forward strand.
TTATATATCATTTAAATGATATATTTAAATGATATATAACAAATATATCATTTGAAGACATTGAATTACAAATTTGTATATTCTTAATACCTTATAATTCATCTTTCCATGATGAATAATTCATCTTCATATAATATTTCCACTTTATATGATGATTAAGTTTACGGTATAAAATAATAAAAATTATGATACGTGCATCACATCATTTAAGAAAATCACTTAATTACTAACACCAATTCAGAGTTAAATTTAACGCTTGTATTTACAACAAGGTCTCTGATAGTTTTTACAGAGTTCAGCCTCCGACGTATAATAAACTTATTGAAACCTTACTGAAACTTATTGAAGCCTATTCCGTTAATATGGTATAGATCACAGTCGATAGATTGCTAACTTTCGTTGAAGACATGTGATTAAAAAAAAATGTGTTTATGCATCTAAATAAACATAATATTTTCGATGAGTTTCCATGTCGAGCCAGCGTCGACGCATGCACATCTCTTACAACGACATCGGATTAACTTCGAACTTGCACACATGAAACTAGCTGCCTACTGGCTCACTCTATCTACAGATACAATAAGTATTTATATGTCCCTTTATATATTAGCGAAAAGTATGTATTTTATACAGTTTATTCGACGATTATTTGTAGTGTCAATAAATTAGAAACGTAATTAAGTTTCAAAACTATGTCCATAAGTTCATCTCACATTAGTAACGTAATTAGATCATTTGGATGAAGGATTTAGTAAGAAGTCAAAATCAAAGGCTACTCAACATTTTTTAATTAGATTCGCAGATATAATATCTAATACAACTTACTTATAATTTCAAATTTATCAATATAGGTGTGCATGTGCATGAATAAGATCAAACCACTTATACGACAATCTATACATATAATGAGCGTGCTTTGTGTGCACATTGAATATTTTTTCAACAAAAAAAGAAATTATGCACATTGTACTTATGGCAAAAAGGCAAAAATGGTTTTGTTTTTAGTTTTAGTTTTTAGAATTTTTGTCTGTTATCTGTGCGCTTGCGCTAATCTCAGAAACGGCTTAACCAATTTGAATGCGGTTTTCACTAATGTACTCCGATTAACTTTATATAATATTCACTCTTTATTTCGTTCGTATCGCTTTGATAAACAAAATAGTTAGCTTAATCTGTACATGTAGATTAGATATTTATACATCGATCTACTGACTTATGTACGATATTTAGTAGTTTTATTGGAAATAATTAAATAAAATACTTTATGAAGACTATTCCAAATGTACATCTGTAAGTATACGTATTTGGAAACTTACTCAATTGTACCACCTATCAAGTAGCTGAATTATCATCGGTTCTTAATACGTGTGTAAAAATTCAAATTATTCGAGAGTGGTTAACAATTGGTTACAAGATTCCATTGCGTTCATAGAGAAATACAAGTTGAGACTTTCAAAAATAAGAAAATTTAACATAACTGCGTATACTCGTCTAAAAATTAGGCCGCTATCAAAAAAAAACATTTACGATCAGATAAAGCTTCTCAAGCGCAATTTAGTAACACTCACGGAACTGCATAATCGAGTGATGCATTGTCACTAAGTTAAAAATGTCACCAAACGCGTTGAGGATGGCGTATTATATTCAATAAATAATAAAAAAAATAGTGCGTGGTGCCCCTCCGCACGGAAGAAGCGAAACTTCGTAATGTGGAAATGAAAATAGAAAGGGGTAAAAATTGCGTTTTTCGTCGCACGTTACAATTGCGAAAAACAATTGAGTGACGAAATCTACCTACTCACTCTCTTTCTCTCTCCTGCTTTCTACCTTTGTGTATCATTTTTTCTCTCTCCCTCTTGCGTTGGAATATTGGACGTTACTCGTTGCTAACGCTCGCGCTGGCCTGTAACAGGTATACTACGCGTGCGCATGCGTTCAAGTGCCACGCATTCAGTCTCGCTCTATCTCTTTCAATTCCCCCTTCCCAGGAGCGTTGAACGTTTAACGCAACAGTGCTTTCATACACTTTCATGTAGCGTTAAACGTTTAACGCAACCTTGTTGGAAGTCGCATTAGAAGTTTCACTTCAATAATGTTTGTAATGAAATCAGTACAGGACAATTATTTTCTTGAAAAACGCAACTATATCCCGTCACAGTCACACATCCACAATGGCCATGCCCCGAATTTTAATCTTCCCTTGACTGCAAGATCTTTATAATCTTACTCTTTCTCAAGGAACTTATACGCGTGTTTGAGGCTTGTTATGCAGCACTCATTGTACGCACTCTTGACAGAATTCATTTTCTGTAATTTGTTTTTAATGTACCAAATTTAATCATAACTCCTTGCGGTGGAATAGGGAGTCCTTGTCCACCGTTCCGAGCTCGATTTCGCACAACTTTGTGCAGATATGGGAACTAGACGACGTAGGTGAGGTGTTTCGTACAGGCGAGAGGTAAAGTGATTGAAGCAGTATCTACAAAATATCGATCTGTTTAAAAATTACTAAGGTCACTTATTATAAAACTGACGTCTTATACACTTACGGAAGTATATTAGCAATTTATAAATTACTATTTTATTTCCAATATATAATTATTACATATTTCGACGAGTAAGATATTCGCCAAAAGCGAGATTTGCAATAATATATAAATATATCCTATTAAGCCATCCATGTTTATTTCCTTTTTCAATGAAACAGGATTCAATTTCTAAATTATGAATTATTCAATACAGATGTCAAATATATTTTCCCGCTATTACTATTTATTCTCCTGTATGTTTTTTTTATTGTCTATGATCTTATATTGTTTTTATTAAATATGTATTTGGTTTTAAGTTGTAAATTGAAATGTAGCAACCTTTTTTGATTGTACATAAATTGTAAAAAGGTTTATTGAATTGCAGATAAAACTTTGGTAAATGTATAGTTTAATGTTATGGTCAACTTTTTCATGGTCAATTTTAATACATCAGCGAAAAGGCAAAGCGAAAGGGCAAATTAACTTATTCAAAAACATTGTTAAAATTATGGTAAAAGTACCATTTATAAATTGTAAATTTTATAATCAGTTTTTGACACGACAGTCCGAACATCGGTTGATTTATTATATTCCACGGGCGCAGGTTGGGCGACAATTGTAATGTAAAAGCGAGAAACCGGATTTCAAACCGGTGCCGGTGGCGGGCCGGTGGAGGTATCGGGTGGCGCCACCCCCTCGCCCAACTTGGCCCAACACGCTCAACTCCGATGATGACGTTCTTAGTGTCTGTCTACTATATGTGAGCGCGTCGGGCGATAATGCAATATTTTCATACACGGGTATGTATTGCTTTTATATGGAAGTGGAATTTTTTGCATAATGAGTTGGGTACTATAATAAATTTAAGGCTTTATTCACCTAACTAATGAGACCTACCCTCCCACAATCTACTTATTTCCGATGGGCTCAGACCTTAAGTCTTCCGCGCTGAATGAATACGGATTAATGGTTGCTAATGTCCGTTGTTAACAAAGCGATACCAACAGCCGAAGACCGACGGCTCAACGGCATCTTAATGTACTCTCTGAGGCACAGGGGTAGAGTAGTTTTAAGTTGACTTAAGTTAATAACGTATTTGTATAGTTTCAAGTTCACTTAAGTTATTAACGTGTTGGTCAAATCGCTCGTGGTCGGGATGTAATCCGGCACCGGATAGAATACCGAGCTTCATTCAATTCGTTAATCGTAAGGTTAAAAATTAACGCTCTTAAATAGATACGCTTTTAACCGTTCAAGGTCGGATGTGAGTTTTTTGACTAGCATACACCCGTTTGCGTCTGCTATCTCCTTCTATGTCAGCATTTGCAAGCCCTGTAAACTACCGTTAGAGCTAAACTTATGAATTTTAATGCAAATGATAGTATACTACATAATGTATATGGATAAAGAGAAATTATATAGCGTCAGTGAACTCACACTCGGTTCTCAAACGTGACATTAAATAGATATATAGGTTACTGGACAACACGACTTTAATTAAAAAAAAAAAATATTCCTATTACACATAGAACAGAAAATCTTTTAAAGATGAAACAAATTTCTTATTTGTATTATATCATAAATTATCATTTTAATACTAGCAAAGAAACAAATAAACATGGGAATATCCGACACACTTTTATTTTTCAAGAAATTTTACGGTACATTTATTATAATATTTCAAATCCGACTTACATTTTGTACATATCTTACAAATACGAATAAAAATTTATAGACCACTGGAAAAATAATAAAATTGCAATTTAAGAACTCTTTTTTTTTGTACAAAAGTGTTATATATTAATACGGTCGTCCCGAAAATTGTTAACTATCGATCACAAACTAAATGTACCATAAAAGATAACTTAATACCAAAATCATAATTAAAAAACCTTATCATCCCAGATTAGTTTATAATTACATACAAACAGTTGCTTAAAAATACAGCTTTTCGTATATCCTTTTTTTTGTGTTTTCTTGTGTGTGTTGAATTTTATAGTTATGATTTTCGAACGTACCTAGAAACTCCGATATGCTTCCCTCAACATAAGTTTATACTCACGGACCATAAGAAAGGGATGCAGTCATACAAAGAAAAATAATACATTGCTATCTTCTTTTTTGCTTGTATAACTCTATCTCTTTTTGTCCACCGGACGTGCTCACCCGTCAATATTCATTATGTCATTGACGCTATCTTTATTTTTAAATGAAGAATTGCTATAATTATATGTTCAACGGTGTTGTACAAAAAAAAAACTAACCTAAATTACGACAAAATGATAGTCAAAACACTACAGCTTATTATCGGTGTTTTTAATTTAGCTATGAACAAGGTGCAGGCCGGAGCCCTATGCATGTGTGAAAGGTCTCCTTTCTGTGTCTATGGGTGTAAGTTTGTACCAAGGTCGTAAACATATTCAGTAGTTATGTTATAAAAAAATATATCATTATTTGTTCTTTTGTGTTTTTAATTTATTCCCTAGAACTTAACTGAAAAGTTGTTGAAATATAAGTTTACGACCTGAACCACTTTTTGAACTTGCATAAATGTCATGATTCCGATATGAAAGTTGGTCCAGGAAAGTGAATTGATCTATAAAACACTACTTTCCGGCCGCGGGTCCGACCTCGTGAACATAAAAATTAAATTTTATTGAATTTATGTTAAATTAATTTCTTTGACGACTTCCGCTTTTGCCTCTTCCTCACTCGATCTCTCATTTATTCGATTAGTATTGTGGTGGTAATGATGGTCAGTAAAATGTAAACTAGTGTTGACATGTTAAATGATGAATAAATTTCTCACTTTTAGTAAATAAAAAAGCCTATCAACGTTATAAAGCTTACAAACACGTAAGAAAAGCCGAGAAAAAAACTAGTATAATTGTTTGGCCAGCCCACGTCAATAAAGAACTGACCAGCAATTTTCCAACTTGTATATAGATCACGTCAAGCACGCGCAAAACGTACTTTAAATTTTGAGTAATCTTTATTTGATAAGTAAGTTGAATGAAACAAACACTTATTTCAAGCTTATCTCCATACATTTACAATCTAAATTGTTCCTTCAATTCTAGACATTAATGTGTATAAACATATAGACAGTCAGACGATTAAACGTATGTAAAAAATCTATAGTTTATTATACGTATGGCTTATAAATATGAATATATCTATGCTGAGGTATTAGTAGTAAGTAGAATATATCTGACTTTTCAACACCAAAAAGAATCTTATGTACATAATTTATCGTTTCAAATATCAAAACCAATATACTAATTGGTACAAGTTAAAAACGTAAATTCAATTTCTTAAATAAACAAGCGAACCTCATCGATTCCCTTATCAGAAAAAATATCGTTTTTATTGCCCAACGCAACGCGATACCGTCCCGCCCTCCGCTCAATGGGTGCCTCTGTCCTTCTGTACTTTGGAACGACGAAAAAACTATAAACACCGACAGGAAAAAAATGGTACCAAAACGACTCACGCGAATCCGCCATTATTAAAATAACATTGTCGTGTACGTAGTTATTTGATTTGGCAATCGCAAATACTGAATACCGACGTAAAATCAATCGGCGCGCACGCGAGCCCCGACACCGAAATAATGTAAATTATTGCTCGTAAAAGTGTCATTTTCGACGTAAACGAGACGTCGTCGCTGCGGACGGAGTCTCACGGCGACGATGTGCCGATACGAATTTCGACTTTATTACAGTGATGAATAAATATTAAATTACAATACACAAAATATCATCATTCACTCTAGTTATGCTAAAATAGAGGTTTTCGGTTTTAATATACTTTATTGAGTAAATACTGCCGTTGCACACGAAAGGACGCTCGAATAAAGAATGTCAACTGGAATCCCAAGACACGCCGGGTCGTACGTAATCGGACGGTAATTAAAAAAATAAACGTCAACGGGACGCGGACGTCGCCGCCGAGGCGAAATCTGGAATATTTAAAACAGGACAAAAGCTGTCAGGGCAGTAAACCTCAAACATCGACAAGTCGGATGGCCGCGCCGCCGTGTGGCGCCCCGTGCGCACGCGGGCGCACGCACACGGGCGCGCCGCGCCGCCGCGTCATTTACATACGCGGGGGTGCGAGAGGGACGACACCGCGCCCCGGGGGACCGCGCGCCCGGCCGGGAGAACGGCGCGCGCGAAAGGGACGAGCGTACTATTATCGGTGGTGGGAAAAAAAGAAAAGTGGGCGGGGGGATTACATTATAGTAGCGAAAGTAATCGATATTCGTGTTTTAGTACAACGGTTTAGACCTGCAAGGATGCAACGGTTGAACCGCGAAAACAACGGGGCCGCTAACTAGGCGGGCTGTTCGGAGGAGAGTTTTACCTTCTCACTTGAATATGTTGCCTGAGTTAATTTCTTCATTGCTCGAGCGAGCCTATGCTAAGGATAAGGTGCGGGTCTGTGGAAGGTTTTAAGAAGTTAAGTTGAGCCATTTCTATTTAAATACATTTATTTCAATAACAATTTTACATTTGGATAATCGCATGTTATTGCATAAATTGTTATTAAAATAATGAAAAACATTTTTTTGGAATAATCACAAAACTACACACTACAAAGGAACTCTTTGAAATTTAAAGGACAACATGTAGTTAATTATTAACTAATACGATTTATATAATGAAATAATATCGGCTATAAACAATATCAAAATATCTTTCAAACATTTTTGACTACAGATCACTTATTTGTTTTTTCCAATAAACATGGAAAATCCATTAAAATTATTTAAAGTAAATTCTTTTTACAATCTTGATATGGCATAGGTGACAATATTAGTTTTAAAACCGAATGTAACTCCAGGAACCCAAAGACATAAATTACGTTCGTATTTGTTGATCGTCTATGTAACTATGGTAACAAAACAATAACTTTGTACACTTATTTTGTTAACTTACATACAATATTGTAATGGCTAAGAATTCGTTTACGAATGTTATTTTACGTATAATTTCGCAAGTAAGCTCTTTAAAGATAAATTCGTTCTCTAATTCGACATTGTTGCAAAGAAAAAGGAAATGACTGTAAGATTTCGGACTTAAAAAATTGTCAAATAATTTTAAAAATATTACTAAGTTGTTATCATCGAAATAGAAAAACATAGAATTATAACGTCGAACAAATTTACGTTCATTTGTGGCACATAACTTATGCAAATGTAAATGAGGATATACGACATATTTTGGACCAAATAAATCTCTTACAAAGAACCTTATTACTTACCTTTTTAGATGCAATTTCGAGTGACACTGTTATTTCTTAACCGAAGAGAAAGAATGAGTAAGAATGAGACACTCGTTGACGACAGAAAGAGATCTTCCTCTTTCTTTATTCTTGTAACGACACGCGGTGAACATTTCTACATCGGCAAAGCCAATACCGTATGCCACGCCTACTACGAAGCCAATTTCGATTGTTCATTATGTTTATGTGGGAATATTTCTATGCTTTTCTTTTTCGATGTTTTCTTCTCTATCTTTGTTGGATTTCTTCTTGCTTATGAAATTTTTCCTGTTGTATATAATACATATATTTTTTTTCTTACTAAATAGTACATGCAATATTTATGAATGTGTAGAATAAAACCTAAATGTTTATAATGTCGCATGATTGGACCACAGAAAAATCAATTAATTTAATAAATTCAAGTGTTTGGTCAGTGAATTATATATTAAAAATTCCTTTTTATTATACTAAGCTCAGTGTACACTGTAACAAGAAATCATAATAATCTTAGTAGATTTTACGTGGGAAGACAATATTTAGAGAGTGATAAAATCCATTCATGTCTCCTCTGGCACAATGCGGGTATGTAAAGTTTATTTCCATAGCCCGTTTTCATATCTCCGTATAGCAAGAAGCTCTGTGGGGATATGCTAGGGCTGCGTTCTATTGTTATCGATAAAAATACAGCTTTAAATAAAAAAACATCTATTAAAAATAACCATTGCAATAAATAAAAATTGCTAAACAAAATTTGAAAAATATTTATTGTTACCGAACTGTTAAGGCGTGGATACCAAAACACAAAATATGCAAATATGACATTGTGCACTAAATCACCACACTTACATCACTAGCTCGATTCGTAATTATTACATCTACCTAATTTAAATTGATTAGGTACGTGAAATAAAAAAGGATATTTTATTTTCATTCCTAATATATCGATGACGTAAATAAATATTGGCTTGTCCCATCCCTAACTCCGCGCGCGGCCAGTACGGCTTTTCCTTCGATTTTCCTTTTGCCTTCATAGAGATCTCCACGCTGTTAATTGACGAAGAATTTTGATTGGCCGCGTCCGCTCCTCGTAAAGGACGTGGTAGCCCGAAACAACCACATGCGGTAAGTTGTTATTTATAGATATCTGTCAGTTATTCTTTCATTCATGCAACATTTAAATAATTTGCTACATTAATTTTTTTTTGTTTGATTAAATATCAGTCAGGAGAAAATATTTGAACAAAGGACAAAGGGGGGTGTATTTTATTTTCGATTTCTTCTTCTAGTCAACTCCTATTTTAATGCCTTCGTTCGTTTCTGTCTGTTCTGTCCTCCAGACTGCTATAATTCTTTTTCCTGCCTTTTAATGTTTTCTCCTCATATGACTATTTTTTTGAAAACTTACATATATGAAAATTAAATAGTATTTTTATGGACTATCTAGCACGATATAGATAAAACTTAATATGGTTTATTAATATCCGTCATAAAATATTCGATGCTAGTTGTTTACCTGACTCTTAGACCTTAGAAATTCTTAGAAATAACCTTCATAAAATGTGTGTGTGAGATATATGTGATATCACATGATGAAATGTGATAGTGAGAATCAAATTGAGCTCTTTTGTCGGAAGAGCCAAACTCCACTCTGATAATAATATCATCAATAAACATCAATAGAATAAGGAGCACATCAATAAATAATATGTATTATGCATATTACATATTAACTACACTCAAAAAAATGAAAGTTAAACAAGAGAGATTTTCTCTTAGTTGACCTTATATTAAATAAGACAACTATGAAATTATGTATATCAACGAAAGCTGATTAGTTATGACAACAAATTCATTCGTAATTGAACCAACAATGTAGGCATGCATATTAATTTCAACAAAAAATATACGTTGTTTCTATTATTATTTTCCTCCTTGTATGATTAGATCATTTTTATTTAGCAAATTTGTACAAATATACAGGTTAGATCAATTTAGGACGAATAATTAAAACAATTTAATAAATTAATAGTGTTGATGATTTTCATTGTTAAATTAATAAATTTGGCATATTGATTTATCTAAGACCTGTTAATTACGTCAATTAAATAGGTACAAATAATTTTCAAAACGACAAAGAAAAATGATTACTTTTATTACTTAACATTATTATAATAACTATAAATTAAATGTTATTTCTACTGACATTAATTGTTTAAAACGATTTTCACATAAGTTGAATGAAATAATCCATTTGTCGTTTGAAACAAGTGATCATCCCTTCCACATCGCTGTTACGGTGTCGCGGGGCAGGGCGCGGAGTCAACCGATCAAATTCAATGTCCAATGCTTTGTTTAATGTGTCACGCGAGTTTTAACTAGTTCGTTTTGTTCGGCTGGTGATTTTTAATTTTTAATCATTATTTTGCTTCATTAGTTGCATTACTTGTGAAAAATTATTGCGAGACACTTGTGGTGTTGAGAGTTGAAGACATAAGGGTACGTGTGCCGTAACTTTAAGGACCATACTCACAATGGAGGAAGTTAACGAACTTCTCAAGACCTGGGAACTGGAAGATTTGATACCAGTATTCAACAGTAAGTATCTTGTTGGGAGCGCTGAACATATCTGAGTTAAGATTCTAATCTGATAATACGTCAGCTGATGTAAAGCTATATGACGAACTATTTTACATGCTCAACGACGTAAAATAATTTTCTGTTTATTGATATTATATGTATATATTTGATATTTTCATAAGAAGGTTAATTTTATAAAAATTGTTGTTAGTGTGATATATTTCTGAAAAATATCAAAATATATCTATCCCATAATAAAACATGTTTCATCAATATCTAATTTCTTAAAACTACACATAACATTTAAATTAATTTTTGTTGAAGAAGGAAGAGTTCTTCTTAACACAAATTTTAATGACCCTAATACTGAGTTGTTTTAAATGTTAATAAATGGCTATTTTTGTTTATTCTGTTTAATATAAGTACGCATTCTTATCTTTTCAGCTGCTTATGGATTTTAATGCTGTGCATGGTTACAAAGATAATTTGTTCATTAATTTCCCATTAATGAAAATCAAGCTCCACGAGCTGTTAAAAAAAAAAAACAACGGAACCATTTTTCCACGAATTGATTAAACTTGCCAATTGTAAGTGTAAAAAAATAATTATATTTATTAGATTCCTAGTGATAAACCTTTTGTTTGCCTGGAATAAGGTTTAGAATTATACAATACAATGTACTTAATTACTTAATTGTAATTTACAATACTTAATTGTAAAAAATATGTAACATTGCGCTGTAGTATTTGATTGGAGAATAAATAATTTCTTACATTTCATTTTTAGTTTTATTTTATCTAAAATGTGTAACATATACATTTAGCATATACTAACACAAAATAATGAAATTAAATTTTAAGGTTAAGTTAGTGATGAGAAATTAGATTTTTGAATATAATATATTTTATTTATAAGCAGTGATAATTTGAATATAAGTAACTTTAGTTAATATTTAATCCCATAACATGAAAATTAACTTTTGTTCTCTGAATTATATTTAAAAATGTTAGTTTCAGATCATGAATTTACTTATAATAACATAAATTTGTTTCTGTTCTAGATAGCACAGCACATGGCCATGTAACTGCTATTGAAACAGAGTTGTGTAGACCAAGAGGATGGCACAACGTTTTATATAATGGACTATCTATTTTACATATTTATTATATTTATTTCTAATTATCATTTAATTTTCACTGTTTATGATATCATACGTTCATATAGCAACTTGTTCTGTATGCTAGGATTGCACCTCTGGTAAAATACTAGAACGTTCCTTTTAAAGTTTTTTCTTTATTACTTCCAAAAAATATGAAATTGGTGAAATAAGAATTTATGAATTAGAAATAGATAGTGCATTATGTAGAATGTTATAATGATTATGTACTTGGTTTACATATTTAAGTAAATATAAATAGTTTTAAATATATTTGAAAAAGCATATAAGATGCAATACTTGTAATTAAAAGTTTCTAAAAATAATGTTTTATTTTAAAATATGTTTTAGTTAAAAGACTTATCAAAACAATTTACCTTTAGTTAAATACCAATGAACAAAGTATAAACATTATTTTGCCACCAAACGGTTCAGGCTCATGATTAGTAAAGGTTGAATAGGTCTAGGTTGTGGGTGGGGTAATGCATCGCAATGCCACTAATTTTCAAACTAAGATATCTTAGGTCCATATCAATAAATTGTATTGAACTTCGAGACTGGTTTTGAGTTAGCACTGAAGGTACTTACTTAATTATATATATATCAACTGTACATGTTACAGGTGCTTAATAGTGAACTTTAAACAACCCTTCAAATGCGAACTCAATGGCACTCACAGAATTGATTACAATTTATGAACATGAGCCTTCAATGAGACTAACGGTGGGTTGCATTAAAAGTAAAATGTATTTCGTAAATGTAATCTGTAAGATTTGACAGATAATCGGCGGTTGCAGCAAAAGTAAAACAATTCGAAAACGTAATCTGTAAGATTTGATAGATAAAGTATGGACAGTTTTGCAAATCTTATGGATTACTTTTACGAATTCAAATTACGTTTTTACTCTTGGTGCAACCCGGAATATATTGACAATCTGTTAAGTCTTACAGATTACTTGACGAATAACATTTTACTTTTGGTGCAATCCGCCAAAGAAGTAACTTGGGTGAATCAATCACTATAGTCATTTACATATTTGTATTGACTATGGTCTTAGTTAAATGTATTAAGGAGAATAAGTTATTAAAATTATTTTCATGTTAATAATGATCATGGTCTTAGTTGAATTTATTAAGATGAATTAGTTACTATAGTCATTTCCGTGTTTTATTGATCATAGTATCAGTTTGGATTTATTAAGATGAATTAGTTATACTAATAATTTTCACGTTAATACTGATTATGGTCTTAGTTGAATTCATTAAAGTAAATCGGTTACTATAGTCATTTCTATGTTGATATTGATCATGGTCTCAATTGAATCTATTGAAATACCTTAGTTACTATAGTAATTTTTCATATTAACGTTGATTAGTTATTAGTTGAATTTATTAACATGAAATGTTAGGTATAGCTATTTTTCATAGTAATATTGAATAATGTCTTAATTGCTTAAGTTAATGAAAAATAGTAACAGCAATACAGTTACTAGAACATTGAATAATGATCATCTTATTTGAAGTTACTAACGTCTTGTTAGGCTCGTATGGAATCAAGATGCTTGATCGCGGGAATCACAATTTTGATAGGAGCAACGAAATTTTTTTTTGAGTGTAGTGCCTAGTGCAGACAATAACTAAAATATTTTTCTTTTAAGAGCGTATTTTAGTAAATTAGTGTCAAACACCAAAAATAAAACATAATTACTCCTTCATATTTCTATCTTAAACATATATTCAGCGAGAGATTTAATATATTACGGCCGCGAGGTGGCGCTCTATGAAGACAATGGCGCACTTTAATGGACGTCATGAAAAACGGACCGTCACAAAGAATAAAGAAACTCCTATATTCTTTTTGAACAATAAGAAGTTTTTTTTTAGTAAAGTAACTATTTAAAAATAAAATTAAGGAAAAAAATATTTAAAGTTTTTTTTTTTTAATTAGTCATACCACAACTATGTACATATATTTGTTATATGCTGAAAATTGCAACACATTTATTTGACTCACTGAAAACAATATTTAGTTACAATGTTACTATAAAAATTACAGCATTTAGGATCCTAGTAATATTGTAGTTTCAACACTCAACTTTTTCCATTTGTCACGAAATTCTTTCAACTGATATTTTTGCAGCAAAAGTGACATATAAAAAGACACCAAAGCCTTCAAACTTCAAACCGCTTAAAGCACTAACATTGAAGCGATAACGTTTCAATCGGCACAATAATTGCAATTACTCGTCACGTCGCGGTACAGCTGAATGCAGCGGCGTATTGACAAAACGCATTACGATTCAGTTGTAACTCGGGGAGATGGCCCAACAAATTTCCGAGCTATCGGCCCATTCAGACGTCAACCGGCGCGTATTGTGTGGCCAAGCCCCGAGCGTTATTGGAAAAGAACATTTTTACTCAACTATATAAGTAGCTTTTACGAGCGTCGTCGCTTTATTTACATATAATTAATTACGTCCGTTCACATCTTCAAGATTTGCGGGGTCCGTGTATTTAAGTATTTATTAATTTATTACGAATATTTCACAGTCAGCATCTCTATTTAATGCGATTTTAATAATATAAATTTAAATTCGATGAAATTCATTCGAATGTCATCGGTGTAAATGAACAGTGTTAAATGTGCTGTGTTAGATGACATTGATTTATGTAAAGGACACTTATAAATAAAATGATGTGGTTCATTAATCTTATATTGTACAAATTTTTAATCTAGAATTTACTACGAATCGTTTGATCTTTTTTGGCTTCAATATTTTATGTTCTTCGTTAACAGTAACATCTTACTATATAAAACTTATGAATAAATAAAAAAAACATTTTCTTTTTTAATTATCACTGTGGCATACACATCCAAAATAATTAAAGAAGACTTACGAAGAACGATACTAAATTCTTTTAAAAGTAAACGGCGTTACCTATTTTTAAAACAAGGATACATCGGTAAAGTCAACTAATTATGTACACAGCACCTGGGCAGCTTTTCTCGATATCTTTTACCTTTTCCGTGGGAATATGATGATTTTCCACGGGAAAACTTACTTATGGTATATTTATTGTTGTAAGTATCCACAATAAATATTTAGATACATAATATGCATACACTACAAATATGCAATTTTATCAGCTGCCTGCAGCTTTCACGTAAATAATGTCTCATAACGCCATCTGTCAATTTTATGGTAATTAGTACCATATGTCATTGAAAATGTTACGATAAGTATACTAGAAATTTGGCACTAAATGCAATAGCATAACAATTACCAATTAGCAATTACCTCATATTTTACGAAATAACGCTATATTTTTTTGTAATTGCATTTTTATATATATATAATTATCCCTTGAAACCAACGATTTATCAATAAAATGCTTATCAAATAACATTTCCGGTGTGGGTGCTAGGTTCTGTTTTTCTAATTTATTGTAAATTGAGCACGCCTATGTCACGTTCCAATATGATCTCTGCAGAAAAGTTTCCCAGTTTTTTCAATACTCCACTCACCTCTTTTCGTTGGGAAATCGATCATTAAAATTTAAAGAAACGCGTCGAGAAATAATGACTTCTTATATTTTCATGGTCGCTCCAACGACACGCCGCTGCCGTGACGCCGCCGCGCACTCTCGGTCCGTTCTTTTCCGCCGTCCACGGCATCCGGGCCCCGGGCTACATCCTTCTCGCCCCCGGTCGCGCCGTCTCGCTCCGACTTATTAATCGCTATTAATATTCAGCGCTATGCGTCGCCGGCGCCGCCGTCAAGTCTTTCCTATTTCACTAAAGGACGTATAAGTGACTTTTACGGGTTCATTGAAATTTAGGAGTGATTTTATTGCAAGCTTTATGTTAATTGCTTTAGATACAGCCGCGCTAAAATGGATTTCGCAATCTCTATTAAAGTTGCTCTGCCTTTTTATATCGCTGTGGTGCACATTATGTATTTGTTTATTTTTTTTTTTATTTTTTGGATATGCGAAATATTTTTTAAATTTTGTTTGCCAAAATATTTTATCGAATTTTGCTCAAAATGCAACAAAAAATCAATATACACAACAATTTAAGTTTTTAAAAAATTGAACCATTTCCAGTTGCGCCAAGTTTGAAAGTATCAACTTTGTTTTTAAAACTCTTTTTTCATTGATTTTTTTTATTTACATAAATGTCTGCCCATCACGATATATAACACACACTTCCATATACGTCTCGAATCTGCATTATGTAATATGACTGATTATGAGGTACAAATAAAACAATTATTGATGAAACTAATTACTTATAAAAACATTGTATTATTGTACTTAAGTATGATTAATGTAATTCACTGAATATTTCTTTCTTAAACCAGTACAAAAATATGTTCCTTTTTATATATTCAAGATATTTTCATAAAATCATCATCTTTGCATCTAACTGAACAATTAATGAAATTATTTTATTATTTATTCGTTTTTATTAAACTTGAATATTTGGAAAAACTGATTTCAGTCTATAATTTTTATGGAAAACAATTTAAATAAAAGTCACTCAAGTGGTCTTTAGAATTTTCTGGGCCTTGTATGGGGGGGACCCATAAAAGACAATATTGGCGCCATATAACGTTACGTATGGCTTTTATATAGGAATCGTTTCGCTATATAAACTATATATAACTGCATAGGTATATGATCTACGCAGGTTATCCACAGAAATAGTGAACTCTATAGCCAAACATCCCCACTTCCACAATATATCTCCACTTTACCCATGTTTTTTAGAATTTCTTCTCTTTATGAGTTCTAAATTACGAGGAAATTCTCTAAAACACAAAATGAATTATTTTTAATAAACTAAGTTATTTCAATACTAGTGCTTATTCTATACATTAACACTTCACCAAAACATGCCATGTTAACACTAGATCATATAAAATAATATTGACTTGCAAATTTAACGTGACCAAGATAAACATCGCAGGAATGACATCTCTATGGGGCGATATCGCTTAAGTTGTGTAACACCATTGTATAACATCACTTAAGTTTGTGATCATCATTGCTCATCTTATAACACAATAATATGACATGAAACTCCAAATATAGGTTATTTATTAATTTATTTCCTCTGAACACGCAATTGTATGTATTACCATTCATAACTCTATACTAAATTTAATTATAAGAACTACATGTGCTTCTTCATGTGGGATCTGATGGACAGCCTACCTGGATACATAATGCTTTACGCTAGAAGTTCTGTTACTTGGAACTATTTGAATTTAAACAAGACTTGCTATATCTATATGTAGTTATAAACTCAAATTATGATGATTTTTGATAACATCTTAACCTTTCAAAGTGTCCGTCATTATACTTTTTACGAGATATGTGCAGTCGTTGTTTGTAATACAAAGAACAATTTACATGGTTTTATTGTGGTAGAGCCATGTTTTAGCCAACTTGTTGCAGCACAAACATGGCTCGACTTCGGATGGATCGGATGGATCCGGATGATCGGTAAATTACCACAATCTCACAGAATACGGACGCGAAGTAGCAGCGTCCACAGTTGCACTTCGTCGTGAGTGAGAGTTCCGGTGGTCCACTTCTCCTCTCGCTCTCCATCATCCCGATCTCCCTCTATTTAATATCGTTTTCCCTTATAAGGAGTCAGCAGCACACTAGTGACTTCTTTATTGTTGCCTATAGTATTTATGGGCGGCTGTAACCATCAATTCTCTGGTGGCTTGCCTTCTCGTTTGCTCCGTGAATAAGTAATTAAAAAAAAATTAATACTGGCACAAATAATTTATCTAAGCATTACAAAGTCCTTTAATTCTAAATTTGATTCATTTTATTTTTGTCTATAATGGAATTGAATAAGATCTCTATTTTGAACTTTAGTAATCTCTATAATAATCGAACAAAAACAATCAGTCGATTAACCACTAATTTAATCGAACCATCACTTGTGTGATGATCCAATTATTTTTCAATACCCGTTCGGGCGATTCGTTTAATACATCAATCACCAGACGCAATACATCAAGCCCTTCCCGGCGGAGCGTATGAAACCCTCGCATATCTCCGCACGGCACATGCAGTCACGCCGTCGGCCGTCATAGCCCGAATTCCACAGTACAAAGTTCATTACCGAGCCGCCGTATATCCGCTGGCCGCCCTTAGGACTTTTATTTTCACGACTCCAACGTCAGTCGGTGTTGCCAGAAAGCGAAATATGGAATCGGATTTTTCATGACACGAGTTGTGCCCAACTTCATATAGCACAGAAGTGTAAAAAATGAGTTTGCATTCATCAAAATCATAGGTTGCAAAAAAATATCTAAAAATACGTACACGACGCAAAAAAAAATTAAAAGATTTAACTAATTTCTATTTTTATTTTCATAACTGAATTTGTTACGAAATTTTTTAACTATTGTAATAGGGTCGTTTAATTTCGTTTTTTTTTCACTACTGTATTTAAGGCTTTTTTGTTTGTGTAAGAGTGCAGGGAAACGTATTTTTCATAACTATAAAAATATTTAATTCACATTTTTTTTTAAATTGTCAATCAGATAGAGAATGCAATAATACCCAGTGATGTCATTGTTCATTAGTCTCGTATAAAATAATGTCATATTCTGTTTTGCAATAATGAAATGGTTTGGAATTTTTGATGGCTTATAGATCATTTTTTCTGACCAATCTTAATTGTAATTTCACCTTCAGTCGTCATGTCAACAAATATAATATTCTAAATATCATTAAACTACCGTATTTGTTTGTGTGGGCGCATTTGAATTTGACATTGTGTATTGCTTACGGTATAATTGTATAGCGAAAGCGAGAGCAGTTCCTATTTCGGTCCTCAGTCGAATACGCAATACCCGCAATGTTATTGCAAGGGTTTCTCTTAGAAGATAATCATTAAAATATACGTAGTCCATACAGCCGTTGAACAGGCTGGTGAGTCTTCTCTAATATACGGATTTCACCAAGACTTTAGCGTTGAGTATGTGGCGATAAAATTTGCATTTTGATCACTAATACTTATTATTAGGAACCATAAATAAACGAGATGGAACCTAACAATGGAATTCATAAAATCTTTTTATATAACCATATAAATATTTTGCGTATGCTATTCTTGATGATAAATTGTCTTTAATGTATTTGGTATTACTTAGACATTAAGTAAGCTATCATCGTGATTTATTTCCGTGCGGTCAGCCTGTAATAACACCAATAGATATATGTCGAATTCGACAAAGCGCGTCGACGAGATAGGCTCCCGCCCGCAAAGGCCCTTGACACCGCCGACGCCCGTTAATATCTCCCAAACGATCCCTCAAAAGTTCGCGGGCAACGCATACATATTCAGAGCGGACACGTGTTTACAAACAAGTAATTATGCCGGGAGTCGCTTGTATTTTTTATTTAGCTGCATGTTTTTCGTATGAGGCTGTGGGTGTTTATGTAAAATTTATGTGGATTATGTGGAACTGACATTCGCTCCTTACTTTTCTTATTTTTTTTCACTGAGTTTGTGTAGTGGAGTATAATACTTGTTACAATGAAGCTTTTACAAAGTTTTCCATTAAAATAAACACATGTGTGCGTATGTGTAAATCACTGATACTTCATAAACTATGGTATATTACGAAGTCTAAACTAAATCGGTTCTTGATCTTAATGACACATTAGTCGTGATGCAGGAAATAATAGATAAAAAATAATTTTAGCGAAGATAATATTATCTATATACAAAAGCATACCACGACTGCAGCTATAAGGCTGAATAAATAAATACTTGGCAGTGATAAAAACTTAACTTAGCTTTAATATTGACTAGCCGTGTCGGTGCAAAGAATTCGCACGCATATTCGCAAAATATGTATAATAATTATCACTTTACAAAATCAATTTTATTTACTCTTTGTTCAAAACTTTCTTAGAAACAATATTTGAAATATATATAAAGTTATTTGTTACAATTTGTTTTTCACTTTCTGTAATTGAAATAGTTAATTTTTTGAAATTTCGGTCTTTGGAAAGAGCAACATATAATTGTCGTGAGTAAATAGTGCTGACGGCAGAAAAAATCTTACTCGCTCCAACGTAGGGCCCAGAAATTTTTTAATGGTCATAGCAAATGCAAGTTTAATAGGTTTTCTTCGTAACTAAAATGGAATAGTAGACTCGAAAGGGATTAATATTATTCTTGGAATAATTACGGTTTTATTAGAACTATAAGATGACAGCATTACTGTATAGTGTACATACAGATATAATGTATATGTATATACATAATTGTTGTCATTAATTATTATAGAAAAACAAAAGTATTAATAATTTTTTAAATTATGTAACACATAAAGGAAGCAATCGTCTATAAAATTATATCAAATTTATATAGATTAATTGAGTGTTTTTTTCTAAAAAGGGTTGTAAACACTTTAAACTTGACCTATTAATACACATAATAACAATTTTCATCTCAAACTCACAAATCACATGGAATTCATAAAATTCTGAGAAAATTGTATTTCTGTCTATGTTCGTTTTTAAGAAATCGTGCTAAATGATTTTGCTAATAAAGACAATCTCGCTAATCATGCAGAAAACAAATTATTGTTCTCGAGAAACTTGAATACGATAACATTGATGACTTGTTTTTTTTCATGCATTATATACCATATTACTCAACGACCATTTTCCTTACAGATTTTTAGTATTTCTCCCCTTACGGAAGGGAAGAATAAAAATCCATTGTCAATCCATTTTGAGCTATCCGTGTGTCGGGCTAACACATAACCTTTTGAACAATTATATGGACATGTCGGTAGCTCAGCGGCTTTTAAAGCTACATCTGACGCGACCTAAGAGGCTTAGAGATGCCGTCAGCGTATGACTGCCCTATGAGCTAGGACTCGGCATAGGAATACACATAAGGGCTTAGCGAGGATTAGGCGTTTTAGTGGAGATGCCGAGAGGCGCAGAAAGCGCATCAGACTGTTAACCATCGAAGGTCGTAACAATGGGGGCAATCCCTATTCTTATGACAATGACAACTGCTATGCAGTATATGTTATTTATTTCCATAAGTTTTTCGACCTCAACGCCAAAGGCGTCATGCGGATCGGGCAGGAAGTTCTGTCGCCTTCTGTGATGGAAAACGGGTGCTTTCCAAGAGAGCCGAGACTGATAGTGTCCTCATTGATGCATCGACTTATATTTGTTGATCTTATTCTTCAGATGTCTAAAGCATCTTTCCCACTATGTTGTTAATTCAGATCGAGAATCAATTCTATACTGACCCAGCAAGTCTATCTGGTATTTTTATCATGCTACACTTAAGGTAATATTATATGAAAATTCACTCTGATCCTTGCTGCTGAATTCTGTCATCTTTCCGCTCATCAGATATATCATCTGCACCATCTTGTCGGCTGGTGTTCTACCGCCGTATGCTTGATGCACAATTTTCTGCCCCGTATACAGTGCAGCTTTGGACAAGACAATCTTACAATATACATGGAAGCCCTTAAGTACACAGAATCTGGGGTCTTTTTGGAAAGCCTGATCTGAATTCTAATCTGAATGAAAACATTAACAGTGTCATTTACGCACTAATTAAGCGATGATGACATATTGAGAGCCCACATCAGACCGCGGGCCCTGGTCAAGTGCCCTACGTGCCCTTATATATAGAAAAGACGGAACAGGCTTTGGAATGACTCACCATAGGCGATATTCCTAGAGGACTGCGATAAGAGGGTGTTCAAGAAAAAAGCCTACTCCTTTCTCAAAGGCCCTCAATACACTAGTGATTCTTCTGGGGTTGCACATGTCCATGAGCTACGGTGATCATCTACAAGCTAATGGCTAATGTTCGAATTCCCTTTAAAAGCCTCATTAAATCTCATATTGAGATGCTGTTAAGATTCAAGTCGAAAACCCATATTCTAAAAACTTACAAATCACAACCAAAACATAATCTCATAGAGTTGTAAACATTTTATAACAGGTTTGTAGCAGTTATCCTCGGTATAACTTGTACCTGTAATAAAAAAATAATAATTAGAGGCAGTTTATTCGAGTTGCCATCTATCGATGAAACTTTATATATAACACTACTTAGGTAAGTCATAATACTTGTAAATGTTTATATGGTATTATTTTACATATACCGTATAATTTTATGAGTTATGTTTAACATATTTAGATTTGAAAACAAATTTCAAACTTTAATATTGTTTATGTTTGTGAAAAGTCTAAAATGCGACAGACAAAAATACGTGTCTACCTCATTATGTATAGACATATGTTGTCTATCAATTGTCAATGACAACTTACAATTTAATTTAGAGATCTTGAATCTAGAATGCAAAACAATTCATGTGCAGTGCCTCAAAGAGATGCTTCTTTCACCGTCCAAGAGTTCTCTCCTCAAAAGCTGATTCTAGCTGAAACATCAAATAACGATTAAAATTAAATGTTGTTCAGAAATAATCCTAACTGCGACATCACGTCCAAACGTACAAATTTTTAAATTGCATTCCCACCTATTAAGA
Source organism: Eumeta japonica (assembly GCA_005406025.1). NCBI lineage: Eukaryota > Metazoa > Arthropoda > Insecta > Lepidoptera > Psychidae > Eumeta > Eumeta japonica. The sequence continues at coordinate 120,027 of BGZK01000842.1, forward strand.
ACTGTGATAATATTCATTAATTTAATTAACGTAGATACTGATAGAGATTAAACAAAAAAATTTTCAAAAAACACTTTTTCCATCCAGTTGCGATTCTCTTGTCTATTTTTTTGGACGTGGTCATTTGGCGATATTACCTGACCTAGATACCCATGCTCCTCTACATATTCTAGTTTCTATCCGTTGATGGTTATGAGTATTGAGTTGGTCATCATTTTAATTTTGTTTGTGTTAATTTATATTCCTACTTCTCTACTTCTGTCTATTAGACTTTGTATCATCGATATCAGTATTTGTGGGTCCTCTTCCAAGATAACCACGTCGTCTGTGCATCTTAGATGACTCAATCTTGCTCCGTTTATTTTAAGCCCCAGGTGTCCCCATTCCAATTTTCTGAAAATTTGTTCAAGCACTGCTGTAAACAGTTTTGGTGAGAGTGGGTCACCTTGCCTAACACCCCTATCGATTTAAAAACATCTCTTGTAGATTCCAGCCTGATTCTAACTTTCCTTTCGCTATAAATATATTTGATGATATTAACATAAGCGTTTTGGATCCCCTGATATTTTAGACTTTGCCATACGGATTCGTATTTAAGGCTATTGAAAGCCTTGGAGTAATCTATAAAAAACAGGTAAATGTTTTTATTATATTCGTTGTATTTATGTATTAGCTCTTGGATTGTATGTATATGATCGATTGTAATGAAATGTTTCCTGAATCCTGCCTGTTTCACAGGTTGATTTTCGTCGAGTGTGAGTGACATTCTGTCCAGAATTACTTTACTGAAAACTTTGTATATATATGAGATGAGAGAAATGGGTATATAATTTCTTATATCGTCTTTTGGGCCTTTCTTGTGTAGGAGTACTATGTGTGATTCTATCCATTGGCCTAGAATGCTACCGGTATATTGAGTCTCATTGAAGACCTTTGTTAATATTGGATTGAGTTCTTTAATTGTTCCTCTCATTAGTTCGTTTGTGATTCTATCTGGACCAGACGCTCTTTCCATCTTTTGACTTTTTAAAGATTTTTCTACTTCCGATACCAATATTTCTGGTATAACTTCTACATCTTCGATCGTATAGTTTTGTGTGTTATGTTCCCTATCGGACATTTGTACTTTTGGTGATTAAACTGTGTTCTTTGTATAGTAAGCGATAATAGTTTGTTGCTATATTCTGGATTTTGTTGCGAGAAGTTGGCAGATTTTTGTCTTTTAATTTTGGTATCCATTCCTTACGTTGTTCTCGAAGTTCCTTGAGCGCTCTTTTCGTGCCTCCAGTTTTACTAATATGATTTTCTAGGGTTTTAATTCTTCTATTTTACCTGTATTTCCTCATATTTTTGCGAATCTGTTTGCTAAGGTGAAAGATTTCTTTTAGGTTTTCTTTCTTATGCTTTTTCATTATTAGATTTCTTTTGTCTTTATTTAGTTTTAAAGTTTTTTTTACTTAAATGGGATTCTTCACTCTTGTTTTATATGTGTTGTTGCCTGTTCCTTGAGCTTGTTTTCAATTTTTTATATTTTTTGTTTAGATTAGATTATGTCTTCTGTGTTGTCATTTGGGTTTCTCTTTTCATGAATTGTTATAAATAGTTCGTTTGAATTGTTTTTGATCTAGGTTTCTTTATACCTTTTTCATTGTGACAGCTGCGTAACATACGATAGTCGGTATTAAAGTTTAGGTTTTGTACTGATCCCGTATCACTAAATGACTTAACTTTGTTGGTTATCGTGTAATCGTTTTCATTTCTTGTATTTCCATTTAGAGACATCCAAATCCATTTGTTTTTGAGCTTTTAGCGGAACATGGAATTTAGAACCTTTAAGTTTTTTCAAGCAGGAATTCTACCATTTTTTCTCCGTTTTTACTTCTTTTGCCATTTCCATATATTCCTATTACATGTTAGCTGATTGTGCGTCAATTTGAGCATTAAAATCACCCATGAGTACTATATTGTTTTCCGAATATTTTTCAGTAATTTCACTTAGTTTGTCGTAAAAGTTATCTATGACCGTTTTTGTTACTTGCTCTATCGGCGAGTAGACTTGGATGACTGCCTACCTCTGTGAATGTTTTGGTAAGTTTATATCAATCTCCGCTATTCTATCTCATATCGCTTCAAATCCAATACTCTGGCTTTTAAGGTACAACTTTACCAAAAATACTACTCCACTTTGTCCTATGACTTCGCCTTTGTGGTGCATAATAAAGTGGTTTCTCTTATCTATTCCTTCGCCTAATCTTCGCATCTCGGTTATGCCCAGAATGTCCCACTTGATGCTTTGAATAGTTAACTCTAGCTCCTGTAAACTTTCTGGTGTTCTCAAGGTTCGTGTGTTTAGTGTGCGTATTTAACAGAATACGAAATTATTAAAAATTGTGATATAGTTGCGATTCGATTCTAAATGAAATACCAGAATAGACCTGCAGTGCAGCTCGAAGGGACGCCCAACAATCGATGTCATTGATGACATAACAGTCCTGGACTGACTGTTAGGATGTAACGTAACACGGAGCAAGTGATTTGATAGTTAAAGTTTATTTTTTGTTAAAAAGTTATTAGTAAACTATACCTTGGCGAATATTTAAAATCATTATGTTGGAGCTCGAAGGTATGCTAACCACTTCATTACAATTGGTTATATATTTTAATATCTAAAGAGAACAATTATCGTAGAATAGAATATAATACGCGGGTAAGTACAGTAGAATATAATCATATATTCTACGGTACCTACCCGCGTATTTACCATATTTGGGGTTTTATAATAAACATATGCATAATATCCATAGCAACAATAGCAAATCTAAAAAGCCAAACGACTATAAGGACTAACTTACGTTGGGTTCAAATGATATTGTGCAGGGCAATTCTAAGAATTTACACTTGATTTATCTGAGACTACGCGTGATAATAAGATTCATTTGTGTTGGTCTCATAAGAGACGATAAAGTGCGTTGTGCTGACATAAGACTATATCTGACAATACTCTAAACTTATATGAGATGTTTTAGAACAAATTTTCAAATATAATAAATAGAATTTAAGTGTCCTACTGTGACTTAAGTACAATTTGTCTGATCATGATTTTAATGTATTGTATATGAATGTCTAAATATAATTCGATACTCTAGTTTATACTACGTCTATAACGCTTCTCATAACTGCTGTCCGTATTTGGATTCTCTAAATAAACACTGAAACAATTCATTACGCTTTGACAGTTAAATGAATATCTAAATAATTGTCGGTAAAAAAGTACTTTTGTAGCTACTTTTTATATGAATATTTTTCAATACTCTATGGAGGTTTTAACACCCGATAAAGGCTTTCGAAAGTATTATTGATCATTACGAAAGATAATGAAAGCTGAGATAAACGGAGAGATTCATCCATCTCTTTAAACTTCAATAAAGTAAGAATTTTCTAGAAATGAAACAGTTTTGTTTAACACATAGATATAGAAGAAACAACTTAACTAACCAACTAAGTACACTGAATATGTTGAAACGATATCGAGATTTGCTAGCCTGGTTTCCTATTGTCCTCGATTTCACTACTTAAAACACCTTCAGTTTATGGCGTATTAAGATTTTGTTTAACCTACTTAACATCTGTAAATTACTCAGTGTATTTCCTTGTGTGTATTTGTGACTCGAGCATGAACACTAAAAACATTCCAATGACATGTCTAAGCCTCAAATCATTGGTGTTTAGGATTGTATTCGAAGCACAACATCGAGCGCGCCGCGTCATGTTAAATGCATGAGAACGTCTCCCGCCGCTCGCCGGCCGGCCGCCAGGGGGCGTCTGCGGATGGCCCAGTGAAAGCGACTTTTTGTAGCCAACTTTTGTAGCCAACTTTCATGAACTCCCATTTAGTGTCGCGATCGAGGAGCACATGTAAGCGACGGGTCTGATTTCAGAACTGAAATTGGGAATCGCCAATGAAAAATGGAATACTATAGCAAATTCCATACACTAAAATCTATTTGAAGAATTAAACGTATATGAGGCATATTAGGTATTATTATTATTAAGAGATTTAACCAATAATTAACTAAATTTTCGAAGTTGGATCATTGCAAAATAATAACATATTATAATCCTTTATAAAACAAAAAAAAAAAAAGAATCTATTTACACAAAAAAGGTTACTACAGTAGCTATAGTATTTTTCTTCTAGTTTATTTTTTTACATTACTATTTTCATTGTATAATGAATGAAAACGGAAATATTGTCAAAAAATTGTTTTTATGCACCATTTTTTTAATATGTTGGCGCGAACTGCAGCGATAAGAGTTGGCAAAGTGGGAATTCGGAAAGAACACGTAGAAAGATTTACAAAACTCTCGGAAAACTTTCCAGGTAAAAAGACAAGTTAACTAAGCTACATCGCCATCTGTTGGAAATTATAAACAATGATAGAATATATATGTACAAAAATCACAAAATATAAAAAGAAATATCTCTATTTTACTTTCGGTTCAATAATAACATTCTATACGGAATAAATGTTTTTCTTTCTTTAAATATTTTCATTATCAATTATTAACATATTTTTTGATTAGGTATATCTAAATTATTTTGAGAATAAGATATATCTAATAAAAATCCAATTCAAATTAAAAATCCAACATAACAACTTTGGATTGGATTTTTATTTGATAAAATAATAATATCCAATAAATTTCTTGGATAAAAACCCAACATAACGATTAAAATTTGAGATTATTGAAATTTGTTTGCCAAATGAATTGTTTAATAAAGCCCACATTCATAATCCATATATTGACAGGTAATTTTATTAGATCTATAAAATATATAAATTTTATAAAATCTCTCTCAAACAAGATTACTAGGTATAAACTTACAGAATGAAATTATTGTTATTATATTACGAGAATAGTTAATATTCTTGTAATATTATACAATATTATATATATATATATATATATATACAACATTGATATCAATCAAACTGTTTACTTACAATTGAATGCGTCATCGATCAGGGACCCTATTAAGATGGTGTCGGAGTCTCACGACCCTGGGTTGTATTGAAAAGAAGTCGTCCACATGAACATCTGCAAATATGACCCAAACACTGTAGAAGGGTTATACACTCAAGCGCATCCTGATACCATTTCTGCTCCAACTGGACGCACATTAAAAATAATCTAGCGTGTATTCACAAAAGGACGCTTTATCCTTGTGTTTAATATTTAATTTATAATCTGTTTGTGTGACATATTTGGAGGAAAGAAGTATTGTATCCTATAACTTATAAATGACATCGGGAACTTGGACAAATGAGTACATGTTATTTATTCAAAAAACTTCAACGTTTAGTTGGTTCGTAGTCATGATTATCTAGCTACCTGTGACTATGCTTTTTAAAATTTGCCGATGAAGTTGCAAATGAAACAATATCATGGGTGATATTTACCAAGATTGTATCCTATTCTCTAACACTTCATATTTTTTCAGTGTAATGGCGCGTACGCATTGTTTTTTCATAAATAAAGTAAATGAATCTCTTTTACATCCGTTTTTTTTTCTGCAATAGCAGTGAATGAATGCCTATTCAAACATTCTGTATGACTTTGAACATAATAAAGGTGATGTCATGACGATGCTATTTGTTTTTACCGACATCGACATACTTTCTAAGGAAAGGTTTACAATCACGAAGAATTTGCTGACGGATTTTTTTATATTCAACCGTTTTTTTAAAAAACTTTCAGACTTTTTTTTAAAAAATTTTAAATTACTAAACAATGCATTTTATACCTACAAATAAATTAGTACAAGCATATGGTGGCACAAAATTAATAGACCTATCTGTACACACTCTGCTCATATTTAGTTATTAAAAAAATTGTGAAAACTCAATCAATTTGCGTCTGTAATAGAGTATTACTAATAGTATAGGTTTACTACATTTTATCAGTAAACATGCGTGACATTTCTGCTTAATTATTTCTGTCAATTTTCTGCATTCCCTTTAGTATATCGTTACGCAGCATTTGCGCACTATTTGGAAGAAATGTTTTATGGATATATATTATTTAATGGATAAATATTAATTTATTCTCATATACATTTACATGCGATCAAATTAAGTTGACGAATTACGTCAACTTAATTCGATCACAAATTATGTTTAAATAATGTTCTATAAATTGATAATAGTGTTTCTCCCAAATGACGATAGTGTTATATAGTGGTAAAAACAATTGTCCTGTTTATTTAATTAGGATAACTGACGATTGAATTGGATAATCAGGGCAATCGCAATAATTATAATAATTGTAATGTAATAAAATAAATGTAGTTTATTCTAATTGTATCTTAAAATAAATGTATCATCTTTAAAATTAACGTAATTTATTTTAAATGAATCTATATATCAACGAAAACAGTTGGACCTAAGACCTAATGCGGACATTTACGGAAATTCCGCTACACTGTAAAATTGCCTTTAATTTGGCAACCTAAAAGGCAATATCGGGACAGCGCGTAGAGCAATGCGCCACGCAAGTAGGCTGTGAAAAGTCGACCTGCGTAATGTCTGTGCGCGTACGCATTATTGGCGCCTTGCACGAAATCGTACAGTGGAAAAGGGAACATCAAAATACATTGCAATTAGCCCGACTTTGCACTTCATTCTCACTTAGTATTATGATGATGCTCTTGGATGATTAGATGAGAATATTCGTCAAATCTTAGATCATGAAGTAAACAGGTCTTGAGCTAAACTACAAATTGTGCCTATTTTATACCGTCATGCCACCATTCAAAATACAAGACAACTTTTACAGTTTGAACGTACAACTTCATTGATTTTTTCTTTATAACATAGTCGAAGGGCGAACGAGCAGGCGAATCATTAGATGGTCATTGCCGCCCATGAACACTCGCAACCTCAGAGGAGTCACCAGTGCCTTACCGGTCCTCTTGGAAGAATATTAGTCATCTAATGGAAGAGGATCGGGACGACGGAAAGAAAGAAGGAGAGTGGGCCACAGTTAAAGATTACTAGACGAAACGCAACAGCTGGAGCTGCTACTGCATGTCCGCTTTCTGTGAAGTTTCACTGGATTATTTCACTGGTCTACTGGTTTATTTCACTGGTCTAGCCGGCCCGCTTTTGTGTTGCAAATATGTTGGCTACAGCATGAGTCAGCCACAATAAATTAATGTTTTCATTTAGATATTTAATTTTCATATTCTTTTCAATCAATTAAAATGATTAGCAGATCATTAAATCGCTATTATCAGTTATATGGAACTTCGGTTAGGCTTATGAAAAATGTGTTGTTATTGTTGTGTTTTAAATTACCCGTGTTACAAAATACATTATTAAAGGAAAAATTTACAAATTTTTAATTAGGTTCTTTTTTATATAAAGTAATAAACATAAAATGTAATTCCTACATTCGAAAAAGCGTAATGAAGCTATTATAATATGCTTATTATTAAAAAAAAATATTTGATCAATTTGGTTATCTACTACTGTACAACTAAAAATTCATGTTTGTTACTTGCATTACTTAATTATTAACTATTTATATTACTTGTAATTTAAACTTACACATATATTGCAATTAAACATTTTTTTATATGAAACGTCTAAAACTATTACTCTCGTTTAAGATGAAAGATGGTAACGTGTTTCGTCAGTTGATGCTAGTTAAATATCTTAAAAATTCACGAAAAAAAAAAGATGTTTCCCATCTTTTTTTCTCCGCCTTTTCTAGTGTAAAGACCTCTATGTGCGTACGCACACTAATGTTAAGGCGGTCGGGACATCTGCCGGCCGGCACGCGCACTGAATAGCAATAGAAATTGCGCCCGACTTTCACACAGACGCGGGACCTTGCGTGTACGAGCATGTATTGCGGGGATCGATTGTTCTTGGATAACATACAGGCCGATATGAGCATCGGAGTCGCCTCACGAAGCCCTCAGAAAGCGTCGCTCCGCGATCTATGCTCAGCTGGATTCGCTCGCGAGATGTGCTTTACTCCCGCCGGCAGCGGACCTGTTCTACACCATACTCGAATCATCGTCATCCATTTGGATGTGTTTAAGCCCTAGATTAAAGGGCTATTTTGTTCTTATTACGAAAAAATAACTACCCGTCAATGGTACTATATATCGGTAGGCGCTGCAGTAATTTCTAGTTACTACAACTTTAACAACAATTTCAAGCGAGGGACTATTAATGTTTTAGGACAGGACAAAACAAGAAAATTCGTGTAACATCTTCCTTTTCCATGTTATAATATATTTAATAGGAGAAATTCAGAATTTTTTGAAATTGTATTATTGAAATAAAACACTTTTTGAAGTTTCACTCGATTATTTCTCTCAGCATATAAACACTCACTGTTATATTAACGTAAGATATGTCATTTTAGTGTTATAAGTACAGAGTATTGTAGTTAAGGAAAATAGAAAGCGAAGTGATTTTAAAACGTATTCGATACTTTGTAGAATGATAAAATATATTGTGGGCGTGTTTTCAACATGTTAACAACATGTACAACAATAATAATTTAATTATTTTTTTATTCCACAACAGTTTGCCTGTTTCTTGAGACTGTAATAGAAAACTCTTGTCTATGACGTGCAGTGACATGCAGCATACAACCCACCGCTGACCCTGGAATCGGTTTTTCCACTATGAATCCTAATTCAACTAATTAAATATTGTCAATCCTTTCGATCAATATTGCATTCGTTGGATAAGGATTCGTAGTGGAAAAACAGATTCGAGGATCAGCGGTGGGTTGTATGATGCATGTCGCAGGCAAACATCTAATAATGAATTCTCGCGACATGACACCGTATACAATAGAACTATATTAAAAAGCTATGATAGCGCTACTGCGACTGTAGCATGTAACAATTACGTCAATAATCTGTCACACATCACGAATGGAACGGTAACAAAAATGAATTTTTACTACAAGTAAATAGTTTACTAAGTATCAAGGTGACATTCATTCAAAAAATCAATCCTTCGTTATAACTACATGAGCGGTGGTAGGTTAGTAAATAAGAGTGTTATTTTTGTATCAGAAGATATCAGGTTCGATTCGAAGCTACGAACGAATCAACCACGGACTTTTTAGCTTAAGTAGAACTAAGCGACCCGTTCCGTACCTCGAAAAGTACACTAATTCAGCTCCTGAGTTGCCTTAGGCCAGCGTGAGGGACTCGAGGTGCCAGTCCCTCACACTTACCTAAAGTATCGTGTTAGGGCATGTTTCAGCTGTAGTCCGAATAAATATTGGCACAAAAACCTTATGAGAATGTTTTTAGTTTTACAAGAATATTTTGTGCGATAAGGGTCTTTTCCTTACTATAAAGTCATTGAGCTATAAACTTTGAATCAAACAAATAGCTGAAGTTCACATTGATATACCTAATAGACGAAAATGTCCTTTTTCACGACTACCATTTATTTGAGTGTTTAAATATTTTTTAAATATTAGAGATTGTAGTTTAACTTCATATTATTTTTCTAATTTCAGATAACAGAGGCTCTTCGAAGATCGAAATTGTTGAAAACTTTTCAATGGATTTACCACCCAAGCAACGAAATCACATGAATACCATTGCCCACAGCATCTTACGGACGGGTGCAGACTTTTCACAAGATGCACCATGCAATGGTGCAACTCTGCAACTCCTTTTTAATGTCGCTCTTCAATAGCTATTATATTATATTGCGAGGTGGTGGCCGCTATACCGCAGCCTTTGCAGCTGTAATATTGCCACTAACTCATTGGTGTTTTTCGACATATTATGATAATAAGGGTATTGCACAATAATTAAACGATTTTTGGACTCTTAGTTTGTAACCTATTTCTGTGTCAAACGGAAGAAATGGGGTTATTCAAATCGTGTTCCAGGTACTATAGGAAATAACGAGGAGATTATTGTTTTATTTTAAATTTTTACATAAATTAATGAGGATGGATTTTATGTGTTTGCATTTTGTACAAAAAAAATAACAGAAATTTTTCATTGGGACACATAATTTGACTTCAAATTTATTCAATAAAAAAGGATAAAAACTTTAAAAATAGCACTCACATATTTTTAAAAATAATATTTTATTAAGAGTTTTTTTTTATGTAATTTAAGGATGCAATACATTCTTTAATTTTTTTTTTATCATTTCAAGTTTTGTAAAAACAACACAAAACCCGTTGCATTTAATTTAAAAATAAAAGTTTTTAAGATGTATAGTAATTGAGGCTCCGAAACCAATTTTTTTTCTTTATAAATATTTTATAAATAACAGCGACTCAAATACTTGATTTCGAGAAAGAAAAATATATATTTTTATGTAAAAATCATATTTTTTTTGTTTCTACACATAGCTTATTATTTGAAGAATTTTTTTTCCAATAATAAAATTTAGAATCAAAGATAGACACTCATTAAAGTTTGTGTTTCACCAAACATGAGAAAAGATAAAAAAGAAACTTGAAAAATAAGAAAAGCAAGTATTTTACTTAAAAAAATCATCTTAAAATGTCATTGAATCCGGTTGCCTCTGACCTTCTAACCTTCTTTTAAACTCACTTTTGACTAAAATTCTCATTTCATATAAAGTTCGACTTTTAGAATTAACATGTAAAAGTGATTTTATATTAAAAATGAATTTAAAGGGGGGCGCGAAAGTGGTCCTTAGCCTAGTAACATAGCAAATTCAAAAAAATCTAGAACTCATAAAACATACGGTAAGAAGGCAAGCACTCATTTACCCGTGTTGCAAATAAGTCGCAACAACCTCATTAAAGTGACAACAGTTAAGGCATTTAAGTCTTCACGAGGATTAAGTATCAAACCCAGACGTCCAGCTGGTCAGGGCGGTCGAGCGCTGGCACGGGGACACGCCGCTCCGTCCATCGCAGATGCAGCGCCGGATCCCCAGACATTATATCACACCTAAAAGAAGACATTCCCGCGGCACAGCCGCGCCGCGCCCGGCGTCGGGGCGAAAGAAGGGCGTCGACACCGCGCGCTGCGGGCGAACCAGCCCCGTGGAAATGTATTCAAATATATGCGCGATTAATTCAGGCTGCATCGCCGCGGACGGTGTTAGTGGTGCCTGCCGGTCTCGCTTTCTACGCCCGGTCGATGCGGGGCCGTGACCTTCGCAACGCCTCTTATTTTAACGCAACATCGATTTTTCAGAACGCCGCGAGCTTTTTCAGCGGTAACCAGGTCGGCGACCCCCGTGGAAGTAGACCAACGGACGACCCTCGAATATGGGGACGAGAGCGACGAGGAGCAGTGACTCGATGAGCTTCAGCGGATGCACTGAAAATTTTACTAAAAACGTATCTGCACACGTGTAGAGAGTTCGAAACGGTCATCAGATTAACTCAATTGTGAGACTAAATGACGTTGGTGTTGCAGTCTATAACTTTCGAGAGATGAAAAAGCCTTAGAAGTTTCATTGTGTAATAGATGTAAGAAAAAAGTCCTAGTATAGGTTTTACATTATAACGTCGTCAAAACCGCCTAAACTTACGCCAAGGGTACCAAAATAATGATCTCGTAAATACAATTTTGTGTACTTTCAAAGTTTACGCGGACATAAAGGACTATTGTAACATTTTAGGTCCAAAGTAAGGACACCGCTTCTTAAGCGTATCAGCTACAACAATATTTCGACAATCTGTTTAGAGTAATTAAAAAATATTGGTGAGAAATTAGTTAAAGATGAAATAGTAACTAATCAACGGTCACTGCAAGAAGTCTGCATTAATTTGACCTTAAGCCTTTGTGAAATTTTGTAAAATTGATAAAGATGAAAGCAAGCGAACAATAAGTTTCCCTTTTAATTTTCCACTTTCTAAACACTTATTGACTTAATAAATTTAACAAATTTAACAAATAGTGCTATTAAGTAATAATAAGCTTTGGATAAAAAAGAAATAAGCTATGAAAACATTTAGCCACAGCAGAATAATTAACAAGTACAACTTTCCACAGTCAAAAAAAAAATAAACAAATTACTGTAATACAAAAAAAAACACTAGTGCAATAAAAATTACTTTTGTCATTTTTAAGTAAGAATGAAAGTTTCTATAAAATTAAAAGAAAGAGAATAGATTTTTTTTTTAATTTTCATGAACAAAATAACCTGCAATTTTCGAACAATATTTAATTTCAAAATGATTTTGAAATCATGAAAAATTGAAACCGAAGTAGATCATTATTTCTTAATCACAATACTTTTAGGAAGTACTGAATATTTAAATAATATTAAATTACATATAGGAGTTATTAAAAGAGCAAAAAGTGAAAGTGAAAAATAATTATATGTCTCATTTTTGTAAATAGGAAAAAGGTTTTTTTTTTTATTTTAGAAACGTAGCTTAGTTTTAAGACAAATTAAAAGACACAGTTTGGCATAGAATAATAATCCACTTTACATTCAAATTGATCGTCGAATAAAGACTAAATACTCATAGTCATAAAATAAAGTTATGTAAATATAACTCTAATGCCATTCTAAAAACTTTCGATCGTATCTCTTAAATGACAACGTCAATGGAAACTAAATCTGAACATTATTTAGAAACTTCGGCTAACTTTAAAACTCATAGAGTTATCTATTGAGAACATGTGAGTCATATTTTATCCGTAACGATCATGTACTTCTCTAAAATACCGCTAAGTTTGCATTAAATATCAAAATTTTGCGATTGTTGTATAACAGCTATCATTATTACGACAATCGCTAACGAAGGCGACACTTATGTCATATTCGTTCATTTTGTTCGACTGATAAAATCATAGTAAGCTGAATGTTTGTCATCAGGAAGCGAATTTGCATTTTCTATTTCAATTTTTCCAACCCCAAAATTGTAGTCTTTCGAGATATGGCAGATTTTTTTAGTCCGGTCCGAATACTTACTTATTGTGATTTTAATTATGTACGAAATAAAAAACAAGAACTATTGCAAATCGAGGAAGTTACTGAAGAACAATACGAAAGATGAAAATCATAAATACGTATTTTTGTCATTACGCAAGTACCATCAATATAACAGCACACCTTTAAGTCTTCAAGTTTTTCTTCAAGTAAGATTTAAGAGACGCGAAGCGCATTCCTTGTGCACAAAGCGCATCCACCCGCCCTAAATAATACAGTTTCACGTTGATGAAATCTCGGTACTTATTATTGAAAACGTTCAAAGACAAAAAAAAAAAACATGAAAATCGTACCTGACTCACAAGTGAAGACATTTTTAAACAGATAACGACAGGCATACGTACACACGGACCACGGCGGAGCGTCCGACGCGGGCACTCCGCGCGCGTGCGCGTGTGACGTGACGTATTCACGTGCGACTCGCGCGCGCGCGTGTGTGCGCTTGCTCTTTCGCGTCGTACATAACACCGCACACAGCGAAAAGCATAATTGTGGTCGTACAGTGACATACATCATAGACGGCGATTTAATACCCGCGACGTTCACAGTCGTAACTTGTTCGGACTCTATTCGAAAACCATAAATAGGTTTCTTTATAAATACTAAGTCCTTATAGCATCGAATTCGGGTTTATTTTAATGAAACAATCGTGTAATGCATTATGTGGGAAGCGGTATGTCGAGACCTAATTGCATCTACACATTTGAACTTATTCACGTGGAGATACAGTATCGATTAAAATTTTTCAACAGCATGAAAATGATATTTCGTTCAACTATCCGACTCACTCTGTAGTTATGTAATTATAAGATAGCTGTTTTACGCTCATCAATGACTGCTGGATTTTACCTAATTAAATTCCAGTTTATCACCCAATCAGACGTCGACAGTTCTAAGTTCTATCGTTTCAGTTTTTCCTCGATCTATCCCTGTTTGAATTAATGAAAGGAAAATAAACAGTAAAAAATAAAAATATCTCCGGCACGAGGCTTCGACTCTACCATTGTCGCGGGTACCCGCTGTGCCCACTCACACAGAGGTACGCCTACGTGCCGTCGCCGTGGCAACGCGACGCATGCGCGGCGCCGCCTACCGTACCCCCCTCCCTCGGCGCCCTCTCCTCCCTCCCTCCTACACTTCATACGCTGACCCTCCCCTCGCGCCTCCCCGTCGCCGCCCCGCTTCGCGAGACACCTTCCGCTCCTCGTCATACTCCAGCTATTTTAAAAGCTTTCAAGAACTCCGTACGGCGAGAGTTTTGTTTTTAAAAATTCACAGTATCATGCTTTGTTTTGTTTGAATAGATTATGTACCTGCTGTGAAAAATCCAAATGGAAAACTGACGGTTTTCCAACAAAAAATAATCACTATAGCACATTCTGCGAGCGATAGGAGCAAAGCATTGACGTAACGACAAATAATGTGATTTTATTTAGGTTCGTACTCGAGAAAAGAATACATTAATTGAGAAAAAAATATTTAATAAACCGAAATACTTGTTTGCTAATGCCTAAATGTGTAAATAGTTGTTAATCAAAAAATATCTTTGAAATAATATTATTTTTTATTCGACAAGAATATCATTAACGTCATCATGAAAATCTTTTTATTTTTGTTATTGAGAATTTTTTATTGTTTTTTATTGGTTATCTAATAATTTCATTTAGAAGGAAAAGAGATGTACTTATAAAAAATGACATAATTTTGTAATTTAAATTAAATAAAAACCATTAACATTGAACGAAAGGATATTAATTGTACACAAAAAATTGAAATACAAATGTAATTTCCGCAAGAAATTCTTCTGACACATGTCTGAGAATTCTGGCTTCGATTTCCGACAGACGTGATTTGTTTTTAAACTAACAGCCCTGCACGTTTCCGCAAAATACAGTAATCTGAATCTGCCAACGTACCTACCTACTTGTTATTTATGAAGATCGGCACGAAATATGTTATAGCCTCAGAGTGTATTTTATATTGATTGTTGTAATATAAAAATTATTCTTATTAATTTTATTTACTTTTACAGCCAAATCATTAAAAAATAATTAATAAATCAACAACAATGTCCCGTCAAGTTTTTATACCCCACTATTGAAATATACCCATTCAAAAATTTGTATTTCAAATCGGACATTTTGGACAATACAGTGGTAACGTCCGGAGCTGAAAGCCTAGTGAGCTTTTCAAATCACGGAGCGAGTGAATTCAATTGACTTATGTTGAAAACTCATCGATCAGTCGCTTGTCATGGTCAGGAAACGAACTGGGTTCCTTCAGATTTCAAATCACCACCCGGCCATCATCGATAGCTTGATTTTGCAATAACATGGAACGAGCATCATAATACAACAATGTATTTTTAATGGAAACAATCAATAAACAATTTCTTTCACAATTCATCAATGGCATGATTAATCTGCGAATGTATTGACTCGATTCCGACATAATAATACGCGAGATGTTTACTCTCCCGACATTAAAACATCGGCGCGCCGACGGGCCGCGGGCCGTAAACGCCTCGTAAAAAGTTACGCTTCACGCCTTTTTTATTGAAATCGGATATGTTGAACGACCTACGGGAACAGAAAGAAAAAAACATAACGCAACCACCGAAACCGCCTTCCGCGATTTCGCTCCCCCGACACTCGACCGGCCCGGCGGGCGACGTCGGACAAACGGGGCCGACGCCGCCCGCGCGCCGAGTCTCGCCTATTATCGGGGACTCGTAGCCGCTACGATGGATTTCTAAATAACACGCCCCAAAGCAAAACTGGAACCGATCTATACTTATTAGCATACCGCGTCTTCAGTCGCATGGCAACGCGTGCGAGCAGGCCGTAGACAGGGACGTCACGTGGCGCGCACGCGCACACGCCGCCGCCAGCGCCGCCGCCCACAGCGCCGCGCCGCCGGACGCGGACCCGCGAGCTGTGTGCGCTCGCGGGGGAAACGGAACGTATTCGTGAACTCGACGAACGTTGATAACGGCCGAACGCGAGAGATATGATTCCTTTACGCAAACGCAATTATCCCCGCGCGCGGCCGGCCTTCCTCGTGCCGGAGTCCGCTGGTGACGAGCGATCGAGGTGAAGGATGTTCATCGTTGAATACTTTTCCTTCAACTTCTTTTCAGTTCGTCCCGTATATTTATGTTACTGATGTTTTGTAAATTTTTAGACTGTCGTAACAACCATAATAATGTAAATAAACTATTTGTTTTGAGGGCATAATTATTACATAATGTTTGCTTAAATAAGAATTTTTATATTTTCAATAGAATTAGATCAATTATCAAATATCGCATAGAAATATTTAGTTTATAAAGTAACGTATTTTCAGACAATATCTAGTTATGATTTAATTTCATTATGAATACTCGTTTTATAGATTACGTTTTCGATATACGAAATACAAAAAAAACATATTTAACTTCAGATTTATGTACGATGTTCTAATCAAACATTAACACTATTTGAGAAGAATAACAAATTAACTGGTTAATAATTTTTTTTATCTGACCGTAAAAGACGTGATTATAGATTTATATTTAGTATATCCAAATATAAAGATCGAATTTAAGGACACGCACAAGAAAACAAAAAAATAAGTGCCGTAAGCTAAATATTATTTGTATTATAACAGTCAATACTAAATTATTATTGACCTAAATTAAGTTTCAAAACTTATGCCAAACAGTGTAGCTTTTGTTTTGTTAACCTTTCGAAATTTGCATATTCCGCTTTTTATGAATATCTAAAAATAAATACAACACAATTTTATTGAAATGCTTAGTAGTGTACTACTAGCGACACCTGTCGTTCAGTAGCGAAATTTCGAATTTGCACTGGTTCGTGTATAAGTTTCTTTTAATATATTTTTATTTTAAAATAAGTATTTCACATAACTTTAATGCATACAAATATTTATACTCATCAGTTAAGCTAGTGATTTAGATTTAAATGAAATTTTTACATAAAAACAAGGTGCTTTAACGATATTTTTTAAAATCAATAATATGCTATGTATAACTCTCTTTTCGAAATTAACACATATTCCTTTATAAGTAATTCAATTTTGAAATTGTAGATGAAATACCATGAGTTTCATTTTCAGGTGCCCATTAGTTACTAGGGTAAATGGAACTAGCAAGTTTATGTTTGAAATTCATAACTAATTTCAGGAATAATTATATTCTAAACTTACATATTCTTTCGCTATTTGAACACAAGCACATTTCAAACTTTGTTTACTTAATCGTATGAATTAACGTTGAGAACTAAAAACAATCATTTTTAAATAATACATAAATTTAGTTGAAAAGTTCATCCACACTGTACAGTTTAATACTTAACCATACGAACAACGATTTTAATTTGAGTAATGGACACTGGCGTCCATTGTACGCGGGTTACGGCGGCATTTAGCGATTCTAAAGTGTAGGATATTTGTGTAACGAACAAATTTTTTTTGTGTTATAAATTCAAATGTCATCCACAAATGGGACTGTTTCGTAAAGCGAGTTCATTGTAACAAGAGAATTTTCGATTTACAAACTCTTTGTGAAGATTGAATTAACCAAAATTAATTGCAGAAATATAAAATTCTTAATTCTTGATGTGACAGTTTTGGCTAAGTTTCAAACAGGTAGTTTCTAAACCATCCGTTTGATGACTAGGTATGTTAAATTGTAATTCATGCAGATTGCTTTTAACTTTTCTAAACATTAAACCGCACTTGTAATTTAAATCGATAGGGTGTTGCAAAAAAGGAAAATATTAATTTTGATTATTTTAGAATACAGTTAACTAGTTTAATTAAAAAATTAAAATTTCAGCCTTCAAAGTTACATTTATTCAGACAATTCTAACGAGAAAATATCTAGGTCATAGTTTTTCTGTACATCAATGGTGAAGGCATTAATCTCATCAGCCAACCGTACGATGCTATTACTGGCTATTAAAAGTTTAAATAAATATCTATAAACTGCCAAACAAAGTATCGAATTTAATTTCTTAACATAGGTCTATTTTTTCCGAAAGAAAAGAGATAAACGCTTTCAAAAGTTCATTTATCGAATTCCACTAGGTTTTATTAAACAGCTGTAATATTAGTCGTTATAAAAATTAAAAAAAATAATAATTAAAAATAGGTCATTGCATGCCGTACGCGGCGGCGCGGCCCGTAGCGCGCTCGCCGGCTGTCAATGGCCTGAAGTAATTATTTATTACGCGTAATTAATAAGCGTGAGCTAACTACTAATGTATTTTATATAACGACAAATTTGTTTTTGTAACTAACTCATTTAATCTGACAAGCACTTATAACAAAAATGTGAAATGGATTTCATAAGTAACCCTTATATAATATTAGTAAGTAACCATTGTGGAAACTTCTATTTCAGCAAGAAAAGTTTCTTTTTTATAAGTATATGATGTAATACCTACTAACCCTATGAGAATTAATTTGTTAACTTAACAAAAATGAAAAAAAGTCAAAAGCAGGATTGCGTATTTTTTACAAAGTTTGAGCTACAAGCATTAAGTTGCCGAATCAAAAAGTATTGAAATTTGTTTTTAGTGGTTCAAAGTAACTAGATTTAAACGTTTTAACTAAATATATTTCATAATTTTTTATTCGGCGATATAATACCTACATGTATATTATCATGCTCTACACAATATTAATGTAACGAAGAGATGTGAGAGTTATTTTAAAAGGATATTGTTGTTTTTTGGTGTAAAACCTTGGAAACTTTTATTCGGCTAAACTATTCTAAGGGGTGATACCTCTTAGTACAGATTTTGTGATTGAAAAGCAAAAGAAGTAAGAAGAAAAGCAATATGAAATTATTAATTTTAAAAATATTGTAATAAAAGCAGCGAATATTTTAAAATCGGTACTTGAGCTTACGTTAGTTGCAAATTCTTTAAAAAGAAATAGCCATTGTTTGCGTGCTACTGTGCTCGCACTAGTAAATTAAAATAGAAAAATGAAAAATGCGAGGGTATTTAAAATTAATTTTAACTAGAACGAAATTTAAAATTTTTATTTAATAAAGGCCACTTTATTAGGACGAAGAAGTTTTTTTATGTAAAGAATTATATATGGTTTCCAATTTTTTTCTAATTGACTATAAGATTTTATTGGATTAAAATAAACGTAAAATTCTATGGTTTACAGGAAGAACTTGAATTAATAAACCTCCTAAAATCAAGGAGGCTATCTTTAAACGAATAGATGCATAACAAGCAAGGCTTGAGTCATATAAGCAATTCAGTAATTTGATCGTGTTTGATAGAGAATGGAGTTTATTAGATAGTCATATAGCCAGTGCCAGTGACCTAAGCAATGAACATTGTCATTGTTTAATTTGAGGAAAAAAATATATTTTGTAAAAAAAAAACAATGAAAAACATAACTGCTTTTATGTTTTTTTTTTGTCGAGAGACATATTATGTATTGAATGGTAGGACTTTGGAACGCATGCATACATTAACAGTAACATTGTTCTCCCTCTTGCATTACTCATAGCAGCACGTATGCATGTCGCGAGGAAACAGGACAGTTGATCAAAACAAAAAGTGTCTAGTTATAAATAAAATTAATAGCTTATCAATTCTGTTTCAAAGCAATTTTGTTCAGAGAATTGGACCTATGTCAAGGGTGTGATTCTTGGGTCACGAGTTGCAGTGTCGCACGTGATGCAATGATTATGTGACATTGACGAAAAATATCTAACAAAAACTGTGATCCGTATTCTAATATTTCTCGTACATATCTATCTACGTAATATATGTAAGTGTATATTGTACGAGGTAACTAAGAAAGAAATCAGATTACTGTCTGCATTAAACACTTATCCGTCACTTTTTCCTTTGTCACATGAGACATTAAGTCGCATGATCCAAGAATCACCTCTCAGGTCCTAAGCTCTCCTGTTAAAAGTTTTTATGTATTTATTATACTTAAAAAATATTATTAAAAAAAAAGGAATTCTTGATTTGACATTGTCTATCCTCTATAAGATAAATCATCAATAACTTCGTTGAATTATTGCAAAAGTTCGTCTTTTAATTCACATCCTGACAGAATTAGCTTGTGTTCAATCAGTGGTGGTTATAGCAGTCTGCAGGAATCCTATTAGAATAAGTTGAAGTAAAGCCTTCCATTGTCAAAGTGCAAAGTCAAGAGCCGAGCTGGATGGTTCTGACCGCTGGGTTAATAATAACGGTTTCGAAATTCGTACGCCTTTAACAAGACGATTCAAAGTAGTAACAAAAAAACGTAAAGAAAGAAAATTTGATTTCAAAGCAAAATAGAGATTTGTTGAATTCCTCCAAAGCGAATTTTCAAAATCAGTTGCTTTTGTGCTATTATTAATACGTAGCGTAATAATTGATAACCTAACCTAAACCAGTCTATATAGATTTGACTTACTTAAATAGTGAAATATTTAATTTTGTATTGTAATATGTTATAACTTTTAAAAACCGACTAAAAGAAATGAGTGATTCGACATTTTAACACTAATATAAATAATTTAAAAATCCGACATTGATGAATTATATTTAGTAATAATAAATAGCCGTCATGGGATGCCTGGCAGACGTTTGACATATAAGTATATTCTTTCGTATTCAAATATATTTAAAGCGAAACAAAAAAAAAACATGATATTTTATATGTGGTGTTTTATTTACTTTTGAAACTGTTGTGGCGTTCTCGCTATCGCTGTCACTAATATTTAAAATTAAAATATTTTTGAAGTTTTAAACCAAATTCACTTTAACGAACCGATATTTGTGGGTCAAATGGTAAGCAGTAGTATCATAAAACAGCTGATACACTAACACACACAAAGTAGCGACTATGTAGTGCAACAAAGAGGCAAGTGTTTAGTATAAATATTGATAAGGGAGCGTAGAGTTGGTTGCGGTTGCGCATGTTATACACATACATTTATGAGACATATACTCAAAGTAGCTGAAAGCAGCGCTTCAGCAATGTCCCCGATGTTGAGATTATTAATGGGTGGCGGTGAACACTTATGAGTGACTCACTTGCTCTTTCGGCACTTTTATTGCAAATATATATATATATATAAGACATTCTTCTTAATACGTGATTTCACAGTATTCCCGCGGCACGCATACAAGTGCAGTAGTAGCCGCACCTCCGCCATTGTGGCCTCCTCGTCGGTCGCCGGCGATTTGCGCCCGCGCCGACCGTGAAATGAACAAAAATAACGTAGGGCAAGCCTCGCTGCACGCCGGCTATGTGCGCACGATACGCCCGACCACTTATTTACGCGGGCCGCACGTCAATAGCGGCGACAAGAAATAATGACGCGCACCATTTTAATTACGAACTAATTCTTGAAATTGTCCCCATTTTTAATTTAAAATAATATTGAATTAATCGTTTAAATTAAACAGGTTATCGCACAACAAAGGCACGGAGTTCGCGCGCCTACAGGACTTGTTTGCGACCGCAATCGGACATTCGCAAAATACCGTGCGAGAGCAATCAAAAGCTCATAGCCGGCCGTCCGCCGACGCCAGCCCTTAGGTGCGAAATACAATTAAACCGCGGGCGCGGGCAAGTCCGGCGTAAAATCCGGACAGACACGGCATCCGGCCGATTATGAATTCCGTGGGAGAGGCGACAGGTGCCGCGTAATCGCATGGAGTTTCCGAGCCGTGATAGGCGCAAAGAGCGCGCGCCGGCGCCCCCTCGCGCAGATGCACCGCGTCCAGCGCGTAGGTACGATCTGTGAGGACACGTTTTCGGACCGCATCTCGTTTTCTCGATACGTTTTTTCTCGTGTCGCTTTCTTTGGTTCTGTCCGCCCGCACGTAAGATATGTATTTTCGAATCTTAACAGAATCTTCATACCCGTGTCAGTCCCAGTCAAATAACGCATAAAAGTGAACGCTGATCATCTGCATCGATCAAGTCAGCAGCTAATCTGACTTGTTTTCATTTTCTATAGTAAGTAAAACTTGTAAACATCAAAACAGTCTGAAATTATATATACTTAAATGCTTACAGTTATATAAATATTTTCTAAAACTGTCGGTACTATCTAATCATTTATGCATTAAATTCTTCAAAAAAATGAAATGAATTTTTAAAAAAGTAATATAATAATAATTAAAATGAACAGATATAAAGTATAGATATTAATAACAATTATACGCCATTATTTAAAATAATGGTTGTATATTAACAATACAGTAACTACACTAGAAAACATTTTTCCAGAAGTACCTCTATATTTATTGTCTCTAAAATTATTTTATTTGAGAGCATTTGCGTATTTGAGGATTTTGTCGTTTATTTACATGACCAAGCAAAAATTACATTCTTTTAAAATATTGGTGTTATTATTAGGATGTATGTATTTTCAGCTGTCTCCATATATAAAACTTAACAAGCAACACAGACATTTTATCATGAAGCTATCAAAACATCTTGGCATATATAAATTAATATATTTTTGTATGATAGGAAAAATTTTGAACATACAACATTACGAATGTATAACTGCTTTCAATGGAATGGCCCGTCTTTTCACTAAGCAGCCTACATTTTCAGTACAGTCGAGGTATTATTTCAATGAGATCTGGCTATTTGCAGAGAGACAGGCCTCACGTGAAATAATATCCGATAACTGAGACACTGTACGGCCTGCCCGCCCCAAGAGAGGTTTAGTCGGCGGCGCCGTAGCAAAGGGAGCTAGAGTTAACTTAGGCTGATTAACATTTAATTATTTATTCTTGATTTAGTATTCAAAGTTTCTCTTAATAGAATAAGAGTATTTATATCATCACTCATTAGTCATTAGTATCACTCGAACAGATAATACATAGATAGCTTCTATTTCAGCAGTCGGTAACAACTTATTGCAATAGAAGCGGTGATAGTTGATTCAGATAAACTAAAGTAGGCTCCTGTCAGAACTCTAAGATGCTTCTTGATTTCTATGTAACATTTAGCTATTATGCAAATCACATAGTTACGATTATTTTCTTAAGTAAATCATAATCGTAAATCATCGTACTTCATTAAAATACGTAAAGTCAGGTTGTATGAATTTTAAATGTCGATTGCGTCATTTATGGTATAATATCTCTGCATTACTGTTTTGTAGTAAGTATATAGCTTCCTGTGATTGGTGGCTTAACGGTTAAAAGTCTTACAAACGTCTTGTACTGGGTTCGTTCCTGATCACGGCCGAATTGACCAATAAGTGCGTAACATAAGTCAAGTTAGAACATTCGATACGTGTTCTGGTGAGTAAGTTCAGCCATCGATTGCGGAATTTACCTTCGTATCGGTGGAAACGACCATTTTCAACCTCCGATTCGCAATAGACCAGCGTAAAAGACTTACGGTTCAAGACCTTCAATCTAAAGAAAAAAATATTGTGTGTGTAAATTTCAGCATTGAGGTAATAAAAAAATTCTGACACATATTTTTTTTTGTATTGCATACTCGTTAGTTGTTAAGTAGGTCAATTTATAACAACATTTATTAATAAAGAGATATTCGTTTCTATGGATTGTTTTAGGAAAAGTCTTTTAAAATATATATATGTTTAATGTCTTACATAGAAAATATTATAATATGACGGAACACTTATTGTCAATTCATATGCTTTGAATCACTTTACATATGAAAATATATCCTTCGTATTAATATACAAAGGATAGTTTTTTCTTTGTTTCTTTAATTGTAATTTAATAATTGCAATTATGCAATTGCAATCATAACTGTATCAAACAAAATTAATTACATCTAAGTAGTTGTAATTACTTTATTTTTTTATGAGCTCACGGCGTTGATTCCAATATGGGATTGCCAGAGATTACACACTCGCTGCGCATGCATGTTTCACAGTTCGAGTAACAATTTAACAAGTTTCATATGCATCGTAGTGACAGGTTTTTTCACACGAAACGTGTGTAAGTTTTCAGCTACTCTCGAAATGCGTGTTTCCTCTCCATGTTTTATATCACTATTTGCGAGTGGTTCTTTTTTTCTGATTTATTGTTCTATATAATTCTATTATCATTGCAACAGACATATAAATAATGATTATTAGCCAAAGATTTATCAATTAAATTTATAGCTGTTAATAATACAATCACATAGAATCGTCGTGTATTATTTCAATACACAACCCCACACTGTTCCCGGGGGTTAGGATCGGGCGCTCGCGCACCGTGTTTCCGGTCTGTTATAGCTCGATGTTATGTGATGTTACGGACTATGTAGCCAGTGTTGTTATGTAGTAGAAAATATATATCTTTACAACAAAATTAGCTTTCGTTCATGATCCAAATTGCGAGGAGAAAACGTAAGTTTCCATTTTCATTTTCTATCCGATTCGATCTCGTTTCAAACTCTCAGTTTTCTTTATTGAACTTAGTCATATTTCTGTTTCCGTTTCTACTACGAATATTCACGTTCTTTCGTTTGCCATTTCAAAATAAAGATCAGTATGATAAACAGTAAGTACATTTTAAAAGTATTACTTTATTGCCAAGTAGAAACTCAACCCCAAATAAACAAAATTCACTTTTAACAAAAGTATCTTTTATAGCATCAGCTTTATCTTATCAAAGACTCTCTTTAATACTGTATATTTTCTGGTGACTATAATCTGATGGTCCCTTAAAAGTATTATTTAATTATAATAAAAAGTGAACTTAATATTATATGTAGAGGATGCTAGAATATATATGTACTACATGGCTGTTTGTTACGACCAGTCTTAACAAACAGTTAACTTAGCAAACAACACAAACTTCAAAGCAATGCCAGAGGCCAAAGAAAGTACAGACCAGTATCGTCCAGAATCCTTGCATATCAGTATCGTAATATAAAAAGTATGGACTACAGATCAGCGATGGAAAACAAAAAAGGAAAACCCTCGTCATGGTACAAAGGAGTATGTACCAGTGTCGTGGTACGAGAAACTACCAAGTAAAAACTAAAGGGCAGTCCGCAAGGTTAAAATTATGGATTCTTAATAAATGAGACGCTTCGAAAATCTCTTTGTTCCATTTCATACTTTTGAAGCATACCATTCTGTCCTTGCCGAAATCGTGCAAAGAAAAGGGAAACAAATAACGAAGTCTCACTAATTAAATAGTTATTATAGAAATATTACGAGGTTTACACTTTTGTAATGCATTTCAATCTGCACTCCGACCAATTAAATTTTTTTAAGCAACTCCAGATAAGAATTTTATATACCCAAATTAAAGTACATGCTTTTAAATGTTTCTAAAACAATAAAAATTGGAATATAATGAAAGTAAAAATAATAGTATATACGTAAATAAAAGAACTTAACTAATGTTGTTAGAAAGAAAAATACATATTCTAAATAGTTCACGTTGTTTATCTTTCAAATGTATAACATTTAAACGAATATTTGCTGATCTATTAATGTTGCTTTCATCAACAAAAAATTACTTATAGTATTATAGTAAAGTACTCGATCAGAAACTATAATGATGTTTAGTAAAACTTAGTCTATAATTAAAGAAAAAATAAAATGCTGACTTAGTGAAAGCTATCTTCGAAGAAATAGGCGTTACACAGATTATGTAAAATAATAACCTTCAAAAACTCATAAACTTTTTATTGTTATTTTATAATATAGCAAGACCACTAGGTAGCGCTTCTGTCGTTCAAGTAGACGTGCGTTAGTAGCATTCATTCAACTAGGTTTTTTCTTTGCGGCCGGTAAGGCGCGTAACAAACGGTCGACAAAAAAAATCGCGTTTTTCAGCACGCACTTCCATGAATTATTTATTGCACACAACGTTAACGATTATAGGGATTGCGACGGAAAAAATTGCACGAAATGTACACGCTACGCACAGCCTCGCGTGCAACGCCGCTTGCGTCTGCGCAGATGTTTGCATGGATCTATACAGAGCTGGTGCATAATATGATCAAATACAATAGATAAACGATGTTTTGTCTATTGTGGTGGTTTTGGTGAGTGGTTTTTGGATTCTTTTTTAAGATACCCATAGTCATTCTTCTAATAACGACAGAAATTATGTAGGTATTTAGTTCATATATTTTTTGAACTAACAGTAGAGTTAACAAATGGAACGATGATAACTTGTTAACTATTTCACATGCGAAGCCTGTTTTTAAAGATTTCAATTAACTCTTTTTAGGATATTGTTCTTTTCTGTACAAACGGAAAAAATGAAAAGCTTATCAGATTTTATGTTCGCCCATCTATCCGTATGTCTGTCAAAACCCTTTTTCTCAAAAACTGATAAAGATATCAAATGAAATTGACACAAAATACCAAGGTCTATTGTCTCTTGGAGGAGTAAAGAATTCAAATTTCTGAGTTATTTAATTCACAGAGTTGGTTACATGGACTGGCACTCGCAAACTCACTCATCAAAACCTATAGGGTACTTTCCGTTGACGAAGAAGCTTGAAATTTGGTAAAAATTAAGACCTCGTTGCACAATAAGAAGTCATTTTATCACAGAGTGTGGAACGTTATATAGTCAGTCTTTGGGAGATATTTTTTTATAATTATAAAAATTAACGATAATAAAAAAAATCAGCTAATTAAAAAAGATAAGGAAAAAGACCATTAACAGTTTTCGGACATAAATTGCACCGGTCGCAAAAACGAGCAAAATTCGTCGGAACATTTGATGGGTGAAACCACAATTAAGTTTGTATGGAACACTCGGAGTTTGGTGCGTATTCTGGTCTTTTTCGGAAGATGTCTTGAAAATTGTTTGTCAATTTTAATAAAACTGGAAAATCCTTAAAAAGTTACCTTTTTAATGAAGCTATTTATATTTAGGTCCCACAAATACTGCAATAATACTTACGATCATTTAAAAAAACATATTTTGGTTCAAATATTTGAAAGGACAAAATTGAAACCCTTTTTTTTCAAAGTTTTCATATAAATTCAGACACTTCATATAAATTCGTCAAATGGATTTTCGATGTTCTTTATCGTGATAAACACATTTAGATTCCGCAACCAAATTTCTTGTCTAGTTTACATAAAGACAAAAACATATAAAAAAATTAACCAGAATTTTATTGCACCGATAAGTTTCGAAGGATTTCCATAGATATGAATTTCAAGATTCATTGTTTAATTTTATTTATATTTTCGGCATGTAGTGAATTCCATTCACTTTGATGAACCGCTTCTTTTTATTTATTATATAACCGAATCCACTCCTTTTTCTTTCGAGAGGAAAACTTGCTGAAAAGTCGTTAAGAAAACCTCGTTGACAGCTCCTAGTAGATATCGCCAGGTATTTTAAACAGCAGGGCCGTTGCAATACTAGTTCCTCGGCCGTCCGCGTTTTCCTCCGAGTTTTTACTCGGTCAGCTTTTTGTCTCGCCTCGAGAGAAATCAATCCATTGATCTCTCGCCAGGGACGAGATGACCGACAGTTTTATTGATCGCGACCGCTTATCCATCGTCATCGCCCGGCGGGCCGCGGACGGGGTCGGCGACGGCCGCGTTCATTAAAAGGATGTGGTTAATAATAGCATAGAGACGAATATAGGAAAAAGCGCTACAACATTAGCCCATCCTCAGTTTGGAGGGTTTCATATGTAACTTGTGCTGATAATTATGCATTACAAGTTAGTAAATCCCTTGAAGATTAAGGTCTCGTACCTCAAAAGAAACTCTTGTAGTATCACTTCGTTGTCCGTTTGTATGTCAAGACCATTTTTCTCAGAACTATGTGATAGTATTGCGTTAAAATTCATATTAAATACTTGAGTGTACGGTTCTTGAAGTTGTAAAAAAAGCTTTATGTCAACGCAACCAAAATATTGGGCTAATTTTGTCGTGTATTTCAACAATCGTAAATAAATCAAAACGATACTCCCCGTTGACCTAGAATCATGAAATTTGCCAAGAAGAAGGACTCACAGTACAAATTGAGGGAAAAAATCTTAAAACCGTTAAATAATTGTTGACCGTGATGTAGATCGGTTTATAGAAATACATTTTTAACTTCCCGCTATAAGAATTTAGGATCTCTAAAAAATTTATTATATAAATACTTTTTTGAAAATTGAAAAATATATATTTGGGAAGTTCTAGAACATATATCCCGCCATTAATAATATCAGAAACAGGCTAAAATCGTCAAGACTATTGATGGATGAAATATATATAAATATATATGTAGGTACATAATTGAAGGTTGTACGGAACCCTCAAACTGCGAGGTCTACTCGTACATGCCCTGTTTTTATTTACAACTTAACAAAAAACAGCACATTAAACGCGGTAACCCAAAAATGCAGAAAACCCCTTAGTTATCACAACTCCGTATGTTTACTGAAATGCTAAGTTTCTTATATAGATTAGAAAAACATACCCTAACGAAAATACGCTACATTAAAAAACATAGTTCATGAGGCCACGTCGCTCACAGCACGCGTGTGTCACGCGTGATCGATTGACTCGCTTTTCATCAAAAATCTGAATAACTTAGAGTCGTACCGGCAAGACTTAAGTATTAGATCTCTTGAAATAGATCTAGGATTGAATGATTACGGTAAAAGTATACTTTAACATAGAGATAAGATTGATTTTAAAAAAATGCTTTTACTTGCTGAAATGCGTCTTGTTTGCAAATAATCGGAAATCAAGGATAAAAACAGTTACTTTTTTAAGGAGAATTTTTTAACCCTTTCCTAGTTAAGTTTTGAAGCTTTGAACTCTTCTTTAATGTTCAATCGATCCTTTTATTGTAATCGAATCGCTAATTTGTCAATATTAAGTTACATTTTTTTAATAACACACTACACATCTTCTTTTTAAAATTTTGGAATAGTCTACTAATATGGACAAAAAATGTTAACGTACATAGCAAACTGAACAACATGACACATCACGGCGGCGAGCGTAACAGTTGTATACCTGATTTTTTAATTGTCCATCTATTACCAAGTTCATACGAAAAATACGAACCACTTTATAGTAAGAACCGAGCCCCACACATGCAAAACGGTTTACAACTTTCAAAAAAAAAACCACAAACATCCAAATAACGCGGGACCTCGATCAATAAATACTTCTTTAGTACCTCATCGCCCCGCAGCGTCGGGTGCGTGCGGCAGCGGCCGCCGTAACCGCGCGCTTTTCAATATGAAGTGTGAAAACGCGTTGTCGGCGGGTTGCGTGGAAAATTACGATTTTGACGTGCGTTACGAGGTCGGACGGCGGCGAGTTACGGACGCGGCCCGCCCGCGACCGGATCGATACGTAATAAAGTATCGATTATTTTAGCGTAAATCGGACGCGGTGACAGAGCGTGATGATAAATTATACGCATGCCCGGTGATGCGGTACATGTGTTGCGGAAAAACATCGATTCCAGAACACTCGAATGTGGCGAAACGAATAGTTAAGCGATGGGCCTAGATAAAAGTAAAATACAGCGGCACCGGTCCGGCGGTTAAGGTGGTGCACTAATGAATCATTAACGTGACGTTGCGTAACGTCCCGCGACCCGCGCACGCCGTCGTCTGCGTACTGAAAAACGCACACGTTTGCTTATTTTTCAACATCGTATACAGCAAAACAGTTTTTTCCGATTAAAATAAAGACTAAAATAAATTTCGAGAAATGAGAAAAATCTGAAAAAAGTCAGTGTTCGTATACCTAGATCAATCAGAATAGAAAAATTTGAAAACTTAATATCGAAATATCGATTCGTCTTTATGAATGTCGATCGATCTGAAAGACGTCCGCCTCCCGGCGGCCGCGGCGTCGGCGCAGCAACGCTAGTCTCGGTGTCGCGCCGTCGGGCCGGACAGAAACTGTTAATGTTTACAACGCAACGAAAACCAACGGCCGTCGTCAGCGAGCGCGACGTATTTATGGTAATCCGATGCAAATGGTATGTATCGGGCCGGCATCGCGGGGGCCGGGGGCACTTCCTTCCGCGGCTAATTATACGTGCGAGCGGGCCGAGGGGACAGCGCTGAATCACTACCACTTGTGACGCCGGCGGCGATCGCATTGGCCCGATAATGTATTATATTGCGTAAAGGATAGATCGGTGTGTACGGGGAGCGGATTAATTGTACTGCTCAATTCCGAGAACTATCAATACATATGTCTTGTTTATGTATTGCGATTTTCGTTCGGTGTATCGAGTGTACGTACGACGATTTCGACGGGCCTTGTTTGAAATCTATTTCAAATTATTTTGAATTTCAAGTTATTTGGAATCTCTACGGGTCTTAAATAAAATGATCGTGGAAAGGTAATTTTTTGCAGTAGGACAGTCAAAAAATTTATGACAATAAAAAAAAATGAAGTTATATGTAAATTGGCGCATTAGGAAAATATGATAAAATGTAATTTGAGAAATTCAAGCGCCAATGTATCGCATAATTTATCTACTTATCTAAAAGTACACGAAACAGATAACAATCATTATAAAACTTTGTGGCAAAGATATGATACATATACAATTTGATCTAGACCGTAATCCTTAAACATGTGTACATAGCATGCTTAGAATTAAGGTATATTTAAAAAACAAACTAAATTAAAAAAGAGAAAACAATAAGTTACAAAACAAAAAATAAATAAAAAAAAACAAATGATCCATATTACCGGAACAAGACATCGTATATGCTGCGTTTGAAAGCAGTAGGTCTGCAAACAAACACATCCACATCAACACCCGCGTCGGCGTCGGCGGTCAGGTCGTTGTACAGGCGGACCGTTCTGGTTATTGAATTGTAAAAAGTCGTGTCATTTTTGTAGGTTTGCAGTGATAATGTTCTGAATATTCGAAATTCATGAAGAGTATTCAAAATTCAGCAATGATAGTGACGTAGGTGAGAATACCGGGAGGTGTAAAATTTTATCTAGACGAATTAGAACCATTTGCTTACGACGTGTTTCAAGTGATTCTGCTTTGAATGCAGAACATCGTTGGCAGTGGTCGGTGTAGGAGTGGCCAAGATTCTGACCAAAAGACAAGATTTTGACACACTTTGTTTGTACACTTTCGATGTGCTTAATATGACTATTGTGGGTAGGAGACCATATCGAGCTACCACATCCTAAGATACTTCTAACGCGGTTATAATGCAGTTCGAACATTCTGGTATTATTCCGATGGGTGCACAATGACGCATCAGTTAGTCGTTCAATGCAGTTAAGTGATTAGAATACATTGTTACAGTAAGAGATATTGAGCCATAGGAAATATATATTCATATATGTGTTATATACATGCATTTCTGAAAAACTAGTATTAAAGTTATACTGCTTTTGGCGCATTAGGAAAATCTGATTGTATTTGGAACATATAACGCAGAGATGTAACAGTTAAATTGGCTTCCGAGTGGCAGGACAACATAGTTAGAAACCAGAACGAAAAATTAAATGTGGTGTATTCTAATGAAATAAAGATGTCTTGATCGCCCATTAGCGTTCAACTGGGTACTGAAACTGCATACACAGGAAGTAATACAAAACGTTTATTTTATAACTGATTTAATGTGGCGTGTTCTGATGAAAAAATAAAGACATCTCGATCGCCGATGGATGAAAAAACGAAATAAATTATTGTATATACCAAAATAATGTTATTTATTTAGGACAAAAGAGTATAACTTCTCTGGTGTATATACAATTACTCAACCACGGTTTTTTATATATATTTTCTGTTTCTTTTCATTTCTATTTTGCAATTGAATTGGTTTGCAGTGCATGATGTTTCTAGTGACATTTAATAATTTTCTGTCTTGTGCTTGCAATGGGATTATAAAACTTACTGTTCTACAATTAAATGCATGAATTGAACAAAATGGTCTTACATGGATAGCTATAGTAAAAGTAATAATAAATATTATTATTACTTACAATGCAAGGAACTAATAAAAGCTCCTTGAAGCGTTCTTCGCATTAAATAAAATATCAAAATAATTAATTAATTGCGCTATTTTCTATTTAGTTTATACATATATGTATAGTGCTTTATTCATATCGTCATTAATGTTTTATTGGCAAAAAAAAAAACCATCGGTCTTATAAAACAATAGACATGGTAAGGAAGAAATGCTAAATGACGTACTGAGACTTTTATCACCCCACTACTGGAACCAACCCTTTTGTAATCTTTTTATTTCATATTAAGGGATGGACCTTAGACCCCTCGCGCCGGCTGAGAGAAAATTGGCAGCACTTAACGACTGTATCACCAATACGATGGCAATGTTGGAGATTTTGTACGGAGGCACGAAGCAAATGTACTTAACTTGAAAACTCAGCGATGAAGGAACTCGTAATCCGGATTCGAACCTGTGTCTTCTAGTTCTGATCTCACAGCCTCCTTCGTAAATAGAATGACTCTTCATTACAACCATTTTCTGCCTGTGGTTATATGAAAAATAATGAAATACAACCTGGTACGCCAGAAGAGTGATGGAAACAAACGAAGATAATCCTTCTCATTATGATAATTCACGTATATAATTACTATTGGTCATAGACAGCGTAGCAAGCGGTAACAGATAAAATATAACCGCTTGCTACGTTGGTAACCATTGGTAACGTTTAGTTGAAATCCAATTGTAAAAATGTTTAGAAGACATCATAATCAAAAGTCTTTTAAATCCAATACGGGAACAAACAGATATCGAAAAAGTCTTTTACTATTTGCATATGATCCTCTACGCTAACCTTTAAGTTTTTTTCACATAAACATGATTTTGCCTTTGTTATCTCTAGTTTCCCATGATGTGCAATATTGTGCCATTCTTAACCAATGGTGAATCATGGATATCTTGAGATATCCGTCCATCTTGTGATAGGGCCGTTCCACGCTACGACATCCAACTCGTGATCGCCAATAGAGAGTCTTTATACCCCAATGGCTGACATTCTGCGAGCGATGTGGGCTACTCATTGTCATTTCAACATGCTAATTCTAGGCTATTTCAGTCTACTCTGTTTCATGTGCGATTTCCTGTAAGATTTTGGATTAGGATTTTATGTCGCAGAAAAACTCGAATATGGTTTTTTACGTCGCATGTTCCGCGATTGGAAGTTTGTTCACGAGGTCGACTCTAAATAATATTCGAATTCAAATTCAAATAATCTTTACTTCATAGGTAATGAACCACACTTGCAATACGTTACAAAATTTACATTTTAGTACTTAATTTTACAACTTTGGCACTCGTTCGGAAGGCAGTCATCCCTCAAAAAGAACGAGCAAGGAACTTGAGGGTAGCTCTTTTTAACTTTAAGTACATTATATTATACAATCAAATATATGTAAATTAATAATATAAAGAAATAAACCCGCTAGAAATCGAGTTAGTAATGTCCATAAATATTTATCCTCTAAATATTCACAAACTGTATAATACCTTGTTTTAACAAGCAATTGCTTAGTAATTATTTTAAATGAGTTTAAGGGTAGATTTCGTATATTTTCAGGGATCTTATTAAACATGCGCACATAGAGCCCCCTAAATGATTTCGTGACTTTATGTAGTTAACTGACATGCAAATACAGCTTATTTTTATTTCTTTTATTGAATTTATATCGTATATAAGTTAGGATGCCAGGGTTTGGATCCCAATCTCCTTAAATTTAATTCTAAAAGATACTCTAAGTCCCAACCTGTAAATAGCCCGACCTCACAGCGAAATGCCGTATGACGACAAGCTATGAAAACAACTAAAACAAAATAAACTAATCTCGTTCGATATCTGATAAATTCTTCTCTGTTTAACTGCATATGCAGCGGCACCAAGTCTTTTGGCCAACATACTTATATGCGGAACTCATTCAAGCATGTCGTCCAGAGTATCTCTCAGGAATACAGTAGCATTTACAAATTATAATTTTTCATTACGTAATAAAAGACTGTTACATCCATGTTTTACATTGGGAAGAAAAATTTTACACATTTTATTTTTTCCATATTGAAAAGGGAATTATTCAAAGTAAACCAGTTTTCCACTTTCAAGATAACAATATTCACATCGTGATATGTGCTTTGACTTTCAATTACAATGAAATATCATCTGCGAACAGTACTATCTCGTGAATATCCCCAACAATGTTGGGTAACTCATTAATATAAACTAAAAACAGAAACGGATCAAGGACTGATCCTTGTGGTACTTCCATGTGGACTAC
The DNA here is from genome assembly GCA_005406025.1 of Eumeta japonica. NCBI lineage: Eukaryota > Metazoa > Arthropoda > Insecta > Lepidoptera > Psychidae > Eumeta > Eumeta japonica. Next base: position 154,234 of record BGZK01000842.1, read on the forward strand.
AGATCCTGATGATATTGTCCCATTAATATCGACCCTCTGAGTCCTGTTAATCGAATAAGATTCCAGAAGACCAATTTGCAAGCCCTTAACCCCATAATGACGTAGCTTCTCAATCAGAATTTCGTGATTTACACAATAAAATGCTTTAGAGAGATCATAAAGTACTCCCACTACGTCTCGTGGACCCTTCCAGACTCCGAATATTTGTTGAACAAGTTCAACGCTAAAATCGATTGTCGAATGACCCTGCGTGAAACCGCACTGTTTTCTAGACATTAATTTGTTACTGTAAAAATGTGATAAGAGTTGATTTAAGACCAATTTTGCGAAGACTTTATTAATATTTTACAAATATCGTCTGGTATTCGTACATGATAACTGACAACACGTAATATTCGAAGACTTTTTCTTTTGGATACTAAATATTTTGAACTCGAAAAAGCCAAGTGATTTCTCGTGCATTACACATTCATATTGAATACTTATAGTAAACTCTTTATCGTAGTAGAAGCTAATCGGATATTTGTCCAAGTAGACTCGTTTATCAAAAACTTCGAACGGAGAGTTGTAGACTATAACTCGCCACTCTAGTGATAGTTAAGAACTCCAGATGTATGTATGTATATGCATATTACATTACAATAAACATAATTTGCTTACATATATCCATTTTTAAATCCACACTTTTCATGAAACTCTAGCGAGGGTTTTAACCATGGTGCCGGGGCAATACAGCGATTTTTCCTTTTATAAATATTTCATCAGTAAATCTTCTTCATATGTCTTTGATATTAATGCCGTATCCTTTCTAATTTTTAAGCTTGAAAACGTTTTCCAGGCTTGTAGTAATAAGTTTCGAACATATGACTTATTTATGATTGAATCGCTTTTCTACTTACATTCTGTACTGGGACTGATACAGTGGCATTGTTTTACTGACATTGGTCTGTGTGGAGACGAAAAAAGTATAATAGTCTCCACCGCGACCAGAAAATGTGTTGTAAGAGGTGACTAACTACGGCCCTCAAAGTGAAGGGCACCAGTATTTGCTTAGTGACTACGTCAAAATCTCTACCGATGGTGGGAATAACACTTCAGTGAGAATATGTTTGGATGCTATTCTTCTAGTAGGCGTTCTGTTTGGGTTTGAAGTGAAACATATGGTTGATCGACTATTAGAAATTTATTGAAAATAGCAAAGTATTTAACAATGAGCCTTTATTTTACCAGATTTTCATGTTGGAATGAATTAGCAAGAGCTTTTTTAACTTCCCGCTAAGAAAATTGAAAATTTTCTAAAATTTTCGGGAAGTTATTGGTTTCACCCCATTTTGCAAAAATTGAGTTCTCATCAGATCTCGACGTTCTGAGGGTCTAGGAAGGTTCCCTGATCATCCTTGAGATGATGTCCGTATGTCTGTGTGGATGTGTTTGTGTGTGTGTGTTTGTGTGTGTGTATGTGTGGATGTATGTAAACCTCTTATAACTTTTAAACGGCTTAATCAAATCGAGCCCACTAAACGGTGTTCCAAAAAGTTTCACCAAACTTAGATTTCTTGAAAGTTTGGGTCAATTTGGGCCGGTAGATTTGAGAAATTTTCAAAAAACTAAGAAAAATAATTTTAAAAATGTTTTTTTCAAAATAAGTTTAAAATGGCTTGACCGATCAATTCTAAAATCTAATCAACTCTTAACCTATTAAAAACACGTCAATTGCTGCAAAGAAGGTCAAAATCAGTTGATTCGTTTGTGAGAAATCGTTGTCGAAAGAAATAAAAAACAGTTTTTTTTGGAATAACCACGAACTGGCTTGACCGATCGATTTCAAATTCTAACCAGCTCTTAACCCTGTAAAAACACGTCGATTGCCGCAAACCGGGTCAAAATCGGTTGATTCGCATGCGAGAAATCGTTGTCGAAAATAATCGAAACAAACCGTTTTTTTACTCGAAAAATCGCGTCAAATCCCGTATATTTTCGAGTATTTTGAACTCGAAAATAGCGGGAAGTTTCAAGGTTGGCCTACACAGTTAACCTATTTTTTTTTGTATTTCTTTTTTTGTATTTCTTATATTTCTTTCTTTGTATTATATCTTTCCTCTTTCTAACAAACTTAGTAAACACACGTGTGGCTGAAACCGATATAATCAGCAAAGTCCACATAAAAACAGCAAGTTTTTTCCACGTACAAGATCATCAAATATTTTCCACGCATGAAAATATTTTATCGCAAAGCCATAACGAGCTTTCTAACGACATTCCTATACCTCGTGCTATACCGTCAGGTAATATATTTGGCCGCACGCATAGTATTCGGGCTCATTTAGGCCGGTTGTTAATAAAACCCTAAACAGCGGCTATTAAAAGCCATTATTCTATAATTTCTTTGTCGGGCAAATAGCCCGGCCGTAATGTTCTCGCGCACATTTCACGGTGCCGTGGCGTGTCGCAGTCGCGTTTAATTATGACGCGATCTCTGGTATTGGTTGTACGCATTACGACACTAGTTTAAAATTTTATAAGGTCATAATAAAATGAACATTACAAAACTGAAAATTCAAATTCAGTCTTATGTTATATAAAGTTAGATAATAACTCAATATCCACAGGGTACGACCTACAAAGATTGTAGCATTAAATTCAACAAAAAAATTTGAAAAATCGATAAGTGCGCGCCTCATAACGCTCCTTCAAAAATATAAAAATTGTAATGACAAAAAAAACTTTGATTCAATTTTAGTTTTAAATGTCATGGCATTTCCGATTTGAACGAGAAAAATACGACGCGTGCTGACTAATGGGCCCATCCAAGACCTAAAGCTACACTTTATTAACATAAAAATACACAAATCTCAAACGCCTTGCGTTATAAGACGTGCTTAACTATAAACATATGATTCTATTTTAGTTTTTTTATTAATATCAATTAAATTAAATTGAATTAACCGTACCATTTTCAATACAAAACCGAGGGAAGCAAACCTAAAGTGAATAATAAATGATCTCGATATGTGGAATATTTCGAACGTTATCGTGGCCACATACGGAATCCATACGTACAGACACATTGACCTCCATTATTTTTTTAATCATTTTTTTTATGAAATAAGCAACAAATGTTAATTTATTATTATAATTGTGTTAAAAGAAAGTGTATTTACATATTACTGTACTCATTAAAATATAAGTGGGATAAGCATATACGCAGGGCACACTGAAAATTGCTGGAATTAATGAGAATAAAATACTATGAATGGTCAAAAATGAATTTATTGTTTGCAGAATATTCTTCGTTAGCATTAATGCTTTTTATCATAAAAATAAATCAATTTAGAAAACAGTTGTGCCACTCGTCCCTGGTAACTTCGGAAGCATGTTTTGTTTTTCATACTCTTCAACAGCCTCTTCTGGTGATGACAATCGTTGACCGCGTAATTGGTTCTTAATTTTTGGGAACAAAAAAGTCACAAGGTGCCAGATTGGGACTGTATGCAGGATTTCTCATAAGTTGTACGTTTTTCTCCTTTAAAATTTGTTTGTCTCTTTAGCCGTCTGTAACTGGCATTATCGTGGTGCATGACGATACGATATTTACGGTTATTTTTACGGAGTTCGTCAATAACTTCCGGCAAAGAAATGGTCATGTACTAATTACTATTCGCGGTACCATAATTGACAAAAGTAGATCCATATGGCCGATTGCTACTTTATTTTAGGGTCGCAGCAATAAATCCATGTTTCGTCACCTGTTACTATGTTCCACACCACACTAAATTTAACGCGCCTTCCTTGGTGAGCATGGTATTACACCAAGTGACGCGGTTCGTTTTTTGAGCCTCAGTCAAATTGTGTGGGATCGACCGCGAGCACAGTTTTTTCATAACCAAATGTTCTAGGAAGATTAATTGTATTTGACTCATACCTTTACCTAAGGACGCTCAAATATTGTAATAGATCACATGCCAGTCTGTTGCGATCATACGGCACACAGCATCGATGTTTTTGTTGTTCACAGCGGTAGACGGGCGGCCACCACGAAATTCGTTACGGAGATTGGCATGACCGCGATTGAATTTTGCAAACCAGTTATGAATAGTCGTCTTGGATAGTGATTTATGGCTAAAAGCAGTTCAAATCTGAGCAAAGCTCTGCTGAGCTATCAAATTACACTTAAAATCGCGAAAAATCTTACTACGAAAATTTTCACGACTTAAATCCATAGTGATGAAGACACGCAATTTTTAGAATGATGCCACAATGTAAAAACAATTGCCAGTTAGATGAAACAAACTTTATTCTACAGCCAAAGAGTTTTATTTTCAAATGTAGTATTTACTTTTTAAATATTGTTTATGTAAGTAGCCAGTTCCAGAAACTTATAATTCACCCCAGGTATAAGAGGCAATCAAAGTTCACGACAGTACTTGTTTTTGAAAAGTTAAGAGTAATGAATTACCTCAAACGCTTCGCGTTTTAAGGCGAGTAGTAACCATGCTTTGTTTAAACTCACTTATTTATCAAATTTAAGTTTTTGAATTTATGAATTCTCAAGATTTAAGAATATTAAGGTGTTGGAAAACAACTAGAAATTAATAATCGGATTATGCATTTCACCATGAATTATAAATGTCCAGTAACAGTAAATTAATTACATTAATAAAAACGGGAAGAAATAATAACCTTTAGGCATAAAAAAGTATACGAAATGTCAAATAATTTCGCACACTTTCCCGAAAATTGTACAAATGTACACGTTTAATTTCTATTAAAAAGCGGTGGAATTACAACGAGTAGAAAAATGTAGTAGATATTAAGATTTAGAACACGTTACAAAGTTTGCAGCATTTGCTATAGTATTACAAAAAATTTTAATAGAAAAGCAAAAGTACACGAAATTTTTATCTACTGCTTTTGAGAATACAGCTTTAGCCAATTATTTATTTCCAGTAGAATGATTTGATAGAAATTGTTCGTAAACTTTTTTTATCTATTGTTTTTCGAGATTAGTGCTCCAGAATTTGTTCTATAAGATATTTATACGCCCAATTACTTCATCGGTATATCTTGACTTCTTTAACGATATCTGCATGTTCAAGTATACATATTCTTGTACATACTCCAAGAAGTTACGGTTGACTGTAATAGGTCTCATTTTGCTGTTAGACATAACTTTCATTTTAGTACTATTAAGTTCTAAGCGGATGTTGATGTTTACAGTATGTAGTTCGTTGATAATTTTTCTAGTCAAAATGTTTTCAGAAAATAAAAGTACGATATCGTCAGCGTGAAACGACAGTGTTAAAACTGACAAAGTATCATGAATTATGTAAATTTTAATGAGTTGCATTAGCACTATTTTTCATGCATTTTTATTGTTCGATGAAATTTTGACCTAAGGCTTCAGGTTAAGTCGCTTAGTTCGGACATTCAGAACAAAATATAACTAATTGAAAAAGATTTTATTATTTTAGTAACATAATAAGTTATGCTGTAAACGGCACCACATAAAATTAGGCCGTGGAAATTTTCATTGTTATCGTTTCCTGAGCGCTATTGAAAGGGTATAGCTAAGAGTATGGCTTTGTGCTAAAGAGACTGTACTGTATGAAAATAAACAAAGCAGATCAAATTAATTGAGTATTTCCGGATTCGTCTATGTTATTTTTCTTTGTCAAACATACGATTTGGTTTTTTTTCCGAAATACAGTGGCAGAAATTTGTGATATAATTATCTGCGATTATTTAACGTTTAGCTTTTACAAACATACATTTTTATATTAATTAATTTGTTCTTATTCAGTACGCCTGAAACATAAAAATAAGTAACTACTATCACAATATATTTTTATTAAAAACAAGAAAAATAAACAATTATTTTGTATATGTATTGTCAAAATTTACGTTATATCTGACCAAAAAACCCCTGCCAAAAAGCAGGCTAATTATTCTTATGTACAAAATTTCGCGTCAGAAATGTATATTCAGAATAAACTCCGAAACTACTTAGCCTATTTCGATCAAGTCCTTTACTATATGTAATTTGGTCCAACTTAAAGATAGAATAGTTTATATTCTGATAGGTGGCGTAGACAAAAAAAAATTGTGGTTATCCAAATTTATTATTTTTATTTTTTTATCTAAATTATTTATTTTGTTTCAGATTTCTTATCCAAAAATTCAAACAAACACGAATTTTGATTTTCATAAGCTCCCGCCATTCAATGAGCATAAAACTCATCAAAATATCGTTCTCCAAGTAGTACCATATTAATTTTAAATTCATTACTATACTTCAAAATAACAATATTATGTAGACTTAAACCGGTAGCGGTATCGGAATTGAAAACGAGACGGAGAGCGGAATTGATAGCTATGATCGGGACTGAAATTAAAAACGAGACTTAATTAAAAATTGAGCGTAGAGTGAATGATTTATTATTATTATTTTGTAAAAAAGAAATATCTTTTTCACAAAGTATGAAGGAATTATTAGCCCATGATTTCATCTAAATTGGAACTGTGACTGGTAACGGAATCAGAATTGAAAACAGGATGGGGAACAGAACCAAGATCGGGACCAGGATCAGAGCCGAAAGTGGAACCGGGACCGAAATTGAGAACGGGACTGGCGACGAAAAACGAGTGGGGAGACAGGATCAGAGTCAAAACTGTGACCGGGATCAGAATCGAAAGCGAGAACGGATTGAGATTGACATCGATCGGTACAGAAGATGAAGAAATTTATTCTTGGTATGGCTAGCGGAGCTAAGAGCAATAACTGGATGGCCAAATCACCCACAAGAAATGGCAGAACAATGTACTGAAAAGTTCCCAGTTTCAATCGGAATGTTTATCAATTCACCCAAACTGTTTTGTCCTTATCACGGTTAACATTTCAAAATTCGTGTGTATATACAAAACATTACTTTGTATAGTTTTTATATTCCTGTATTTTTAAGAGTTGTACTTTAGAAGGACATTCGGAATCATTAGGTATAAGGTCCATTCGCGTATCGTTCTGTCTATCCATTTGTAATTGAGGTTTTTCTCGAAAACTATATATCTAGGAGATTCAAATTTTTATTTTTTGTTATTTTAAAAGCACGCATATACATTACTATGGAACGTTTAGGAAAAAAATGGAATAAAAAACATTTTGAATAAAATAGAAAGTTTCAATTAATATTAAGTCAAATCAAAAAACAATTGACAATGCAACTTAGGAGTTTGATTTTTTTTTAATTTTGGACTAGATATATTAATAACATAGATCAAATTTTGTTTGAGATTTTAATGGTGTTTGTAATCATGTATTAATAAAATATGGTAAAATCGTAGATTTTTTTCCAAAAAAATAATAGTTGCTGAAAAATAAAAGGTTAAATAAATGGAAATAGGTATTCATTTTAGAAGGCCTATCCAACTATATAGTCTAATTGTTAACAAATAAAAAACAGGTTGCTGATACATATAGTGCAGATCAAATTAGTTATTTGATCTTGTCACTTAGTTATGCATCTACCATGGCGGCTCGCTGTGGTAGTACAGCATTTAAAGACAATTTCAACAAAACCTTAATACGGCTAGCATATGTTTTTATATTTGTATTGCTAATGCCTGCCTACGTTCCGGCTCCATCATCAGACCCTGAAATTTATTTATGGCCAGGTAAATCTCAAAACAATTTCAACAAACTCAACATGTTAAGATATTATATTACTTTATAGAGTTCATATTCCTACTTTCTGGCTTCATCGTCAGATCATCTTAATGATAGCATATTATTATATTGTCATCAGAACTGCATACAAGCGTCCAGTTTCATGATGGGCCAATATTAAGAATTGTGTGAAATTTAGTCACTAATATTCTAGTACATAAACACATAAATACAGGTTAAACTAATAAAAGCGTGTTAAAAGCAAAAATCGGCGTCAAAGCAATATTTAACAACTAAATATACCACAAATTACAACGTCCCGAATTTGAATTTTTTTTTTAATATTATCAAAATAAATGTGTTGATATGTAAAAATTAACTTTTATCCGTGACTCAAATTGCAAAAGCATTTGAGAGTGCTTTACGAACAAAGCTTTTTTTCTCCTCTTGTCAGCAACTATTTTTATCGTTGTACTCTCGTTAGTACACGAAAATAGAAAAAAATCATGCCATTGTACAGATAATTTTATGAAAATCAATTTTGTCAACTTCAAAAAATTATTTAACGTAATAAAAACGAAACAAAAAATCAAAATAGTTTAGTAAACCGATCCCATTGATCAGTTCTGAAAAACTTAAAATTACGGTCACATGTAAAAAAAATCTATAAAATTAGCCTCTTTTAAATAGCTTTACATTTACTGTGAGTAGTTTCCTATCAAAAATGGTTGTCAACTTCGATATTGTTAAATTATAATTAATATAATAATAAACCAAGGGATTCTCACAAATAGTGGCGATCTTTAGCGGTGAGTAAACATATCTCTTCGTTATACCGTCGGTTTCGAAGAGATTTATTTGGTTGTAATATTTGCAATGAAATATTCTAGATGTTAACATCTATCAATTTTTTTCTGATTTCTCATCAAAACAAATGAAAAAATTGTAAGGCGTGCACTTTTGGATTTTCCAATTCCTCAGTCATTTTAAACCAATATCAGTACTCGCGTTCACATTTGACGTGCAATTCGTAAACTAGCCGGATAAAAAATTAATATTTTAAAAAACTAATAACTTCAAATAATTGCTTTATTTTATTAAAATAAAAAAAATGTTATGAATATTGAGTTGAATGCAAAAATTAGAAACTGAAAAAGGAAATATCTAAATAGATTTAAAAATGATCTTTAGAAACCTAAAAATACCAAAAAATAGGAATTGTTTGCAATGTTGTCAAGAAATTAATAAAATTCTATTTTTTTGTCACCATCGTGTAGTCCTTAGCCGTACTTGTTTTTTAACACGTCAATCATTCACCTACGTTTAGAGTTTACGACGCCAAATTGAATTTTCATTTTTGCCGAAAAAAGGGGCCCTTTCTATAGCAATTAAAACATCTTCATTGTTAAATGACCAGCAATTTATAAATTTGATGAATTTCTATTGGTTGCAAAATCCTGACCAATCGGATTTCATCAGATTTAATAAATTAAACACATTCGCATTTCCAATATAAGCAATGAAGTTTTCTTTTCTTACTTATTTGGTAGGTGGATTAGTTTATCTTATTGTTTTTTTTTTGTGGGCTTAAAGCAACAATAACGTAAAGATCAATTTAGACTCAAAATTAAGATTGTTATATACTATTTATAAATTCAATTACGATCGCCGATTCCAAAACCATAGGAAGAACTACAACGATTAATTTAAAAACGTAGTGGGCAGTCGCTATCGAAAAGCGAATTTTCTCGCCTACCGAAAATTCGCTTCCCGACAGCGACAATCTTAAATAGACAAGGGGTCAAGACCATCACATCCTTGACCCATGTTTTTTTTTCAAGTAGAATAACCGGCGGCGAAGCGTTCACATAAATTTCGATACTTTGTCGTAACGAAATCGATTTTTTTCATCGGACATCCGTAGGTCGCCGCCGCGGCATATGGCGGAGTCGTTCGCTCATGCATATGCATGAGGCGGGGGTTGCTGGAGTAATAACTCTATACTTTTGATACGGCCTCGGCGTAAACAGTCAGCGTGTGTCAAAAGAGCTGACCACTTTGGGTGGTTAAACGTATAGATGTGTCGAACGACAAAAACTAAAACATAAAATAGACCCGCTATTCAGAATAAATTCTGTCTATTTCTCTATCAATGCGCAATTTTTCATCGTAATTTTAAATAAAGGAAATTGCCCTTTATGAAAATTGTAATATTCATATAGAATCGAAATCAGTTCATAATACTAAGTGTAATTAATTATTATTTTATTTTAAATTAAGTGGCTTGTGTGTGATCCGTTACACACTTGACCGGTTTCTTTTTAGGTGAAACGTGATTTGTGTTTCAGACGCATCCTTTCCAGTTTAATAGTGACTTACTTCTGCCTCAATTCTACGAGTATTCCATCCCTGAAAACATATATGATGTAGCTATATACGCTAAGTTCTGTTCACTTGTTGACAACGCAGCCCTGACATTCAAAACACTGCCTTAATGGACTAATTCATAACCATTTTCAAAACTTTTATATAATTTACTGTTTTTTCTTATTGTCGATCTTTGTATGTGTATGACGCAAATATTAATTCACATAATATATATGGATTGCATATCTATTATCTAATAATGTATAATTTCCGAATACTTTGAAAGCAAATATATATGGGCATAAGCAGCTCGACTTCTTATCAAGTTGTTTCGCTAATCAATGGTTTTATGTTTGTTCTGGCCATGCATGATGAAATTATAAAAGAGCGACCCTTAAGTTACTAGCTCGTTTTTCTTGAGGAAAATTTATGTTTATTACCTGTGAGGTTATTATCTCCCTGTGAAACAAAGATATTTTTAATTACAATTTATATATGATATTTTAATTGATCTTGGCATATAATACTATTCGTATTTGTGCTTATTATCTTTTTTTTCAATAATAGCGTTTTTTATCATCGTCTTTTGCTTCATAAGGTATTTATTACCAAGAAGCATCGTTATCAAAAAATACATTGCAGATCTTCATTCCATTATTAATCTAGGTGACCTCTCAATCGATGAACTGACGGCTCGATAAGAGAGGGATTTTGGTCTTCGATGTGTGTACTCGTAGTTGGTGTTGAACAAACAGTAGAGACAGCTAGGGAGAAGGATTTACGTCCATACGAGCGTTTGACAACTGAAAATTTGGCGATTGTCCGCTGTTATATATTAAGTATTTTAAAACAAGACTGTATGATAATGTACACATTCTGTATAAATGTTTGATTAAGCACACAAGAAAGATGAAATATATGTTTTTACGAAAAAAAAATATAAGAAAGCACTTACTCCTATTGTTAAACATATATTTATATACTAGTTTTCCTCCAGTGACTTCGTCCAGGTAGACAAAATATGTTCTTTCGTCTTTTATATAGAAACGTTTTGCTGTCATTCCCAATCTCGTTCTCGTTTTCGATTCCGGTTCCGGTTCCGTTCTTGATTTCATTTTCCGTTAACGGTCGATTCTAATCCCGTTCCAACACTCGGTCTCGATCCTAGCTTTCGATTCTGCTTTCCGTCCTGTTTTCCATTCCGTACCACTCACGGTTCAAATTTGTATGAAGCCAGGACAAATACTAGTATCAAATAATAAATAGGCTATATTAATCTGAGATAGTATAATTTTCTATATCTGAAGAATTTTTATAATTTTGACAACTGCACTACCCATCCTTTATGAAGATTTTTTTACTGAAATCCGATCTAATGAAAGAAAGTTTATATTCTGCTCCAAGCCAATATTTATCTATACGTGAAAGCTTTAAAATTCATCAGTAATATCAGAAATGTGCGCGAATAGAAAGACAGACAAAAAAAAATCGTTATTTTATGTTATATTAATTTTCTCCCTTTTTTAATTCCTTTCGTATCCTTTCCATTTTTCATACCTACTTTCATTTAACAGACACACCGCTTTCTACTCTCTACTTTATATATATAAATATGAATTGTATTGTTTGATATATAACATTTAATGACGACTTGAAACAATGGTTTTCATTCTTATCTGTAATACAACAAGAATGTTGACTAATTGGTCAGTTAGAAGTGATTTATTATGACAGTAAAGATTATAATTTCTTAGGCTTAGATCCATCGAAATAGAAAAGCATAGAAGTATTTCTACATAAATACAATGACCAATCGAAATTGGCTTCGTAGTAGGCGTGGCATACGATATTGGCTTCGCCGCCGTAGAAATGTTCACCGCATGTCGTTATTCTTTATCTTTCTTTCGTCAACGAGTGTTCTCATTATCACTTGAGGTCCTTTGTAAGATATTTATTTGGTTTAAAAATATGTCGTATATCCTCATTTACATTTGTGTGAGTTATGTGCCACGAATGACTGTAAATTAGTCTGACGTTATAATTCTACGCTTTTCTTTTTGGATGCTCAGACCGCAAAAATACTTACTTTTACTACTGAATTAATAGTTGTTTGATTGGAAAATCACAAATCTAGGTAACAATTTATATACTACCCGGTCCGGTAAACGTCTTTCTGCCCTATCCGATACGTGGTGTGCTTATATAGCATATACCCACGGTTCCACCTACGGCATGGCTATAGATCGAATCCTGAATTTTTCATATGGATCTATCTTACTATCAATCTCAGTCACAGTCTAGTTTTCGATTCTAATTCCGATACTGCTCCTGATTGCATACCCGAACAAGTTTTTGATTCTGATCGACATTATACCATTGAATTTGACCCACCCCGTTCTATTTTCAGTCCCAAGCCCGTTTTCGATACTGATCCTAGTTCCGTTTTCAATTCAGCACCTTGTTCTGTTCTGAATTTCAATTTCAATACCAGTCCCAGTTTCAATTTGAACAAACTTGAAGTTAAAAGTTAATATCGAATTAAAATATAATCCACATTACTCAAGGATAGTGTGGAAGAAGTTTTAGAATTTGTTTAGTATGTACTAAAAATATGCAGAAGAAGCCGGGCGAAAATATCAGTAATTTATTTTATTAAGGAATAATGGTGCTTTTTATTCGTGAAAGAAATTTTCGAATCGGCTTAGTAGTTAGTTTCTATTATACAAATACATAGACAAAGCCGCGGACAAATGATAGTTATTTTTTTTATAAGGAGCCTTTTAAGGCGTGCGTACAATATTTCACCAATCTTATATATAATCGGATGAATAGTTTACGCACACACAGGAGACGAATGCACAAAAAACATTACTTTTTATGTATTTATATTTAGATTATATAAATTTTTATGTATTTACATATTACATATATAGGTTTTCAATTAAGCATCTTTGATATAAAGAGACTTAATACTGATTAATAAACTCATAAAACATTTCCTTAAAAATCCAAAATCATCAAACAGTCAACGATTTTCAAGTAAGGTTCTCGATAAGTTTATTTACCACTCTATTGATCTGTAAATTTATATTTTGCAGAAGTCTAGCTCAACAATTAAAGGAATTTAAGACATAAGTAAATTAATATTGATCATTAAATTATTTATTCTAAGCATTTAAATATTTATATCAAAACACTAAAGAAAAAGTAACCGAGTAATATTGAAGTTATTGACTATAAATTCCATAATTATTTGTACGGTTGTTTTATTTCGTGGTAAATTACTTGAAATACATGTTATTCTTCCCTCTATTTATTTGTTGTCACTATATACACTTGTCGAATAAGTAAAGTTAGACACTTTAATCAAAGTTTGACTCTTGAAAGAGCCCTGCCATCTACTATACTTTAAATATAGTTTAAGCAATACTTTCTGTCGACATTCTAATTTTCTTCTAAAGAACTTAACCTAAAAGAAAGTTAGTTTAAATATTACGGAATTCTCGAAGTTCTTATGAAAAATTACTGTAAAAAGGTATTTGTGACAAACACTTATGTATTGACTTTGATTAGATCGCTTATAATCAGACATCCTTCATTACATCTCATATTGTTAGTTCTCTTGTATTGGCGTTTTATAACAATAACTAACCTGGAGATACAAATATTTGTTACAAACATATAGAGATACTGAACTCCAAAATTGGAGTTTATTCTTATTTTAAGTTTTCTGCTTTTTCTTATTACAATTTTTCTGTCTGAAATTTTGAAATTAGTATTTAAACATGCACTGCCCTCTGTCGTCGAGTAGCAAGATAAATGCAAAGTTTCAGTGGAGTCGCCACTGTTATGGTTTTGATCAACACAAGAATGACAAAAATAAAAGAAATAAATGCTCAAATAATGATTTCAAAGTATTTTTTGGTTTGACGATAAAATTAATAATCACCTGTCGCAATAAATATCTTATTAAAATAGTTAATTATTTGAAAGTCACTTGAAAAATGTGAACTAAAAATAATTTACCTAAATGGGGAATATAAAATACTGGAAAAATGTAAGCACTACAAGAACAATTAGGAATTAAAATAAAGTATACTGCTAATTGTAATTAAATTAATCTTAACAATCATCAAGCAACAATTGTTTAACTTACAGACTTAGTACTAAAAAGCTGTAATTTGAAATATATATTAGTATATTATTCATGTCACTAAAGCAGTAAAATAAAAGCTCGAAAAAATTTTTTTTCGGGTACCTATCTTACACGTGAAGATGAGTTTCTTTTTCGTTTATCTCAAGATGAGGGGTATTTTTGGATAAGTAGTTAACATTGCTGGTCAGTAAAAACTCTTTTTCGATTTAAGCGGATCCGTTAGCGAAACATTAAGATAAAAATAGCCAAAATTTTTAAATTTGTGACCCTCCCATCCTCTGATAGCTAAATGACCGTTGTTCGATATGTAGAAAAATTCACAGCAATCGTACACATAATGAAATTATTAAGGAAACTATCACAACTAAATAGGTTTTATTGATAAATGAGTAACAATTGACCAACTTATAAAAAGAACTTAGGGAAGTAAAACGCAAAAGTCCGTACAAATTCCATTAAAAAATATTTAGATGTTTTATTTTTGTGTAAAACAGTTAGGAAATATAAGTTTATGAACCGTGTAAAATTATGTCAAAATAAAAGCACTACATCCGTCCTACGTTGGCTCGTTTTTGGGCTCTAATTGTGAAGGGTAACTACGAAGCACCACATTACGCCTAGTGCGACATGCACTTGGTCTGTTTTTAGAGCTCCGTATTTCTAAAGAAAAAGGGAACGCTTATAGGGTTGCCTTTAATTTGTTGTCCGTCTGACTGTCAAAATCCTTTTTCCCAGAGACACGTCAAAGTATCGAGTTGAAAATAACATCAAATACTTATGTCTCAGTTCCCTTGAAGCCGTTAAAAAATCAATTTACTAAATCAACGAAATGAAAAATTACGGCCAAAATTTAGCCATTAATTGTTTATATTTTGAAATTCGCAATTATATCCAACCGCCCTAGGTAAAGTTATGTTTAACAGGAATTTGGGAGTCATTTTCGACTGTAAATTACATTTTATCTGCAAGATGAACGTATTCTAAATAAGGCATTCAGTAAATACGGTTTTGTTATGAGGTCTTGGACTAACTTCGCCAGACCATCGATATACGTACACATACGTACGACATACTGCATAAAGGTCTCAAGTTAAATATGTCACATGAATATGAAACTCACTACGACAAACATAAAGACATCAACTAAGTAGCACAAAAAAAGCAAGCAATGCACTTCAGTTGCTGCTCTATTATACTTTCATACGGGGGTCTATTGGAGAAATACAATTCATCAGACTCGATTCCAGTCGCCTCCAGCTGATTTTGTATGATTTTAATCACAACAAATATGACTACGCGTCTTTAATGGGTATATTGTGCTATAGTGTCCCTTTTTCTTTTTTTTTGCGTAAGAAGTGGAAGTCTTCTCGGACGACACTAAACGCTGTCGTACTGTAGTTGGCACCGGTCGCCGTAGAGCCGCTTCGTGTACACTTAAAAACAAACATTCCAGCACTGTCGACGACATCGCGTCGATTGTTGGGTCCTTCAAAAATGTTAATACTCCCGACTGTACATTTAGAGAGAGACGATTGGACCTCTTTGTACAATTAATTTTAACTGACTCCGAATAAAATGGTAAGGTGCTATGTCCGTCTATATGTATCTGAAATATGTCTGATAATTGTCCTTGCCTCACGATGTTAATGATATGCATATATAAATTCTTCTTCTTGTACTAGTAATTAACTTACAATTACTCAAATGAATCAAATGAATGAAAAACACATCGTTAGTTCAGTTCTTTAAAAATTGATGATTAGTAGGTATTCCTATTCATTTTTCTACCCACATTCTATTGAATAAAAAACGATAAAATAAAAAAAAAACAATTAAACTAAATGTAACAGCAATTTCAGCAATCGCCGGTAATCCTCACTTCAGATTTCTTTCACAGTCGCCTTGGAGAACGGATTTCTCGCGTTGTGTGGGTAAAATGATGAACAGCGTTTTCAGACGATCCAACTTCTTTATTACAGCGGAGCTTCATATGTGGCGGTCGGAGTGCAACTGCGACGGATGCACCAATTTCGCTGCAATTTGTAGATGGCACATCCGCCTGTACATGTGAGTTGCATACATTTTATTCAAGGTGGCGTAGCTATTCAGTTTGCATTTTTCACGCATGAGCGTCCATTGCTCTCGGTACACCGATTTGCAGTCGTACCATAACGAATGTCGCGGTTCTCAGCCTCTGATTGGTCCCCCCAGCTAAAGCTCAATTTCATATACAACTCGTATGTGCATCACAGTAATTTCATATTCATGATATAATACGATAAAACACAATAAAACAAGCGAGATAAAACACTAAACAAAATAAAAATACGAAAACAGGCAAACATGACAAAATATACGATTTCTTACAATTAATCCCTACCCGGGTAATAAAACACAACTAATCAAATTATTTAATAACGCACACAAAAATACTATAAAATACAAAGAATTTTTAACTTAAGTCGGTTCGTAGAAAACAAAATAATATATTTATTGACAAATGAGTGCAAAGAGCGTCGGCTGTCCGTAACACTTAACGGCGAACTAAAAGTTGTATATGTAATATGTACAAAAAAGGCACGATAAAATACTAATATTTCGGCTATTAAATCGAATTTGCAGTAATATCCAATATTCCATTGGTTTCTTTCATTTAACCTGCATCACAATTCAGATGTCTTTCAGGTATATCTTTAATCTATATTTTTTACTGTTATATAAATGAAGTGATAGTCGTAGAGTATGTGTTTAGTTCACTGTTTTAAGAATTTAAGTTTTAACTTTCGCTTCGATAAAAAAGACAATTGCGAATATCAATGTTTTTTCCTACATTTTCTCAGTATTGAGTTACTATTTCTGGTGTAAGAGTACGATAACTTTCAAACAGCTTTTGCAAAAATAGTATCACACTACAATTTGGATCTATTTGAAACGTTATATGTCTCTGGATTACAAATTTTTAAATCTTTTATTTGATCTACGCTTGGTGACTTTTTGACGAGCTCTTAAATGTCTTTTCATGGCATTATTTTACTTTTGTTACCTTAAACCGTCTCCAAATATTGAATTTATGACAAACAGATGCTAAAGTTATAAGTATTATAGCCATTTGTTTTGCATGATTTTTTTTTGTTGTTTTTACTATTATGTACAAATGCCACTATTAATTTTTACAGGAAAAATATAAGGTCATAAGGGTCGAAAATGTAGTCACAAATATCAATAATTAAAACTTAAAAGAATGAGTTTTTTAAAACATTTACAACTAACTAAGTATAAGAAGGAAACCGACCTGTTCAGTTTTGTGTATTATTTTAAATCAATATCTTTATTAGTCATTGCAGTTATCAAATTTCACTTTTGTTTTTCAAACAATCCAAACGATTTCTTTGTGATGTCATTTTCTAAGCACCCAAAGAAATGTTTTTAATATTTATTTTTTTTTAATTTAAAGCAATTTTAGGAATCCATGCTTCGAGCGTTAGCCTTTCCGACGGATAGTTTTCATAAGTGCTACATTTCGTTGATTATTGACTTAGGCAATCAAATAACTTTAATGAAGTTTTTTATATTGCCTAAGAAAGAATAATCTAAAAGCCGAAGTTCTAATCACAAAAAAAATATTTAACAAACTTTTTTAAAATATATTGAAATAGGCCTACTACGCGTAACATTGTTATAGTAGGATAAATATATACTACAAGTCTCTAAATTTGTCTTTAATATTCCACTTGGAAGGAATTCTGGTGTTCTTTTTGATATGCATTTTGGGTTTGAGAAACAGCTAATCAGCCGATTGTAAGTGAATTTTTCGTTGCCTTTGCAATTTTTATGTTCTCAAGGACCCAAAATTCCCAAGGTGGTCCTTGGACTGCTAAATTATTTTTCGCCTTTCCGGCTAACGCCATGTTTTTTAAAGATCTTGTCACTAGAAAACTCAAAGTTGACCACAATAGCAAACGAAATTTAAAAACATAAAAACAATTTATCAACATGTGAGAGTATGAAAACGTATTAGCTATATACATTTTCGGCACCCTTTAAAATGAATCCGTTTCAACGTCAATAACAAGCACAGAATTGAGAACAGAGAAAAAACCCGTACTAAATCCTTAATGTAACACCCCTATATCATACAAAATATAATACAATGTATATAAGTAGAATAATTGCTAATACGACTCAAATACTTGGACGGTAAGCTTTTTATCGTTGTACAATTTTATGTGTGAGTGACCGGCAGCTACAAAATGTACAAGCTTAAAAAATATGGGTTCCTCTTGGTCAACACGTCGCTTTCAAACTATAAGTGAAGAGTTTGATTCCCAACTACAAGCGAACCGATCCGGCAAACTAAATCTCCATGCCTCTAAGAACTCTTTAAATTCGTCAATCGCCAAACCGTCGAACTGGACTAGTGAGAATATCTTAGGTCTTAGGTCCTTAAACTTAAAAAATGGGAAGCTGTGTACAGGGTATGAAGCAACAAAAGGCTGACGCTGATTTGAACTCTGCTCAAGAAAAACTATATATGTACTGACGATACCACACTCGAATAACCTATTTAGATTCGTTTTGAAATAACATTTTCAATCTAAATGCATTCTTCGAGATACGAAATATATGAAACTGAAAGATATTTGCATGGAAAGGTGAAATGTCATAAACAAGTTACTTGATTGAAAAATGCTGAACATTGAAGCTGTGGTCCGGTGTGGCCTTATTGTATGTCCCTACAAGTAGGAAACGGTGCAGCGCCTCAAACTGAACACTATTTATATCAATTATTAGTTTTCATACATATATCCGAGATGATTAGTAATATGAGTTTGATCAGGGTGTTGTTGTTGATGGCCGTACAAGCGAATGAAGGAGGTCAGATATCCAACTGTTAATATCGGGCATTAAAAACAGAGACCGTCGGAGTGCTTACGCGTGAAGACTTGCATACATTTTAACGTAATTTTCGTCATTTTTTATCAACATTCCTGAAATAAAAGGTTTGTTTAGTTAAATAAAGGTTTGTAGTGATTCGACTCTATCACATTTGTCCCTCCCCGGGTTTTTGGGTTTTTCCCGGACAGTCCCATATATTTGTTGGGGGGAGACTTCCGTACAGTAACAGGAAATTGACAAGAGCCCAAGGCTCAGTTGTGGCGACGAGGTTCGCCACCCGTCACGCCTACTTCCTTCCGTTCGCTTCGGTATTCTGAATATACTATATGCGGAGGTATGAATGATTGCATGAGATGATTGGTGGATGTCAATGAAGCAAGAGAGATATGTGAACAGGCGTGAGTTTACATTGTTGTATTATATTACATTCACTATTTATAGATAGCCATGACCAGAACATATTCCTGTCATCTCGAACGAAAAACCAAGACTTCAAATTCACTTTAAATGTACGAAAATGACTTTGAAGCGTTCACTTACTTTAGTCTATGTTTGTATAAGATTACATTGGTCTCCATTTCTCAAATGGGCACATAAAATCAAAACGTTGAAGAAAATTTCGTAATGCTTTTAAAAGGTCTGTCTTAGACACTCCATGTACATAGCTAGCGAATAATTGTTCAAGATACGTTTTTATTTTAATATTGTTGTACAATATTGGTTTCTTTAAAAACGTTCATAGAGATTCGGTAAATCTTTTACAAGACGTGTTGAATGATACCCACCTCATTATGCTATTCTTATAATTTATATTTCTCTGATTTTTCATAAACGCCACGATCACCGTATTGAATTTAGCGTATATTATGTCTCAAATTGTAATGAGCAGGAACATGGATTGTTAAAATCATAGTCCTCCTTTTGACTTTATCGTAGTTGAGCAGGAACATACAAAATTATTTCTGCATCATTCTTTCAGGGTTCCATACATCCGAGGAAAAAGAAACGGAACCCTTATAAAATCACCAACGCCATTGTACGTCTGTTAATAACCATATTACATATAAACTAAGATTGGTAGCTATGTTACTTGCATTTTTATAACGTCAATGTAAATTCAAGACAATTGTCTCGAGGATGATGTCATTGATCGTTAAACTTAAATCTTTTCGTCTTAAATGCATGTCCCATCCCTGTTTTAAAATTGCTTTTAATGTTATTGCAATAGGCTTATTAATTACACGACATCTATGACAGCCTATTTTTTTCAAATTTACTGCATCCAAAAAGTTTCAGTACGGTAGAGTTACACAATCCAATCACAAACATGGGCGTTAAGAAACGAATTCTAGTTTAGTATTTAATCGAATCTTTTTTAGCTTCGCCGGATCAGGGTAAAAACGTTGATATTTTTGTTCGTTGGCGTCAAGGTACCCATATTAGAAACGAGGCTAACTTTACGATGACTGACCCCTCTCTCTGGGGCGGGGGTTCGTTGTAAAATAAAGATAATAATAATAAAAAAAACGTTAAAAAGCGACCCATGCGTTGCCGCTAATTTCATTCCTCCGTTCACTGGTCATGAAATTAATGCAAATTTATGCGCCTGAGTCTACACATACACACACTTTTTATCGAAGCATCTGCGATCGGGGCTGAACGGCTCTTTTTTTCTGACATCGATACAGTTTAGCCCCTTTAGGTCGCATATTTTAGTAGGAAAAAATATTTTACTACGACCGAATAACTGAATTTCATGCACAGAGGATGGCAATGGTAGGAGTTTGAAACTCTCCCAAAAGAATTTTGACTTTGTTCACCGATTAGCAGTTGGCTGTGTTTTTTTCTAATTATTAAAAATAACCTAGAGTACACCTACTCTAGGTTATTTTGGTGTAGCTAAGTACCGAATAAATAGACCGAGGACTACTACAATAGTGATGTCATTATTTGGTAATGTCCCCTATGGTGACGTCTCTATTAAATACTCTCAAATCACCGATTCGCAAAATAAAGATAAAAAAGATTATTAGCTCGTACTCATTTGTGTAAAAGTGTGCTTACTAACAATTTTATCAATATTATCTTTTACGTTGAAGCTCTGATTTATTCTAACTTCTTTTTTTTGTATCTCACAATAAAATGTAATTCTATCACGCTCAATGAACTACTTTAAAAACTCTGATAATTAATATATAAAACTGTAATAAAAGATTAGCACATTTCATGAGAAAAAGAATTTCACATGTTTTAAGAAGTTTGTGTTATTGTCAAAAAATTATAATCCGTTTTGACACTATATTTTGTTCTTGGCTGCTTAAAATTACAAAGACTGACAGCTTTTTTGGATTTATTTTTATTTGAATGACTTTCTCCGTTAAGTCACTGTTCAATCTTAATATTTTTATTCAATTTACAGGTGTAATTCAGCTTTACAATCAATTCGACTATGTGAGACGACGAAATTAAAGAGTAGGTATTACCTGTAGATGGTAATAGACAGCAAATTTAAGAGATCCTCATTGGCGATATAACTCTGTAACCCGGCCAACTATAGATGTTCCGCGTAATTGAGCTAAAACCAAAGAAAGTTACATATAAAAATACTCTAAAACTACTATGTATGTATATTGAAAACATTTGCCAACGATGAATGTATAGGAACTGTCAGAGAATAAATTAATATTGTTTGTAAAATCTTGTTTATTTTAAAATTCCAATCCCCATAACCATTGTGAAAATTTTCATGGGGTTTTCACAGGTAATTTGAGGGTAGCCTGGAGCGTTATCTTAGCAAGATCGCCTAAATTTAGTTAATTTAAAAAAAAAAATCCACAAATGCGAATTTGTGGACACAACTATTCTAATACGAAAGATTCATGTAAGCCAAAGCGGACAAAGTTGTCCATGAATACCATAAATTATAACAAAAAACAAATTATCAATCGCATACATTAGTTATTGACTATCTTTTTGTGATATACTGCAATGGAAAATGAATTCATACGTTAAACGCGTATCGAATAAAAAAAATCATATTTATCTCTATATAATTTATAATATGCACTTTAAAAAAGAGGGTTTCAAAATAATATTCAAATATTGTTCTCTCGTCAACTTTGTAGCAAAGTTATTAAAAAAGGACACCACTCTCCTTTACTGAAGAGAGGCGGTGGCTTTGAGAACTTTTAATTTTTTCCACGAATATGAAAATTAATTTCGACTCGGCGGCAACGGAAAATTAATAAATGCTGGGACCTAGGGCAAAAAATCAGTCAGCGGAAGGGACAAACAAAAAAGTTTTTAATATAAGCAATCGATGTATACCTGAAAGGAAAGTTTGGACGTCCGTTCGTTTCTTTTCGTGAATTAAAACTTTTGCGGGTATGTTGGAAATTTCGTTAACACTTATTTTGGTGATTTTTTTTAAGCATCAGTTCCAAAATTCGCAGAACGTCCGTCCGAGGCGAAAGAGACCGAAACATCCGTACCTTCTGTAATCGGAAGGTACCCGATTTAAATAATTCGAGCCATAGATCGATCGTCTTATGACTTTTCAGCCTATGTCGCCTCCGTGCGTCGAAGAGCATCGGAGGCTGTAGGGGCGTTGTTACTGCGTTTGTGACCACGATCGCTGGTAGCACCAATCCGTACTGGGCTAGAGCGCTCGAGATTTGAAATAGGATTTTGATAGGATAATAAAAATTTGACACTCATACGTTGCCGCAATGCAAAACGCAGAGCTCCTCCAAGAAGGAGGTATCGGAGCACAGTGCTCAAGCTGACGCAACGCGGGCTCAAAAGTGCATATGTCGTTGAATATTCTGGCAATTTTAGTCCGACGTCGGTTTTCGCCACGATGTTTATTTTAGTCGTTAAAATAAATAATTATTTTACAACTGACGTGTGCTTACAAAATAATTTGGCTCAATCAGCTTGGGTCTCATGCTACTGCATTTTGTGACGTAATCAAATAATCACGTTGCTGTTAAAGATTACTATCGAAATCGAGCGAATGTGAATACCCCTTGGGTGAAACTTTTCGGACCACGATTTAAATCTATGCAATTAAAAGTTAAAGATCAGCTTTAATTCTGCTGTTGTTGTTTCAATCACACCACCATCGAGGCATACCCTCCCACAGTTCCTTTATTTTATATTGAGCGCCTTACAGTTCTTAAGTCGTCCACGACGGCCCAGTGAGAGTTGAGAGCCGTCGACGACCATCCTCAACTATGCGATGGTAAAGTTCGGCACAGACGACTTAATGGAAGAGGACAGGTCTCCGAGGCACGGAACTTAACGTGAGTTAAAACTTATCGGTCAATTCGCCCGCGGTCCAGATCGAAGCCAGCACCTCCCGCTCCGAGGGTGCAGCGCTTAACCAATGAGTCGCCACCGCTGCGCTGCATTGGGTACTGTCTACCGTAAAAGGAAAACTGCGTTGTATTTTCCCAAATGCGGTTGAAATGGAAACGCTCCTCTTATTGCAACGCGTGATTTTAAAACGAGAAACAATAAATAAAGATAAATAAGATACATTGAAAGTTATTTACCCATAAATCCGGGGTGGAATCCTTATACGCCAGTAATGGTACGTGATGTGCTATGTAGACGGCCGTATGGCTAACTAAACAATGTTTATACAAAGATATATTAATAACTAAGTTCAAATCATATCCCCTCATGTTGTTACACATTACATTATACAGGTCATTCAGGTGAAATAATATATTGGTTACTTAGAAAAAAAAAAAGTTAGCTTTGTCCAGAGTGAATGCTATTAAAGACCTTCATAGAATACTTAAACAATTGTGAGATAAATAAATGTTACTAAAAAAAAAACATTGAAAAAAATATATAGCAAGTGATACAGTTTCCGTTTTAGACGCCGCACTTTCATTTCATATTTACACGTGAACGTAGGTTTTTCAAAAGTTTATCTTAACCTTTTCGACGAAAATGATATAATGTCCTGTTTTCAGTCTCATGAAACTTATTTCAGAGTAGAGAGTCTTAATGCACCGGCCGGCCCCTCTGATTTCTTACTAGAAATTTAATTAATGCAATCCAGAGGGTTCTGCGCCCGGCCGGCAGAGGGTGCCCATATTTACATATCACCGCTAATTAGCGCGCCTTTGATTCGCGGATTTTTTTCAGGGCAAAGCTCCTTAATATCTTGCATCGCAAATGGGCTCCCGAACTTCAGACTGACGCTGAAAATCGGGGACTATTCTAAGTTAAACAGAGTTATGACTTCTAATGTTTTTAATGAAATAATGATTAAAAGAGGGTAGATGAACAACACTTTTGCCCGAGTCTAACTTTACAGATTACCTTACGGTTCCAATTATAATCATATATATTTCTATATGGTTGATATCATCAATACGGGTGTTTATAATTTTCAAAATGACAACATTTCAATTTTACACTAACTTTGTGATATAGTAGCTAAAAATGTACGAAATCTGTACTTAAATTTAATACTGTGGAAAATATTTTTCTAGTCTGCAATACCATCCGTCAATACATGCTAAAATTATTGAACGTTAAATAGCTCATTAGTTAATTACTTTAAAATAGTCGAAACAGTTTCAGAAAACACTATAAATTCCTATTCAAATTTGCCTAATAAAATTCAATAAAACGTCATATTTATTAATTCGATCTCCTTAATAGCGACCCGGAGGCCGCGTTTTCCGTAGACTTTAAGGAAATGCAAATTCTGGGTACATTAGCGTGTAAAAGATAAGAAATGGGATTAAAGTAACTTAATGTCGGGCCGTCGGGGCGCGGGGGGCCGGGCGCGCCGAGCCCTATGTTAATTGTCCCCGTAATCACGGGCAGACACTTACACAACTGCTCTTCGAATTACCCGCTTCATATTTCACTGACGTACACAGACGGCTGCCGGTCTAGTGTTTTTACATGTGCCCTAACGATTCTTAGCGCTCAGTACAAACCGGAGCTCGGCAGCACGGCGGATATCCGATTGCATGCTACCACATCTCATTATCTATGACGTATTGTACGAAAACATGCCGATATATGATTTAAACAGCTATCCCGTTTAATGTAACCCTTCCTGAATATCTAGTAAAAATTCGCCATATTAACTAGGGCACGAATAAACGTGCTTGTATAAAATATTTAATAGATTATATTGGTAGATATTTTTTTTTGCGTTTCATCTCAGAATTTCATCACATAAATCGCGACATTTTTTTCCCCATTTTAACATGAAACACTACCTAATTTATCATGGACGATAGTATACTCAAGAGCAACAGAGTTTTTTGTGTTTTTTTTTATCTAAATTTCATCAATGGTATTCGTCTCTTTGGGACCATTCAATTATTACGTAAGCGCTAAAGGAAGTGGGGGGTCTGGATAGTGATTACGTCAGTAATATTTGTTTACTTTAAGTACCTTATTTTTCTGGAAAAAAATTCCTCTAACTGATTACTCGCCTTCACGCGGTGGTTTATGGTTAAGTTAGAAAGACACGATGTAGGGGAATTACCTACTTTGTGTACAGAAGTACTTGACGTACAGAACTTGTCTAAATAGATTCAATCTCATATGAGTTTGATACATTGAATTTTATGTGTTATTAGATAATAATTGTTTTACACTAAGGTGTGAGAAAGAGAAGATGAACAGACCCTCGCTTAAAAACGGCCGCGATGAAACAGCGCTACGTGGCTGAAACTAAAATTCCTTATAAAACAAAAACTAATCAAACCAGAAAATTGTTTTTACTATTGTTATTTTTCAAAATAGAGCCCTTTGTGATCAACACATCGGCGCATTCGTTGGAAAAACTGAGAGAAACAATTTACCCACTCGCACTTAGCAGTCGCTTCTACGGCCACACCATATGCAGCCACTGCTCCTTCGGCGTCCCTGAACCACTTATATCGAAGTTTTTCTTTTAGTTTAAGAAATGTATAAAATCCCATCGTACGAGGTCAGGGCTGTAAGGCGGGTGAGCCAATAATTCTATGCCTAACATCTACAAATAGTTAATAATCAGGTGTTGCGTGGTGAGGCGCAGTCATGATCAAGGAGAATTCTACTGGGTGGTCGTTTTTGTACAATAAGCAAAATTTAGTCTATTTAGGAAAAGGGTTCAATCATATATTAAATTGAGGATCTGATAATATAGTATTTAATTTTTTTCATTTAGAGCATCATCAAAGTCTAAGATATAGACGGACTTTATAGAAATATACCTAAACAACCAGTCTCGTACTTTCTGCGTTGTCGCAATATTCGTTCGCTCATCGATAGAGACTCAGTTCTTAAACTAATAGAGTCGACTTTGTTGTTTATAAAATTTTTATTCTTTATACAATCTTAAAATTACATCTAAAAAATAATTTTACAATAAATTAAATCTATTCCAAGGAAATTAATTTGAGTTATATTTCGATTTGATTTTTATCACAAAATATTTTAAAGTTTAATAAATCGTCACCTGTTTTGTGATATAAAAAATTAGAAACATTTGTCTTACTATACTTTACACAGCTTAGAAATTGTCAAGTTCTTTGAGGTGTATATTAGATGGATATTACGTAATTAAAATTTTACATTAACTGTAATACTTATCATGTTATTACTACATTTAGTTCTCTGCAGAAAAATAACCCATGGTTATGTTCATCTATTCAAACAAAAAACTATAAAAAAGAATTAAAATAATGTTAAACCACTTCACCGGTGTATTGATTTCAAACAGTCTGAATTGTAAAAATTACACTTAAATTTGTTATAATAAAAAAATTAGAAAAAATTATAGACTTTGTAACTGCTGCTCATAAATAACAAAAAAAAAATAAAGAGGGGGAGTAAGAACTTTACTTACTTATGTTAACAAAAAGGAAGGGAGGTTAGAATTACACAAATTTTGCTTACAAAATTCTTGAATGTCTCCTTTCATCTAAGCGTAAAATCATTTGGGTAAAATACAAAGGAACAAATACTAACAATACACAGTCTAGACCTCAAATATGGCGTTCAGTTTCTACGGTTTTGTTATTAATAGCTTCACAAAAATTTGATAAGCGTTGTCGTGGTGTAAAGACAATGACAGTTTAAGGTGGTGACCGTAAGATGCCATAAAGAACCACAATATAGAACGTCGTTCAATATTTATAAATTATGCATAGAATTACGCTGTAATGTGTCTCCTTTGTCTAATTTTAAGCGGTATGTCCTATTATTAAAGTTTTGGCATAAATTGACTTTTCCTGTTGCTAAAGCGATTGTTAAAGCAACACACAAGTTATATCGAGTAGGTTACTATTGAAACAGGATTTTTAAGGTCACGTATATGTTTTTGTAGAGCTTCTACTTAGCATCACAACGAGTTTTCCAAAGAATCTACAAAAATATATGTGATCGCTAACAAGTATTGTGCAAACGTGACAGCCATGGTTTAACATCTTATTCTCATTGGAAACCCATAGTTAGTGGGATGTTTTACAAGAGAAACTCATGTTACGTATGTTCTTACACTGGTTAAGACAATGGTAACAGCCAAACCCAAATAATATTGTACATGAATATATAATAATAAGAATTCTGGACTCGCTATAGTCAGTAAGATTTCGGATAAATCATAAACATTATCGTAATCTAGCAAATACTTGAATAAAAATTATTCAACTTGCAACAGTTCTGCTATTGTTTTATTTGCATGGAATGAATAGAATTTTTCGTCGTAAGCACTTATTAAATAAATTACCATGATTAAATTTTCAATGTATAAAAAAAGGAGGCTAAAAAGTGAAGAACGAAATTGTTTATAAAAATATTGGTAATGTATGCTTGCACTATTCAATAATAGAGATATGCAGACCAACAACTATAATATTTTTTGAAATATATAACTGATGCACTCTGATTAAATCTACTATAGAATCAAATAATTCAAAGGATAACTATTTTATAGTCTAGTTTCTTTTTGACAACTTTCCTTCTATTGTTGTCGGTTTTCTATCATTTTTTTGTCAATAGACTTCGTAACCAATAGATGTGGGAGTAGAAAAGTCGTGGAAAAGGTATTCCTGATGGAATACCCTTCCAATCAATTTCAAGTACATAATATTTATTTGTCTATGTAAATTCGCAGTTTTAATTATTATTTAATCAATTAATTGTTTACCAATACAGATTATTCTTTGAAGTATCAGTAAGCCTTTCAGATTTTTTTTTATGATTGATGTAGCTTTCAGAAATCTGTAACAGATTTGCGGAAGGAATAGATTGAATACAGGAGAAAGCGAGAGGGAAATAAAAACAGAAGCAATTCTAAATTCATATATATATGTATATATGTGGAGTTAATGACATATGTAATAAATGTTAGACAATGACGCTTTATTAACTTGTATAAGAGTAAGTATGAGAACAATGTCTGCCACCATAGTCCTGCTGCCATTAACATTAATTAAGTCGTTAATAATTAATTTCTTGCTTCTTATGTTAATTGCATATCGCAAGTACAAAACTTTCGAATATGATGTCTTGTACCTTGTTACAATAGGCAGCGACCTTTATGACTGCTACATCTACCTGTGGCCAGATATAAACAGGTAGATAAGCCGGCCTTATTTCCGTCATCTGTTAATTAAAATATATTAACACATGTGTAAAGTTTACAAAATTCTAAGTATATTTATAATTGGCAGTTACTGTGACATTATTTGCAGCCTACATAAAAAAAAAAATTATTAATGTTAATAGCAGTAAGACTATGGTAGCAGACATTGTTCTAATAAATTTATAATACTGTTATCTACCTTTAAAACACTATTTGATTCAATTAACAGATGATGATACATTTTTTTAATGCCGGATCTTAGACTATAAAGTGCTTATCAAGAAAGACCTTAACTTTAAAAAATATTTAAGTATTATTTATATAGATGAAAACCAATTTTGGATAGAAAAACATGATTATTTAAATTGTAAACTTATACGTAAATAGTGACCGCTCTAATTCTAGATAATTCTCATAGATATACTTAAAACGTAAACTTCATTCAACAATAAAAAATAATACACTTATATTATTGCAACATCCATTGTGCACCCAATAAATAAAATGTTTCGCCCAGTGGGTAACTTGCCAAATTACCAAAAACATTACCCCCGCCGAAAAGAGCTCTGGCCATCCAATTTATAGATTCGGCCGTCGTTATATTTTATTGTTATTGCGGCCGTTCTATCAATGCCCATGTATATATATTGAAAAAAGAGAACGCTGCGGCTGCGGTCGAATAAATAGTTATGGAGAGATGTGTGAAATAGATTATAGGGATAGAGTTATTCTCCTCGCGTCATTGTACTCTCGAGAGTATGGAATGCGATAGAATTGGTGTGGTGTCGATTTTTAGGGTTCCGAGGAAAAATGGCGAAAGTGGAACCCTTACAGTTTCATGATGTCTGTCCGTCCGTCAGTATGTCACGGGCGTTTTACTCAAAAAGTACAAGATGTATATTGATTAAATTCGAAGTATAAATGTCTTGTAAGAACCACTACTTGGTTCGGTAGTTAAATAACAAATGTATTTTTTTCTAGGGGTAACAAAAGCTGATAAAAATTTTTCAGCACACATCAACTTGCGGCATATATTTCGACAGTTCTTTTAAAAACTGTTTAAGGTTTCTAAGCAGTTTTAATTTTAAGTTTTATTAGTTTACACTAGTTCAAGAGTAATAGTTGACATACCTATTTGATTTTATAGTTATTAGCGACTAAAGTGCTTATAACTATGTGGGAATATGGGCTTCTGTGCTGAAAACATGGAAAAAGTCTAACAACCTACTTTTTTCATCTATAGTGCATTTCATTGTAATTATGCCTTCAGAATCATATGCTTTTAGCCAGTTTATAAGAATAGATTTGGATTTTGGTCAAAATCTAGGTTATCCACTTTTCGTATTTTTTGTTGTGATACTTATGCGTTGATGACAATTTTGGACGTCTTCTCATATGATAATAAATAAAGATTCATCAAAACTCACAATGGAATATTTATAAACTAACTATATATTAAGAAGTAATGAAGTAATGACGATAAAATAGCTTAAAATACTAATGAATGCAGGCAGGGTACATCATAATATGTTTGATAACTTTTTTACTACATAAAGTGTTCAGTAAAATTTTGAATGTTATTATTGTAGTAGTGTACTCATAATTTTGTTTCTAGGTATTTTAATACCATAAGTCCACCACCAGTTATGTTTCAACAAAAGAAAATATTACGGGAATAACTTTGATATTTACAATATCTTGTATTAAAAGCAATAATACGATTTACCTGTTGATAGTAAATCGCGTTTTGTTGAGGTAAATAAAGCCCTTCAATTGATGATTGTTAGAAATCATTATTTATTAGCTGCTAACAAAATGAAGAATATATTTTAAATAATTTAACCAAATTTTACTATACTATTGATAATTATCTTTGAATATAAAGAAATAAGATTTTGATGCTTTTCATAAAATTTAAATTACTAACAGAACTTCCTACTATTGACAAGGTTTACTCAAGCAACGGCAACCCTAGAAGAGTATCTCAATCTTATTCACTGTTTCAGGCCTCAAATAAAAATATCGTAAAAGTAAATAATCATCTACATGTACTATTACATGCGATGGATATTTACATTTCTTATTTAAAAGAAACTACACTCTTATTACATGTGAATTTTATATCATCTTATAGATAGTTGTTTGCACTATCAGTCAATAATCAATAAAGTAATTAATTAATAACCTTATATATATAAACGCTGCCATCTGACGACGAAATAAAGTACAAATACTTTTCACGTTTCAGCAATTCCATTTTCATATTCATATTTGATGCTTGCGCCATAATACAAACTCTTTAAAAAATACTTTTAAAGAGTTTGTATTATGATACAATTTCGATCCGTTTCCACACTTTTTAATGTAATATATTCAATAAAAAAAAGTGATTACCATTGTGAAAATATAAAAAGAAATATACACATTTTATTCGAATTATTAGCACTGATTCATCTACCGTTAAATATTTTCCTATATGAAAAATCCATAGACACGATTTAATAATACATTTAATGTCTATATTTAGATACAGACTGGATAACCATTTGTCTTTCTAAGCCTTAACTAGTTAGGTTGTCAGGTTGATTCTAGATAAATTATCTAAAATCTACTGCTCGTGCTAGCCATTTATTTTTTTAGAATTACCTTTGTATTCCTGATTTTCTTTTCTCATTTAATTTCAATGCTGTTTTATCAAAAATATTTTGCGTATGCCCGAATCTTTGAATAAATAATTAATAATACTCTACGACTCGTGACATGTGCCGTAAAATTTATATAGCCTCCAACAATATTTTATTAATATTTCTATTCCGTATAAATATTTCACCATCCGCTTCGGCACGGAAAAGCCTCTTCACGACTCACTTTCATATTTACGGTGACAACTTGATCGTAAATCTGCAAAGTTTTCTCATTTGACACAAAAAATGGATCAACTTTTGCTTGAGTTTAGAGTAATATTTAATGTATACCGTTCCCTATTATTCAATGCGCGTAAATATTACAGCAGAAATGAATTATTTGGTGAAAATTTAATCAATACAATTAATTCTTCTATGAAATTGTTTGCAAGAAACTGGTTAATTAATATAATTATAAAAGCCTTTACTGTTCAATTAAAAAAAAAAACCTCATTCCACCTGCAACTTTTTAAATGTATTTAAGAACTTCATTTAAAACTAGCTACCGCCCGCGGTTCCGCTTGCGTAAATATAGGATAAATTCCTTCATCTTATATGTCTCCCGAACACGCTCTCGATTACGGTCCCTCGCCATTCATTCTCGATTCTGATCCCGATTCTGCTCTCCATGCCAATCTAAATCAAGACCCTCCCTCTCGATTTGGATCGCAGTCCCGCTTTTGATTGTGAACTCTGTCTTCATATAAATATTCTTATATGAAGTCTTCTAAAAACTTTTTTTTCCCTTTTAATTTTATAATTGTGTACATTGTGAATGAATGTGTTCTTTGAAAATTATTTACGATTTGATGTTTATTGAAAATATCATTAATACATGCGCGTATACACAGGCTTGAACAATGTGCGCATGTAAAAAAAAAACTCTCGTCAGATACTTCAAGTGAGGTATAAAATGAACGCGTTTGTTATGAAAGATATAAATAGATCCTTTTTATCATTTGAAATTAAGATACTCTAAAGAAAAATACTAAAATCAAGCATGCCACACCTTTTTCTCTGAAACAACTGAGCCTAAAGGTTTAAAATAATAATAATAAAAATAATTAATATAGATCCTCATTAGAAGTTTGGACGTAAACCTAAGCGAAAAATCTAAGTCGTCAAAACACCACACGAAACTAGTAGGTGTAGAATGAATATGCATTGTGGAGATGAAGGAATGTAATCTTGGGTGTGGGAGTAAAGGGTAGCAGAAATAAAAGGCGGAGAACGTCGGAGTTCGTTTACGTGTTGTCGAAGATTTGTGCGATTTGAAACTATCATCGTTGTGCTTCAAAATCGCCTTAAAATGCTTTGTTTTAACTTCACAATTGAGAGTTGTCTTATGTAATTTTAAATATACTGGCATCTGTGACATTAACCTCAAAGTAAATTTACTTATCTCTTGACCGAATCAACTGTTTTCGCCGGGGTTAATGTCATTTACATTCATTTGTGAAATAAAATTGTTTAGTTTTTGGAACAGAATGACTAATTTTTGGAATCAATTTGTCCATTGGGTTAAAAACTATAAAATATCTTTGTTATCAATATTTGAGATTACTTGAAATCTACTTCAAGGAACTAGGTCGAACTTTTAATGATTTTAAAAAACCATTTAGAGGATTAATGCGTTAAATAGTCACAATACAAGGTGTCTGAGTAGAAAAAATGATTTTACTAGTCTTTTGTATATACTACATTTTCTAATAGTGAATTTTAAAAAATGAAATCATGTATAAATATCTTTGCTCCCGGTAATCATCGATGGACTTAAATAGATGTACACAAATAGCCATAAACTTGAAATAACATTTCATATTTTTCAGCAACAGAACGTAAACTCAAAACCGACCCTATCCATGAGATGTTCGCTGAAACCACATCCGTTTTCATGCTCAAAGGAATAAGCGCGCGTACGCCCGCTTTCGTAACGAAAGAAACATTTCCCGTCCAAAACGGCTAATATTGCCCGCTTGCCCGGAAGTGCGAGGCGTCGCTCTATACCTTTTGACGTGTAAATAGTTCTTGTTTTATTTATAACCACCCCCCCTCTTTCCGATCTCGCTGCCCTCTCCTCCCCCCAGCCCGACGTCCGTCCCTCCACCGCTGCCTGTGACCAGTCTGTGTTTATTTTATATATTTTTCTAGGTCCGAACGCATCAAAGGGACTCACTGAAGAGGAATCCGTATCGATGTTATCGAAGGCCGAATAGAATTTGACGTATATTTTTATTGGATGTTTTATAAATATGAGACACTATCCGTTGGTCTTGTTTTTGTAAATAATTTTATACTGAAAGTTTGCAATGTCATCAAATTGTAAGCTATCGATGGTTACTGATAGGGTTATGTATTCAAATTATTGAGTGTAATCTCAGAAAAGGTGCTCAAGGGAGTGTTAAAATGATATCGATAATTTTGATAGGCGATACAGTTTCACAAAATCTAACTTTCGCGTACTTTCTGTACAAGTGACATGATATTTCCTAAAACATTGACATTTTTTAGTATTAGTACCAAATTTAAGATCCATTTTTCATGCGCGATTACAACTATTATACACATTCGTAATACACACTTGACGCTTATATCTAGCCCCAGAAATTAATAAAATTATTTTGGTATTTAAAAAAATAATTGTTAATACGGAATAGTTATTGGACACTTACATATTTTTATAGTCAGATTGTTGAGGTAAAATTTTAATTTCAAAATTTTATTTTATTTGAATGAAACATGGAACACCTTTTATGTAAAAAAAGTGTACAAATGTCAGTAAAAAAAAATTGTTTATCACTAACGTGAATGCCCAAGGGAGTGTCGACATTAATACCGAGGCGAGTATCGCAATCGATAACGTGCTGGAGTCGACAATGGAACCAGAATGGACATCGAGAACGGCCGACATAAAAAGATGAAGGAATTCATTTGATGTGCAAGAAAGCAAAACCGCGGGCGCATTTGGATCATAAAAAAAAAAAGAATAATTGCTAAATTTCAGTTTAAATCAAACGCAGCGGGTGGGTAACGAGCAGCTAATGCATACTACGAATAAATGATCTGAGGTAAAATCATTATCAATAATGGATCCTAGATAACAAAGCCCTGTGACGAGCAGATATCGGAACAGATGAAATTAGCCGACTCACGTTATCTAACGAAATCTGCGGCGTCGGAGCGCGGCGCCCGCCAATGCCGGCCGCGTCCTCTCGTCCGTGTATGCGTGCGTGGTTGCCAAATTCCCGGGTAGTGGAATCGGAAAAATAAAGGAAATTGCGGACTACCCTTCATTAGCGCGGGTCATCAGTATACATAAACAATGAGGTGCGCCATCCAGCGGCGGGCGGTGGAACTAACTAATGGCTCTATAACAAAATGCACGTTCCAATTGATTGATCGTCGTGTTAAAGTAACGAATCGTTTGTTTGTGCCGTTACGACGTACGGTAGAAACGGGGCGTACTTTGTTGTGAGAGCAGAATACAAGTAAACATCGACGAAATTTTATGTAT
This sequence comes from Eumeta japonica, assembly GCA_005406025.1. NCBI lineage: Eukaryota > Metazoa > Arthropoda > Insecta > Lepidoptera > Psychidae > Eumeta > Eumeta japonica. The sequence continues at coordinate 189,124 of BGZK01000842.1, forward strand.
GCTAATTGTAAGATTTTAAAACATTTTTTTGCCTATTAGAAGCAACGAACTTTCGTACAAAATTTGTATATATTTCTAGTTTATCTTACAAACCGGACCAAGAATACTATTAACTTATATTTTTTTACTTATTACAATTTTAATAGCTTGAAAATTTTGTAATGTGTTGTCAACGTTCTCCTGAAATTATTAAATTGTTAACTTTTAGGATTGTGTCTAGATTGTACAATATATTTGAAGCGCTTATAATATTATTATTTATTTAAATTTCCGAAACTTCTTAAGTTATTCACGTTATTTTTGCGTGAAGTAAAAATTCCTGTATGTTTGAAGCTCAATAAAATTAACTGCTAGGCCACTTCATAAGCGAAACCTCAAAGGACAACAGAACATCAGCATTCCGTCAACTGTAACATAATACATCCCGCGTAATAACGACGCAATTTACGTCAAAGCCAAGTTACTATGACGTCGGCTCGCCCCATCCGTTACGGAGTACATAAAGAAGATAATAACGCGCAGACGCCGCTAGATGGCGATTTATCACGCGGCTCATGACAAGTGGCCTGTCCACGTCAGCCGATGCTTTTTACCGTCTACCCTCGAATTTTTCTCAAGAATCACAAAGATAGTTACAAAGTAGTTATTATGGATGTGTCATTATGAGCAGAGTTTTATGTGTAAGTGTATATTAAACTATAGTCATTACCAACATGGTTGTTTCTAATATAAATGCATAGAATGTAACTACGCTTTATAGTATTTATTTTATAACTGCCAGTAATATTACATTATAAGATAAATCAAATTATATTCATGATTCAAATCAAATTTATTCGAATCAACAGTAAAACGATTTAAATTACAAACTATTAACACTCACACAATACGAACGTGAAGTAACAGCTTCCGCTGCTATATATCGTCTAGTGAGTGAGCGTTCCGGTGGCCCACTTCTCCTCCCGTCGCCCCACTCCCCTTTCATCAATTCCCCTTTCATCAGATATTCTACTAATATTCCTACTTAAGAGATCAGAAATTTACTACACTGCGCGCTGCGATTGCAATTGTCCATGGGTGGTGGGGTTACCATCTATTTTCTGGTGATTCACCTGCTCGTTTTTTTTTTTCAACAAAAAAGACTTTTATTAATGAAACATCAAAATTTTGTGAAATTAAAAGGAATTATTTTCTTATATCCATTTTCCCTGAAAAGAAATTCTTGATTATTTTGCAGTTTATAACATTCAATTAGATACAATAATTAAATATAATAATTCTATAAATAAGCAGAAAATCAAATTTGTATAGAGATTTGCACTTTTACGTCAATATTTCTTTCACCTTCACCTTCTCCGTGGTCACGTTCAACCTCCTTCGTTGCTTATTGTTGTCAGACACAGTTGCCACTCGCTATGGTAATGAAGGTGCAGACTAGCGAAGGGCGACATAAGCTTTTTGCTGATCTTCCTATGGAGATATTTGAATATTGACTGGAGGTGGTCTGTTAGTTTGAACTTTCAGGATTTTGGGTCAGCGGTTCAGTTTTCAACTTTAGGTTTCGCGCTTTCTCAAACATTTTGTGCACCTTTAACTTTCGTTTGGATACTGGCTAATAAAAAATTACTGACCAGTTTTCTCATTAATAAAAAATGTTTTTATTTTTAATACGACATCTAAATATTGTAAAATAATTCTTGTTTGGAAATTTTAAAATGCGCCACATACTTGCATGCAGCAATTTAACAGATTGAAGTTGAAAGAAATATCGGTCGTACTCAGTAATATATCTGTGATGATCTCCGCTCACTAAGTACTACGGTAACATACACGAATATTAACATTACGGTATCGTAATTAAATATAGTTATAGTATTATAATTAAATTGGTTGTCCTTAAGAACGAACATTCGTCATTTTGTAATCAAGCTAATTTCCGCCCGCGGCTTCACCTTGTACATAGAATTCCTTTATCTTTTATAGAACTATGTCTCTCAATCTCGATATCGATCTTATCGTTCTCGTTTTCGATTCCAGTTTCATTATCTGTTTCGTTTCCGAACTCGTTCCCAATTCCGATCTCTAATCCAATTAATTACCAATTCTTTATCTAACCCGCGCCCCTCTCGTATTCCCCCCGCCTGGAATTGTATTTTTTCTTGTTGCATTCGTGATTGCATTATTCACTCACGTAGGTGCAATTATTAATAGTGTTTGTGCAAACATGTAGTGTCTATATGCAAGGGTTTTTTAAAACTTTGTAGTCTAGAAATGTAAAATCATCTATCATACTACACAAATATAATATTAAAAATGTGGCGATTTTGTTACTACACAGAAAAAAATTTATACAGCTACCAAGAATTTCGTGTAGTCGACAAGATTATTTCGCTATATACATGACAGAAAAACAGTTTGCAAGCAAAATCAAGTCAATGTTGTGAAGTTTAAATTGTAAATGTTACAATACCACACAGTACTTCATATTTTTTTTTTATCAAGAAAATTTATTATTGCCCAATAGCAGTATTATTATCGTAACAAGATGATATAGTATTTTCAAGACATACGCTTCTTATCATAACAAGAAGATACAGTATTTTGAACGGGTAGTTTTGTTAAGGTAACACAACGATTTAATGTTCTTCACTAATAGTCTTTTAACTGCACCAACAATGGATTAGTATTGCTGCGGTATTTTCTTGTTTGTTATAAAATTTACAGGGTGATTTGCGCAAACTTTTGAATCTGATACGACACACAACTTTGGTGAGAATTAATTATAAGCCAACCCTCTCAAAAATGTCTGCCTAATTAAATTTTATTTTTAAAGTTATTCAAAATTTCGATTAAAGTTTGTTGGCCTCTGAATCAAACACTTTTTTCGGATTTAATTTTATTACACCTTTCTATTATGCGTAGTACCTGGTGTCCCGGGTTGGGCTAAGCCAACACAGGTATTCTGGCTTCTCATCTCATACATATTGAAATAGAAAAATTTCAGGGTGAATCAAACACTTCATTAAACACGTGTTACTAGCTCTTGGATTATGTGTATAATGGTGCTTTCGTATTTCAAAACTAAGCAAAATCACTTGCCCAGTTTGGTAGAGACATGCGTGTTTAACACTAACTGAATATATAATAAAATAAATTCTAAGGTGAATTTAAATGTATAACACGCGAATTAGTAAATATTAGAGAAACATGTTTTATTTATTTTATAAACATAAATATCTGAAAATTAGTTTTATTTTCATTGCGCTTCGTATTAGGCCTTCTATTATGTATACGCATAATACGAAGCGTTTTATGTTGTATGATTTTATACTTTGTAAATAAGCAGTATCATATCTTTTACACAATTCAGAGATAATCAAAATATAATATGACAAAGGCAAAAAAAAATACAGATCTCGTTTTCTACGTGACCTTGGATACTTTCAAACTGAATTTGACAACAAAAGGTATATAAAACAAATTTTCCAAAAAAAAATAATAAATAAAAATCGTGCTTAGCTTAGGGGCACAGACTGCCTTATGAATAGCCAAATACGCTTACCGTGAGACTACTACTGATAGCAACAATATAACAGCAAGGCCCATTTTACTTCATTGCCCGCATTCACATTCCTTTCAATATCGCTGTCATGTTTACTATCATTCGTTAAGTCGGCTTATTGTATACAAACACTTTCACTTATTCGACACTTTTATTTTGTATATATATGGTGACTTTCCTTACTTTCATACCCTTTTTCTTAAATGTAATATTCATTTAATTCACCACTCTGACGCCGATGGTGCAAGAATTACGTTAAGATATTGAAAGTTGTGCATGGCAGAAGAAAAATGAAAGTAGAATCAATGCAACGGACATGCAATCTCTGGATAGAGTTTGTGGAGAGTTTTGGAAGATAGACGTAAGAACAGTAACATTAGAAATCAGTGTGGTTTGCAAGATGTAGTGACTAGACTAGAAAAGGGTATATAGTAGTGGTTTGTGCATTTGGAAAGAATATATGGAATGTGACTGACAATAAAACTTTGTAGAGGGAATGTGTGTGATCAAAATTGGTAGCTTATTATAAAACAGCCAAATTTTAAGCACCCGAAACCGACAAAGTCGCATGACAATATTAACGAGTGATAAACAAGTAAGAGACATATATAAATATTGTACCACGTGGAAAAATGTAGTCTCTGCCTAGCTTCTGTGAAATAAGCATACCTTTTTAATAAAATTAATGAAAACCGACTTTAAAAAACCATTAAACCAAAAAGATATTTATGATTATTATCAAAGCCTACAAAATACATTTAAATGCATAATTAAATATTTACAGTACACATTTATTTAACTATTTTTAACATTGCTATGCAAATTAAAAATGTTTTATATGATTGGAAAGTTACTGTTTTGTGTGTGTGTGTGTGTGTGTGTTTTTATAGAGGAGGAAATAAATACATTTGCGTTTTCAACAGACTTAGGTGTTTCGCCTGGATATGTCGGACTCAAGATATACCGACTAAAATCTCCCCTTCCTCCAGACTCTAATCCTCGCAGAAACTGCCGCTAGGCATTACTTCGCGGGGGGAGGATCTGGCTGCCGCTCTTCTTTCTAGTAGCTAAGGTGTTATTCTTCCTTCCTTCTAGTTGCTGTCTCTTGCTTTTCTTTTTTCGATGGAACGCAAGTCCGTGAGGACTTCTGTAGCAAACGTGTTAGTAGCGTTCCAGGCAGCTTTTGTTGACAACATTGCCTCTACAAGCGTTTCTGGTTGGATTCTCTGGTTTAAGATTGTCTCCAATCCATCAGGCTGCGAGTTAAAACGGGGGCACACGAAAAACATGTGCTTTGCGTCTTCTGCTTTTCTTGGGCAGGACGGGCACTCCAATATGTCAATCTGAGGTATGAGACGATGCTTTCATCTACCCTTCTTTACAGCATTCCACTGTAGCTGCCATCGGCATATACTATTCTGCCGTTCTTCCTCTTTGAGTTCCTCAGCACTCAGTGTGGATGACCTCTTTCGTTGGTAAAGAGTCTGTCTTTCCTCAGCTAGAACTCTAAGAGGTAGAATTCCAGAAATGGCACACACTGCTTCCTCAGATATTGTGCGGAAGGCGCTGGCTACTCTCAAAGCACTCAGATAGACTGGTCCAGCTTTTCTCCACGTTTTTTGGATCCCTAGCGCGTCTGACGCTGATATTTTACGTCTGACGTCTGATATTTTACGTGAGGCGTACTATAAGTTTCTGAAACTGGCCATTTACATAAACAATATTTAGAAAGCAATTACTACATTTGAAAATGAAACTCCTTGGCTGTAGAATACATTCTGTTTTATCAAACTGTCAATTTTTTTTACATTGTAGTTTTAAAAATTGTGTGTCTTCAATAGTGATGGATTTAAATAGTGGAAATTTTCCTAGTATGATATTCTACGATTTAAATGTAATTTGACAGCTCAGCAGAGCCTCGTTTGTGTGTAAAAACGCACTTTTCTCATCTGTAGTGCATTTCTTTGTAATAATGGCTTCGGATTCCTATAATGAGCACGATCCAACATGCTCTTGGCCAGTTTTTTTTCATTGGTACTGATCCATGGTTGAGTCCATTCCTTATGGTTAAAGACGAGATCTTAAATTTGTTGCAATATTGGAATGAGTTCGTTATAAAACAAGTTCTGTCTTATTTTAATTTTTTAATGTATTTTGTTCTTCATCGGAAGAACTTACATCCAAATCCTTGTAAAGGTCCTCATAATCCTACCTAAATAGCACTAGATATATTTGACTTTTCTTTTTCGAAACGTGTAATTGTTAGCCAGTGAATGGTTTTACCGTTATTTACTACAGAACGATTTTTCATAAAATAATTTGTTAAATATTATTTAAGATCGAATATATCTTTACAGGTGAACTCTATTGGTATGTAGGAATCTTTAATTACCCATTGTGTTTTAGTCAAAACCTCCCTATTTGAACATGCTAATCTCACAACTTTAAATAAATCTATCGTTGAGAACGTAGGCATATCTTGTGATTGTTGTACAATGGCGTTATGGACAATGTCTACTTCTATATGAGTTTGACCTAGTTTTAGATATTTATGCTCAATTAAATTTAAATATGATGTCTTAACTAAATGTAAGAGGAGCGTAGTTAAAAGCTTATTGCTGTTTATTCGTGAACAAGTATATGAAAATGTCGAAATTTCATTTATTGTTGGTGGTGAGGTTGGAAACACATTACTACTTGAAATATCCAGAGTAATGAAGATCTACAGTAATGAACATAAAATTGTTTTCTTTATTTATGCTAATTCTTTTTTTTTGCATGACAATTCTTATTTTTAACTGAATGTGATTTTTATATTTTATAATCAGTTCAGATCATTACATTTTTTGCACTTGCACCAAACGTGCTGTTTTTGAAAATATCCAAAATTATCGAATGGTTAGTATATATATAAATAGAATAGATAATAATGCTAGAAAGTTTTTTTAATATTGTGCAATAACACAAAACAGTCAAAGTATTTTACTGTCTTGTGTTATTGTAAAAGTACACATATTTAATAACTTCACACCAACATCGTAATGTAAGTTCTTTAACATTAAAAGGTAGACAAAAATTATTGAGAGTAGAAATAATTTCTCGTAAAATGAGTTTATACGAATATGCTTTAATAGACTTTTAATCTATACATTTCCGTCGAAAGTCGTATACAGACAGAAATTTTAGGTATTTTTTTCTATACATATCTCAGCGGGCGAAGTTCAGTGGTGACTTTCATATTACTTAATGACCTTGCAGTTAGTGACTTCCTGCACTAAACCCATAACTTATTTAATGTATAGTATTCTGATAAAAAAAAGTTGGTTGTCTGTAAAGTCGGTCTACGAGCGATAATTTTACGTGATAACGTCATAAGAAAACATTGATGAGAAAATTGCATACTTTTATGAATTGAATTGAATTATTATCACTTGCCGCAATTGTTGTTGTATTAAACAATGGAAAATATATTAACTTTTCACTTCACTTTATGAACAGTTAACAAAACAGTTCACGTGTAGGTGGTGTGCGGCCGCTTTTACTCTTCTACTCGGACGCATCGGCCGATGGAGTGGAAGAGAGATCGATCGTTCCGCGCTCTCGCTCGCACGCTCGGCTCAGGCGGAACGCCACACTGAGTCATGCTTTTTGGTGCGTGCAGCCGGTGTTCATCGATTTCACGTTAACGTTCCACGTTTCTAGGACTGCATGCACAGATGCAGTATAAATCGTGTATTTTATATTTTATTTAAAGTATTTCTTTATTAGTTAATAAGGCGTGGACGGAACACAATTTCGATTCCGAATATGAGGAATAGGCACGCAAAAAGCCAGAACAAATTATTAATTTAATGTGGCGCTTTCTGTAAGGTGTCTCGGTTGCCCATTAACGTTCAGCAGGTTACCAGGACCGCATACACAGGAAACAGTACAACGTATTAAATTTATGTTTAATTTATAAATATATCGCAATCTGATGAAAATACGTCTCGATCGACCATAATGTTGAACGGTATCGGGTCTACATTCACATGATGCAGTACAAAATATATATTTCATAGCTTGTTTGATGTGGCATATTTTGTTTAAGAACGCGCTGTTGTAACAGTAATTTGGATTAATCAATTGACGAGTAATTCACATTCCTTATACGAGGGCAATATATCCAAAAAGCAATACAAAACGTTTATTAAAATTGGTGGTGCATTCGGGTAAAAAAATAAAGATGTCTCCTCAATCGTTCATTAACGATCCACGTTGCAAAGACTGCATATACAGGAAGCAGAGCAGAACTTTCATTTTATAACTAATTTAATTCCTGATTGTAATGAACCGATGTAACTCATAATTCAGGTTCGAAGTATGATAACAAATACGCAAAAACCCGTACAAAACATTTGTTTAAAATATGACGTTTTCTAATAAAAAAAAAATTATTCAGTTCACTACCAGAGCTGCATGCATACATAGAAAGCAATACAAAACATTTATTTCATAATTTCAATTGTGGATCGTTATCATTTAACTGTACCAGAGCTTCATACACTGAAAGACGTATGTACAAAACGCTTTTATCACAAAATAATTTTTTGGTGCTATGTCCCATAGCATGTTAATTTTCAACGGTAATAGGACTGCATACACAAGAAGTAATACAAAACATTAAATTTTACAGCTTTTTGATTTGTGAGAGAATCAGAAATTAACGAGTAACGAGAGTAAATAAGACATGTATTTAATACAATTCCTATAGAAAGATATAAGTAAGTTATTAATGTCATTGTGAAATAACAAATCAAACAAATTTGTTTCATAAAATATTTCCACGTTATTTGCATTCCGAGTACCAGGGCAATATAGGCTCGATTCAATACAAATCATTTATTTAATATAGTGAATTTCTAAACAATAAAGCTGTCTCAATCGTCCGTTAATGTTTAGCCAAGTACCAGGACTGCATACACAGGAAACAGTTCAAAATATTTATTTTGAAACTTGTTGATGTGGCGTATTCTATTGAAAGAATATGTGTCGTTTATTTATAGTACATTGTACATTTATTCCTTTACTGCAAAAATCGTGTATCAAGATTTATTATATTCATTACATACAAGACATATTTACGTATTACTTTTCTGAAGAATAAAAAAAAATTTATTAAAGAAGCATAGAAAAACACACATCTGATTAATTATTGATAAAATATCTACATATGTGATTTTTTTAAATCTCTAAATGCGAATTTTTAATCACTCTAATTTTGGCAGATGTTCACTAAATTCAGAGTTATAATATTTTAATGTTCATATAAATATAAATTCTCACGTGCAAACATAAGTACATACACAACTTTTATTTAAAATAAGTTATTAACACATTTCATTTTTTTTTTTGTAGTATTGCAGTCCTTTTAGTAATCAATCTTTTAATATAATTTTTATGACTTTATCTCAATAATTGAAAACTTTAGGTCCCTGTCGCACTTTTTTTTTGAAATCGATATCCTATTCAAGCAATTGCAAAAACATTTCTCAATGCCCAAATTTGAATACTTAAGGATCAAATTTTAAAATTATACCCAACATAGTACACAAAACAAAACAAATCAGTGTCTTAAAACATTCCATAAATATACAAAAAAAATTACACTAAAATTATAAAGAGCTTAAATTTATTATTTTCCATGTAGAGGCCAATCTTTGGAACCACTGACCCTATTCTGAAAACTCTCTTACTATTGGAAAGTTACAATATCCCTTAGCATTACAAGCTATATTTCATTTTATTTGCCAAATTTCCTCACAATCTCTTCACTGGTTTTAGGGTTCAGTAGTAACGATACCTCCATACTTTCTTTTCCTTTCTTTGCCTTTACTTCCACATTCCCTTACATCAGTATGACGTGATAAAGAATTTTACGTTTCAGATTTACGCAGCTCTAAACGAATGTGAATACATAAATACATAAAGACCCATGTACGTATATATGAATACATATTTACTTGAGTATATATTACAATATTTGTTGCACCTGAGTATTTGAATCAACAAGTTACATCAAGTGTTTTTCGATCTTGTATATACGTAACCATAACCTCAAACGTAATTCATTCGTGCATAACTTCCGTCTAACTATTATTTTATAAAAAAGAAAACCCTTATTTGAAATGATTTTTTGGAGGTGAACGACAGTGATTTTTAATTTTGAATCAATCTAAATAAAAAGCTGCAAAGATATAAAATAATAAATGTTTTAAATTCATGTTTTACAAGCTTTTTCTTATCAGCCTATCGTTATTTTTAAAAGGGAATCACCGATATGAGAATTTAATTTTGAAAATTACGTGTCTGTAGATGAGTAGCGGTTCAAGGGGGCAGCTGCCCTCACCAGCTCCACTTCTTTTTTCTACACACTAAATGCACCTAATATTACGTTCGTGAAGCTAGCTTCGACAACCCAGGCTAACCAGATCTGACATAATTCAAAATTTTGTGCTCTTTATACACTAATTAGTTGTTCTAATTTTGTTGCTCTTATAACAATCAATGGGTTACGTAAGATGATATGTGCCATTAATAAAAATTATTAAGTTGCAGCCATTTTCTATGGAAAATTAATACATGAAAAACGTACCGTTATGAAATGTTCATATCAAAGAATTATTTTAAATGTGCCTTTTGTTAAAAAAATTAAAAAAAAATGTTTGTTTTCAATAGCTATAAATAAGTAAGCTTACAAATCACTTACTAATTAAACTTAATTTTTTTTCCTATTATAACTTTTGAACTGCGATATCTCTTGAACGTGATCATGAAAGAAGTTACATATGACCGATCACTTAGAAAATCTTCGTATCAAAAAAAAAAACAGGACAAAAATGTTTTTGTGTGTTTAAATTGATAACTTTGAAATCACCAAATTAGCAAATAATTTTTCATTGCCAGCAAGGTTACGGAGACGGTCAGTAATCTATTCAGCGGAAATAACGGCACAGAGTTCTCCATATTTCACAATCAGCACAGCTTCAGAGCTTTCTTTACCTCTACTTCATTTCTACTTCACAACTAATTAATAACTAATACTTCACTTCTACTTCGCATTTAAATCACAACTGAAGATTTACGACCATCAGAACTGTTGACAGCGGATTCAAAACTTCAGAGTTCTCTATTATGCATAATCAGAAGCTGTATTAAGCAATACAAAACTGTACTATGTTCCTATTTCAGCAATTATTCAGTACTAAAATTTTAACTGTATGAGCCATCAGAGACAGTTGATATTTATGTTTATCGAGGTGTTTTACAATTTTTTATCTCGTATAAGGTGCATTTTTTTTTTGCAAAAATTTTGGCAATTATTTTATTTTTACTGAGCAACTCTACTAATTTGTGGGGTATTTGACACATTGTTTCCGATTAATATAACTTCAAAAAAAGTTTGCATTGATACCAGTTCCTCGATTGTTATAACAGCAACAGACATGTCATTAGAGCAACTAATTAGCACTTAAAGGGCACTAAATTTTGAGTTATATCAGACCTGGTTAGGCTGGGTTGTCGAGGCTAGCTTCACGGGCGTCTTAATATTTCATGTAGATGTTTAACATTTTCGTGTAGTGTGTTATATAAATCAAAGCAAGCACGGGGTACTCACAATAAGTTTCTCATTTACTCCATCAAGTAAAGAGACTGTGGAATAAACTATGACAGATGGACGTAAAAACATCAAAAGTGTTTTTACTAAGCAACTTCCAGATAACTTGGATAATTACTGGATTAAAGTTTTTTCTTTATTCGAAAAGAGATATGCATTTAGTAAATTTGTGTGGAATGTGAATTAGTAAACAGATTAATTTTGCTACATAGTAAAACAGAGTCCAAAAATAGACATATTAGCAAACTAAAACCTTTTCATGGGCCACTAGGAGAGCTCCGACCCATACGAGAGACGTCACAAAGCACCGAAAGGCTTAATGAAAACCCATCCTCATCATGGTTATTCATGGCACTCTAAAAACACAGCCCCCGCGCCGTTCACGTAAAGCGAGCGTCCTCGGACTTGGCCCCTTCATCAAGATTCAGCAACCCGACGAAATCACTCTGCTGACGTTATTCCACCGATTTTATATTTTCTTTGCGTATGTGCGTGTCACCGTCCGGCCGGGACAGTAGAGCAAATGAAGAATGCCTAGTTTTTGCAAAACTGCCCAAGATCATATGGTACGTAGGTATTCCTTATTACGGTTATTAATAGTCTATTGATCTCTGTGTCACACAATACTCACATAGCTATGGCAGTCGAGCTAGGTTTGTAGTTTGAACTCTGGCGTTGAATGTTTTTCCAAACCATGTATAAATTCTTGTTGAAATACCAATTATCCCGAAGGAAAACATTGTGGTAGAAGCTTGCATACCAAGCTTCATCAGAATCTATAAAGTTATTGAACTGCCTCAGACTTACTGAATCATGTACAGATTATATATGGCCCATTACTCTCTTCTTAAGGACACCGGTGCTCTGCAGTGAGTCGTACTAAAGTACAGTTACATCCATCGGAAAATGTACAGGTTGTCCTTAAATCATAGAAAAAAAAACAATTACAATATTATTTATAAAACATGAGATCTAGCTACAATGCCTTATAATTTTGTTAATAGATAATAGATATCCCTTATCACTAGGCTTTTCGATTTCCAAAAAACGAAAATCTTAATTTGATCCATTACAAGCATACGTAAATTGCCACAAATAAATAAGCTACACCAATTTCATATTTTAATTATTCGCAGAGCGCGTCATATGTACTTTTTTGTAAGATTTTTATTAATCGTGGGTCTCTCATTTATTAACTTCTCTATCATTTAATGTTCTCCGATTCTGATTTCTTTGTGATCCTCTAACAAACAGTGTTAAGCAGTTGAATTTAAAATTGCTAAACAATACACTCTTATTTTATAAGTAAAAAATATTTAAATTCAAAAAAGGCGTTGTAAGTATTTCAACAATTTTTTACCTATAAAATACAATTTTATCAGTTTCACTAAGTGTACGAACAAAATAAAAACATTTTAAGTATATTTTGGCTATAGATGCGTATGCCGATAGTTATAACTTGTTAATTAATACCCAATTTCATTGCAGTGTGGGATTTTATCGCAGCTAAATAAAATACTTTGTTATTACACTGCGACTCTGACAAATTTAACTCAATACCAAGTCCAATTTTGTGCGTGAATCGACAAACTGACACATATAACAACGTATTTTAAATTCATTAACATTTATTTTTATATTATTGCTATATTTACGTGAAAGATCATTAATAATAATCATTTGAATAAAAACAAATATGAGAAAAAGTATTAAGAGACATTTTGCTTTATACTTACGGTTTTGGGATGTTCACAAATGACTGTAGATATTTTATTGTTCAGGCATTGTTATTAATAAATAAAGATAACCAAAATAACAGATCCTAGTATGATAAATCCGTGATATGGTTAATTTAACTACAGTAAAAAATTGCACCTGCTTGGTCAGTGAGAACCACACTCTCGCAGAATACAGATGGTTTAGTCCAGTTAGTGAGAGTTCCGGTGGCTCAATCCTTCCTCCGTCACCTCATTCTCATCTCCATCAGCCCACTCTCCCTTCCATCAATATCATATCCCAATCCAAGAGGCTAGCAACGCACTGGTGGCTCCACTAGAGTTGCAAATGTCTATAAATTCGGTGACCGCCTACTCTCTGTTGCTCCCACGCTCGTTCACCTCTTTGAAAATGAAAAAAAAACCCTATGTTTTTATGCGTGAAAAATATTAACGTGAACTCTCGTTTGACGTAAATTACAATAAACGCCTAACCCTAGCACACATCTGAATATAAATACAAGTCCTGCAGTAACTTATTCCATAATACTTATTTAATGGAACCGAAGCATACTTGCGCTCGCGTTTTGGTCAGATCAGTCATAACAATTGATATGGTTTATATGAGCTGTATAACAACGAAATAAGTACAGAAGGAACTTAAAATCGACACCATAGTCTATGTTACATGATAATATAAAATAATCATAGTCGATGAAACAATTCATTAATAGGGGTAATTGAGAAAAAAATCCTCAAAATGTGGGTTATGTGTTGTTTAGCATTTTGAATAAAAAATACTAAGCTCTTAATTTGATTGCATCATAACGATTATGATTTTGAGCAATCTTTTGCATGATTGTAAAAGTCGAAAAGTATATGAAATAGCACTTATCTGTAATAACTTTTCTAATGTAAATGATCATTAATTGAATTAGTACCCGAGCAATCGTGCTTTGCTCTCATGAGTTTGGTATGGAAATGTGGTAACTTCCCAAGGGAAAAGTTGCTATTTTATTTTCAATAATCTTGTAAATATCTGCTATAACAAGTATTATAGTGACGTTTGCACTTTACATCATGGAGCACCATTTGCTGTTGAGAATGAGAACATAGCAACAACGTATATACCTCAAAATTCTATGGAATGGCGATAAATAAAGAAGTATTCATATTTTTTTCTCATTTTTGCAAGGAAGACATTTGAAAAGCATCTTAAAAAAATTGACAACGAAATAACAAAAACGACCCTAAATAACTTCGTATATGTGTAAAATTACTCACTAATAAAGGAATCAGAAAAGACGATTCCAAAAAATAATAAAAGTATATATTTTATCACTAGTTACAATTAATTTTGATTAAGGTTCATAATTGAAACCACTTGGTACCAAGAATTGCGAAAAAGAAGTATACAGCTATTTTCCCCCGCCATTAGAATGAATCTCGGAACAGCTAATTATTAAAAGAATATCAGCTGTGCCGTACATCCTTCCGAATAATTGTATTATAAATATGAGACAGAATTAGTCAGTACGTCGTTTTCTAGAAGCGTCCAAACCTTAAGTACTACCTGTAACATAGTACCATTACCGAGATTGTCCCGCCCGTCTTATTTGTCTAAGTGTCCACTCCCTATATAGGTGTACTTCCTTCCGAGCAACGCTGTGATTTAATTAATTTTATTGTCCCAGTAAATTGAAGATAGAGAGAGAGCTTCAGACAAGTTGTTTTACCACTTTATTTTATCGTTTCAATTGGCGAGATAACAAAAGAATGCACTCAGACATGTGCGTGTTTAGAATGGATATTGACCTCGTTCTGAAAAATAAATAATCGCGAGTATAGTTCTTTGTACTGGCATTCGTAATTATTATATGATATATCAAACAGTGCGCAGACGAGAAAAAAATTGTTTCGTATTGATAAATGCACATTGAAAGTTCTCTTGTTCAAACAGGTCAGAATCGATGTTCTCGAAGAAAGTAGTTGGTGAATTATAACTTTGTCGACAACCAAATCTATTGATAGCTCTATAAAAATCATGACTCATGACACTAACTGAAATTATGTATCTAATTAAGCATAAAAGCGGGTATGTGATAAACATGACCTGTACGTATTTGACACTGTAAATAAATTTTGAAGGTCACATTTTACATATTTTTTTTATTAATGTGAAAAAAATAGGATCACATTTTTTGTAATTCTTATCTAAATATTTGTAATACATCAATTCACGTAATACTTAAGAAAATAAACGTATTAGGATTATAAATTAAATGTAAATACTATATATAATAAAGCAACATCGCCGGATAGGAAAAAAGAAAAATGAGAAAATTAAATAAAAAATTATATTCTGCATCGACGCGGACAGAGTCACGGGCGATAGCAAACTGAGAATACCTGGACCCTTTAACGGTGGTGGTGGTGCCCGAATGGTTATAAATATTCACTTCGGACCAAAACGGTCTCGGATTTGAATCTGGACTCGGACTAATCGACGGATAAGTTTTTAATTTTAGCCAAACTAAACTACTTGTTCCGTGCCTCAGAGACTACGTTAACGTGACGGTTCCAGAGGCGGTCACCTCGTCGGTGACACGGTCGTCACAAGCTCTAATTCATATTAGACCAGCGTGGGTGGATTGACCGAACGCCTCAATTCGAAATGTATACGTGAAGAGGGGATATGCCCCAGTGAGATGATAAAAGCTTGAAGCAACAAATAAATACTATTTCATTTAATCCATATTCAAAAGAAATGACACAATTGAACTGATTGGTTGGGTGATAAACAAATAGTAAACATTATTCGGATGTCCTTACTGCATTATTCATTTAATGAATTTAAAAGATTCTACACTCAGTTTCGAAATTAACTCGGAAATGCTTATTGATGACACAAAATATATTTTTTCCGACTGTACACATCGGCGGCGAATTACCAAGATCAGTATCGAAATCGAAATGGAAATGAGGATCAGTAATGAGATTTCAATTGAAAATAAAATCAGATTCTGGTCCAAAGCATATTTAATAAAAAAGATATGTGAATTTATTCCATATCCAACTGAGACATAATGAAAATTAGTGTCTAATAGACCTTTACGTATTTGTTTAATATCATGATGTCAAATATAAATTATAAAGAGAATTCTAATAATATTCAATTATGATAATTGATTTATTAAAGACACATTGTTTGAAATAAGAAAAGAAATCTGAACAGAATATACTATGAAAACCTTGAAAAGTTATGTACTGGAACATTCTAACACATAACGCCTATGTGGTACCGATCCTGTACATAAGAACCCACTCATCTACCAATGTTCTTGGCTCGTGAAAGTAGACCGTTAGGGTCGTCAAATGAAATTTTGTAGTAGCAAACTAATTATTGCGTGAACATTTCTATCTATCAATCGAAGATATCATTATTTTAAACGGTCAAAGATAAGAAAGAGCAAAGCACAATTAACTTTAAATTCGTAATTTTTGTTAGATTTTTTTACCATTAAGGAAAAGAAAAATACGAGAGCCAATAGAACGAAAAATTTTAGTGCACAATTTTTAAAATAGAATGATTTACCTAAAAATTCACTGTTACCTCTAGACAGTCGTATATTTATACCAGGCTGAAACAAATATTTTAGACGAGGGCGATAACGTAATAAAGATTGAAATGAAAACTTAAGTACTACCCGGCGACTATTTATTAACACTTCCATGAGACACGGTTTCTATTCCGATACAATAAAAATATGTAAAAGTATTTAAAAAATACGTAAATAGATATGTGTTATTTTACAATATAATAAAAAAGGCCTGTTTGTTAACAAACGGTACTATCAACACAAAGGTTACACTTCTGACGTCACGCTCATCAAGTAGGAATAGCTACCGCATGCAGCAAAATTCGCTCTCAAAAGCCAATAAGAACATCGAACTGTTAGTACGCGAAAATATAAAAAAAATCGGATACGAAATGAATGCAGACTTTTAAACAAAATTTGCAGTTTGCTTAAAAATCGAAATATTGATAATAAGACCCAAAACAGAAGCCTTTTGCGTCTAACTGTATGCAGGCCCTCTAGATAAATTAGGAAGTCAGATAAAAATACAATGCTATTGAGACTGCGTTACATAATATGGAAATTATGCATTTCGAGTACAGAAAAAGGTTCGATTAAAATAGAATGCAATAAAATTTATAATACTATAAATCTAATTTCGAAGTACTTGTTACAACAATAATACCTAAAGCACAGGTCCGAGCTTCTTTATGTAAAACACATTTAAGGTCTTTCTCAAATTAACCCGTATTTTTTTTGCTAATATGTATGTTTTCTTTCTTTTTTCTTTGTCATGTTTTCTTCCTTAATAACAAGATATAGATTTTTTTATTGAGTTGTTATCGTTCCGTATCAATTTCTCAAATTAAAATGAAACGATTATCATATCTATCTTTTAACTTTGAGATAAAAATGTCACTTTCCACCTGCTCTTTTTCTCGAATATTTCGAAATAGTAAGCTAAATTATAAACTTGATTTAACATATCAAATTAACTTAAAGATATTAAAAAAATAAATTTTCATGGGATAACTTTAGTATCAAACAAAATATGTTGATTTAAAAATGAAACTGAACAACAATATGTTATTTAAACTAAATTTCCGTAATCATTATTCAATTCTAAATAATAATAGACAATTGTCCGTCATTTTATATATTTTTGTACTGATTTTACACTACTGTGTGAAATGCCTAACAATACTGATTTTAGACATTTATATTATGATCATAATATTATAATATACTATAGAAATTATGTATTATATTATACAAAAGAAGTTTCTTATTTTATGTTGCTGCGGCAGCGAGTCGGCAACAAAAATCATACCTGACACAAAAGACTTAAACTTTGTCTTTCTCTGTCTATTTTAACAGCTTGTAGGGACAGAGAGAGAAAGAGAAATCTGTGAACTCGTAAAACGCTTTAAAAAATGGGTTGTATAGAAAATAAAACAGAAATATAACAATATACAAGCAGTTGTTTTATACTTTATGTCATCGACATGCAAATTGAATAAAATTATATACCTCTACACAAAATTTATGCATATTTTTCTTACGATTTACTTTGATCAAAATTTATGATTAATATTCATGCAATAGCATATATATCTTCCTTCTTACCGGGTGTCTCACGACGCTATATTTAGGTTTTATCTGCATATAAAAAATGAAAATATTTTTCTTTGCGTTTCAATCACGTGAAAGCAATTGAATGCAGCGGTATGGGACCATGACCGGTAAACTTAGAATCGTCTGTGATGGTTAGAGGCTATTTTTTAATACAAAAAAATGTTAAAGCATGTTTCTATGGATGTCTGTCGTATGCTAACGGCTCGACGCATTGTAATTGGGACTTCGATCATGCAACGCGGAATCATTTTTAAATAGTTATTGACTATTGATTATAAATAAAAATGTAGAACTATGTTTGTATAGACGTTTGTTATACGCTAATCGCTTGACAAATTGTAATTAGAACTTTTACCATTCGACGCGGAATCGATTTATGATGTAAGATTAATATAATAAGATTACCTCTTACTTAAAAAAAATTATAAACACCAGTAAAAATAGTACTCTATTAACACTAACATCCATAGCCAAGGAAGGACCAATATTATCATTAAGAAGGCTATTGGAAAAGCGGGACTGGCTTCCGATCTGACAGTGGAACCAGAATTGACGTGGATAACAGAAATAGCGAGAACGGCTAATATTAAAAATGAACGGGTTCACTTTACGCATACGAGAGCGAAAACATGGGCTATTTTGAATTATAAAAAAAAAGAATTAGACAATTATTGCTAAATATTAATTTACGCACAACAAAGCGGGAGGGTGAAATTTACATGTATAAAGATATTTATTTTCTTTAACAGGTAATCACGTAAGAACTGTAGAATGTATCGATATGAGACTATGAGTAATCGACGCGGGATCGTCCGTAGTCAATTTTATGTTGTTTATAATGTTATAGATACAAAAGTGTGTTTGTTCAGATGTTCGTCACGCGAAAACGGTTTGGCGGTTGGTAATAAAATTTTGAACAGATGTATACTAAGCCCTAGAAAAGGATATAGGATACTTTTTGTATTAAAAAAAATATATAAATACCGGGACAGGGTCCGATGTTGGAACTAGAATTGATATCGAGATAGGGCCTGCCTTTGCGCACGTGAGCAAAAACACGGACGTACTCGATTAATAAACAAACAATAATTTGTAATTTTCAAATTAAATTTTTTGCTCAGTGAAATGAGCTGGTAATGGCTAATGTATTATAATTGTAAAGTAAAAAAAAACTGTGTTCCCAACACTCAAACAATCTAATAGTACATTTTAGGATGTCCATTAAGCAATAAGCAAATATTTTTATTTTAAGTATTATTTTTATTTAAGCAAAGTTATTCAGAAATATATTTCTTCGATTATTGAAAACCATATCAGTGTCATCTAAAATCACTTTAGTACATGACATAAATGTAAGTATTCGTATAATGCAATATAATCATCACACAGATCCTACCAGATCTGTTTCTTGTAATGACATATAGTCTTTTTGAATTCTGCTGTATATAAAGTTATTCAAATGATAACGCCGTTGGAACGCCTTCAGTAAATTTGATTATAACAGTATTGCCATTACTAAAATTACATCGAAATTAAATATATGTATATTATTTTCCCTAATATTTATTTTTGAGACATACACAATCATAACAATTTAATAAAAGTAGATGAATTTAATACAAGTAGATGAGCCGAAGCGTCATAAAAAAGTGTCACCTCATAAAACACATTTATCCTTTGTAGTCCTACCTCGTAACATAACGGCTGCTGCGAACGGTCATCACTCGAAAATATTAATATAAGCCACGTGCCAGCCCTATTTGAAGCGGGTAACAAAAAGCAACAATGGGCGGGATAAGACGCCTGCCGCGGACAGCGCGAGCATCGGCGGCGGGGCTGGGGTTGTCGGGTCCTTGGGGGGGCGAAAGGGGGCAGTCGTCTCCCGTCCCCCTCGCCCGCTCTCTCTCTCGCTCTCGAAATGTTATAAAAGAAAGGAAAATAGTCGGGGCCCCCGTCGTCGACTGCTACGCCCGAGATCGCGATTGTTCATGTATGAATTCAGCACATTAAGAGTCAAGTAGGATAAAAACAGGACGCGTCGGGGAAAGCTTTGAAAATACCCCGCGAGCCGAGTGATACTTCAGAGTGTAAGTTGTGGGGCCGCGCGCCGGCCCGCCGCTGTTGTTTTTGCTGTATATTTCTTGCCTTCGACAAGTTTAAAGTCGCACAGCGAAGAAAAACGAAAAGTTTAATTTCTATCTCGAAGTCGCTGTTATCGCTTCGGGGCGCAACCGCAAGAAACAAAGTATTCTTCTGGTTCGTTTCGTCATTATATGATATGGTTGAAAAGTTACCTAACGTATTGGCGATTGATTAAACCCAAAACGACTAATAAAGTTTCTCATACATATTTTACCCTTGTTTTGCAGCTCATAATTATAAATTATCTAGAATCAAATAACACCAGTCTGTCGTGCATGACTCCTTGTTCGTACGACACAAAAAATCAGAGATAGCACGTAGATCAGAAAGAATGGGATCATTTTTTAGATGCGTCAGTTCTTATGTCGTATCATCAAAAGAAAATAAATGTGTGTGTACACATATTAGTGATCTATGCTCTTAAATCGTTATCTCAATGCGTTTGCGTCCAATTTTGTGAACCTTAACGGAATTCGAACATTTTTAATTAACGTTCCTTATTGGCTTTGTCTTATCATTAGGCAAGCACAATTGACGTTAGATCTATTTGTCTAAACTGTAGATGTATATGATTCTTTGAATTATTATATTAATGTATTTTACGTTCCATCTTTTCCTTTACCATATTTGTTTTGTTGCATTCTGACACACGATTGGCCTAGTTCCATTTTTCACCTTGAATAGCAAATAAGCAAACAGTAATAAAACTGTCACGAAATAACCGTATCGGGGATCGAGGATTGAGACACACTTTGAAAAGTAAACACGCAAAAAAAAACTGAGGGTATATATTCAGGGACACCGAGATACCAATTTTCAATCACTCCACAGCCGAACATGCCTCCCACAATCTTGAAAGAGACTAATACAGTCTAATTACAACGATATGTCATTCAAGTCCGGCAAGCGAGCAAACAGATAATTTCCAAATTCCATTTAAAAGTTTGATGATGATTTCGTGAAATGTTTATTTTCAAATGTAAATAGACAAAATTTTAACATTGGAATGCGATTTACGTTATTTTATTAGGGAATAATATATATAATATCATTTTGTATATTTTAATCATTGCATATTTCAATGACATATTTATTTCCATTATTAAAAAGTAGTTTGTTAAAACTTGCGTCTCTATACATTACTTCAATGGATATGCATTAAAATAAAAGCGATATTTTTAACAAAAATTAAATGTGGAGAAAAATAAAACGGACTCTCCACAGAGTTCAATTTCGCAACACCCATTCCACATTCTCATAGAGACATAAAAGGCCTACAATAAAAAGGAAAATACCGTATTACGTTTCTTTTGTAGTCAATTAAATTGAATACTTATCTTTTCGGCGCTTCCGTGTGTTATGCTAATGCTGCAAGTGCTAGGGTATTTTACCCCATCTTGCGGGTAAAATTATGGCGCACGAGGAAAAATGTTTCGGGGTGGCTACAGCTGGATTAGGTTTATTCGCTTGGTCCCTCTCCCAAAATTGATTGATCGAAATAACTTAAGAATATTCCCATATGGTCTATCCGAAGGGTTCATTGAAAACTGACCCTTCCTTTAGGAACCCATTTTCCGAGTAATATTTTTTTATATAAATAAATACGCCTCATAACCTATTGTATTGTTCGCTTAAATATTTAGCTATTTGATTTTATAAATAGCGGATTCATAGAAAACGATTTTATTGACTCCATTATCGATTGGCAAAAAGATCACGGCAGAACACTATTGGGCCATAAAATCATAAATCGAAACGCCAAAATAGTATTTTCAATTGACATTCAAATACTAAAATCGTGACATGAGAATTGACCCTACACTTTCTATGCCTCTCATTAAAATCATTCGAGACACTGTTGTAAAACCTTCTAATAGCCGATAGATAGCGAAATAACCTTCACGCAATTAGCGTTAGGAAGTTATAAAACAAGTTGTATAAAGCAAGCATCGAAGATTCTAGCAAGTACCATACCGCTCTGTCGATGAATCTCCCAGCGGAGCGATTAAACGCATTTTCTATTCCGTATGAGTTCTATATCCGTGCTGTGAATCTTGTGACTGTCGACACGCCGTACAAATGTTATTTCTTAAATCATGTGCGGCGCCATTACTTGTATGAGAACAAGTCTCTATTCCAATATAAATCGAAAACGCGTTTGTTGGGCCATAGAACGTTTCGACGCCCCGAAAGTTGGTTTTTCTTATTATTTCCACGTCAAAGGTCACGTTAATTAAATCCCGCAAAGTCATAACAGAGTTCTGGCGACCTCGGAGCATGAATATGGAACGTTCTTTTAATTAAAGAAAAGTAGGAGAGGTGTTAATCTTAATAAAACTTAAGAGGGGATCCAACTTTTAATTAATGCAATCGAAACAAACGGAGGGCAAGGGTTACTGTCGGGATTATTAAAAATATCGAAGTGCTTGTTAAGTAACGTTTAGTCCCTAATATTTCGTAGTAAAGGTTCACCTCTTTCGTCAAACGAAGTATTTATTCACACGCTTGTATTATTGTTGTGGTGTATGCTTTCTTGTGTCAGTTTTGTGACATTTGTATCAGTTTGTGATATGCAATCAAGGGTATTCAATGCGGGAGGCGGCTGCCTCCCTCCGTGTATGAGATACGCCTAGACCTGAGTACTCGAACCTAATGTTTCGAGTAGATATGTCTAATGACCTTAGTCTAGTGTGTTATGTCGAGTAAAATAAGATCTAGGAATCCGACTTAAGTTTCCACTTTGCTCCATTGCCTTTCCTTTGCCAATAGCTGGGTCGCAATTTATTGTAATACAAAAAGAAAATAATAAAAAAAAATATTTTTACATTTACAATTACTAATGATAGCAAAACAGATTACAAGATTATTATCGCATGCACGATGCTTTTAGAAGCTATCGAATTTGGCACCAATAAAAAGTGCAGAAATTTAAGAATCTTAAAGGTAAACTCACAACCTTTTTTTTTAATAAAAAAATCGCTGTGTATACAGTGAACTTCAACATTTTATTATTTTTTTGAACTATCGCTGTTGCAGGTGCGTAAAGATTCATACATCTGCGATAGCGGTAATTCAATAAATGGGATGTAAATTCATTGTTATAACGTTGACGAATATGTGGGAACGTATTTTTAAGTAATTTTGTAATTACTAACTCATTTATATAAATGTATTTTTCGATTTGGATTAAATTAAAAATATAGTTTTCTCCCTATGTTGGGCTTTGTATTCGTAATTTGATCACATAATATAAATTAGGGAATGAAGTTGTTATGATAAGCACCTGGAAAATTGAATGACCAAGTACAAAAACATTGGAGTGATACTAATATAGTTTCACTGAGCGCTTAAAGAACAGAACTTCTACAAGAAAAAAATAATATTATATAAAAGAAATGCAAAAACTACTACTTTTAATTATCGCCTCTTATATTTTAAAGAGTCTGAGTCTCTACTAAAATTTACATTTATTTTTCTGGTAAGAGTACCAGAAAAATAAATGTAAATTTTTCTCTGAAAGAGATCTGTAAAAATAATGATCTGAATAACTTACTAGAGGTATTTTTGAAATATTTTATAATCCCTTAAATAAAAATTAACTATAGTGTGGATATAATTGGGTGAGGAACTCGGAAAGTTTTTCAATAATGCAAAAAATATGTTTAACAAGTTACGTAGGTATCTCTACAACGTCACATGCTCAAAGTCACAAACCAGTTTTCAACAGAATTATTTTCTCACCAGATTTCTCGATATCGGGGAGGAAAGTGTTACATTCTCTCTAGACTCACACCTTGATAGAAAGTTCGCTTTTAGTCTCCAATATGATTCCCACTACCAGATTACCTAAGCGCGCGGGAGGGAATGTTTTACCGAGAACGAAAAGCGAACCCTCTATCAAGATATAAAAAAATAATTTTCCAATTGCCATCAGACATCTGTTCAAAATGCAGCCAGTACCTCTTCCGGTGGTGACAACTGTTTGTCCTCAAGTTTAATTTTTGTTTTAGAGAACAAAAAAAAAGTCATTCGGTGCCAAATCGGAACCGTGAAGCAGTCGACCTTTAAGTTTGACTGATGTGCTGTCCACAGTAAGTGTTTTTTTAAGAGCACCAAGTGCGCGTGCACGTTCTCGTGGTCGAGCAGTTTTCCACAGAGCCCGATATACGGTCGTTTGTTGTTTACAACAGAAACAGAGTCTCACATGAATTTGCAGAATACCATTCAACATTGATATTCCATTAATTTGTCCTTAATGCCCTTAGCATCGACGCCAGATACCAAACGTCCAAGAAAAAAAAAACGCGCTCAGAATTTTGCCATTCTCAATTGAGTCAGTTTAATAGGCGTTGGTTTATTTTAAAACAGCCACAATGACGACTGATACTTCGCGTCTGAATAGTGCTGATAAGTCCATGATTCATCGCCCGCAACGGTGACGTACCTGCTTAGATTTTGCTGTCTTGAGACGGCACCATTCTACCTGAATCCAGCTCCAAAGCCTGCGATAGATTGTGCTATCCTCGTTATGCAAAGAAATCCTTGCATGTCGTTTCATACACACTTTCCGATTTGATGTGCAGCATATGCTAAATCTTTTCGTATGTAGCTTGCCTATTAAAAAATAAAATTTTAGCTGCCAACACATTTTCTTCTATAACAGCCATCAAAGAGTGGCCAAGCTGCGTGGTTTAAAAGCCATTCGAACTTTTAAAGTGATTCTTGTTGTTTAAATGAAATTGTACAAAATATCGCACATTTCAGTTTTGCTTAATAAAGATCAAATAACTTAATAAAGACCAAACACTGTTTTTTTCGTAAAATATTTTGGGAGGTCTTAGTATTATTCAATGTATAATTTCAAAACAAAATAGTATGTATTCGCTATTATCTCAGGAGATAGGTGAACCATAAATGCCAATAAATTGTTGTAGCGAGTAACAGGAATTGATTGACACCACAGCAAGCAATCAACAAAACGTTAACGTGGCACGAAGTATCAAACAGAAAATTTAGGATAACATACGTTGTAAAAACAACAAAACTTGCAGCATGTTCTTTTGAGTTTTTAAGTTGCATTTTCAAATTATTCGTTACAACCCTTCATCGTTCCCTGACTCAAGATCACATAACGTGACCGGTCGTTCTGGTAAAGTTCTAGCAAGCGTTGATGGTACGCTATTTTGGATTGCTTATATGGAATGACTAATCTAGTATTAACGTCAATGTGGCCAATCTGATTATATTCTCAAGCATTTCGATGACGAACATTAGAAAACGTATTTGCTGGTTACAAAATATGACAGTTTTATTATTAAATATGCTATGTCTACTAAGCAATAACTTAGGAGGCTACTCCATTTGATTGCGTATCTTGAGTATAAAAAAAAAAACATAAAATAAAATAGGAAACCTAAGGCATGTCTAGCCTATAACATTACGACTGTAGCGTTAAATGTCCACTTCATGTTCTGGTTGGAAGACCAAAGGGGAAGATGAAAGAATTGTTATCAAAAGAAAAAACAATTTAAACGTATCATAGACGTCTGAACACGCTCTGTTGCTCAAGTTATTCATTTGTCACTTTCACATTTGTCTATCTCTTACTGGCAGACTGTGCTTACGTTGTGTATTGTGTTTAGTAATATGCGTATTGTAAATGTCACGAGTTTAGTTGCGTATTTACAGTACGAATTAAAACAATAAATAATTCTGTTGTAAGTTGTCAAAAAAAATATTTGAGGGAAACATTTCGAAGAAATTTCTGCCGTAACACGCTTCTTATTAGACTACGTCTAATTCCAATCGTATTTCTCTACGTAATGAAGTCAGTCTTTTAAGTTTCGTACATGAAGTCAACCTTTTAAATTCCGTAAGTGATGTATAATTAAATTTGACGTTTAAATATGAACTCCGGAGACTTAACTCCTCGTAGCGAACTATAATTTTGTAAGAATCACGCTTGAGGGCCTTAATAAATATCAGCGAGACGCCATCAAGAGAACTGAAAACTTTACGAAACTCCAATATTTCAACTAGAAACCTTCTATGAATACCAAATAAGTACCCCTTAAATATGGCCCGGGCAACGGCTGGAATTGCCATGAAACATTTTAATATCAGCCAAAGAGCTCACCTGGTGCTTTTTTTCTCACGCCATAAAAGTTCTTTCGGAGGGTCTAATTCGAGAATATTTTATAGTGAAATACAATATTTATTTTCATTTGAGTTTTAAATATGAATGTGATAAGTGTTACGTGAAAGTAACACAAAAAAAAATCATGTATATCTTACATTTACCTATAATACACGCCACGTAGAGTACATTTTCCCATATATAATTACATATTATATATGTAATAATTTACACCGTTCCATACCCAGTTATACACAAAACAAGTCAAGTGCGAGTCAGACTCTCATACCGATTATGCCGCACATATTAATATCGCATTTAAAATGGGACTGCCTAAATCGTTAAGATTTTACTTCAATAACTAGAGAGAGTTAAAAAACTAATGATTTTTTTGAAACCTATTAATGTCTCCAGTTTATTTTTTTTATATAATCTTGAAATTAATAAATTCCTGTCGCAATGATGCACGACATGCAAGTCTCATAATAAGTACACAGTGACTAAAATCAATAACATCGGATCTGAAATCTCATTAGATAATACTAAAGAATAAACACTAAGGATATTAAAATAACAATTTTGCTAGAAAAATCTGAAATAAAACAAATAGTTAATGTTGAGGACTTGAAAACAAAATAATATTTGATAAAATATTTGTTAATATTATTTTGTGACTGATGTTATTTAAACGTTACATATGTACGTGTAAAATTGTATTTTTTTGGTTCTATGGCACGAAAGTACAGTTTTTAATTTTAAGTACCAAAAAAAAGCCTTTGTTACATATATATAAATTTTTTCATTGATAAATTAATATTGTTGGAGAATAGGTAGAAATTTGCAACTATGTTGTTGTTAAATTTAATTAAAAAAAAAAAACTGGATTAGTAAATCCAAAAGATTTAAGTTCAGAGTAGTTCAGAATTAACCCCCAGACTTGCAGTTTAATGGGCCCCCTCAAACCCGTTACACGCTTTCGTCGGGCCTTAATAAACCCACTGAACTACAGAAGGAACGCAATAAAAAGTTACCCTGGAAAATATATGAGTTTAAAAGTCCTACAGAGGTTATAACAATGGTAGGAATCCGGACAAGAAATGCGAATTGGTGACCGGCATCATAATAGAGTGGAAAAAGCTTATCTTTGTATTAAACGAGATTTTGTCTAATGTCATATTCCCGTTTTTCAATACCATTATTAGAGATGTTGAAAAAATTTGCAATAACAAACCGATATAATTGGAAATGACAAGCCGATTACAGGTATAAAATATACAAATAATACTGTGTTAAAATTAAATATTTTGTTATTGATGGTTCTGCAAAAGAATATGATCTTGATTGGCTACCGGTCCTTCGAGGACCAGACAAAAGTCAAATATTTTAAAATATTTACACCCAACAAGTTGACGACAGTAGTTATCATGCCAATAACCAAACAGATATAATTTCTAATCAAGTGCATAAATACGCATAATTTCATTTTTTTATATGTTAAGCTATAAGTCCTGCGATTTATGAATGTGCTGTATGCTTTCCAATTCAAGCTTAATGTTTTTATTTTGTAAACATAAAAATGTTAAGTGAATTTATAAACATAATGCCCTAAACGTATAAAAATATAGATGGAAAAAACTATATATATATGACCTAACTTTACTATCAATTCTGCTTCTAAGTTTTAACATCACCGAAGAAATACACAAATTCCTTACCAACTACGTTAAATCTTTAGATCTATACTGTTATTATGAATCATTAAGAGCATCTATTAGTCTACCGTTAATAATTTTAAAAAATGCATGGAGCAATAGAACATATAAAAGTCAATAAATAGCTTTATTTGTAAATAATATAGCAGTTTGTTCACTCTACTTAAATTCAATATAGAAACATTTATGAGCGGTCGCGCGACGCGTAGCAGATGTGAAACATCGAAACTATTTTGCATAAAAAATATGCATGAAGCTTTATTAAAGGAAACACATATGGCATAATCGAAAACGAAATATTTAGGTTTTTCTTAAAAGTATAATTATCTTTATTTATCTTTATTTTCTATTTTTCTTTCTTGATGGATATATTGTATGATAAGTGGTATTGGGAATCAAAAGAAAAAGAAAAGATTTAGGTTTTTTTTATCATAATAATCAATCCGATATTTCATCAGTTACTTCCATCATAGTAGCAGTCGATTAGTCCTTAGATTCTGCAAAAGTTCCAATGGGCGAAAACGACTCCTGCGCAGTACAGTAGAAGGGAAGCGTAGCCAAAATCGGAACCACGTCTCTGTCTCTACGATTTTACTCACATAACGGCCTATAAGATGTCTCGCATCAAAAAATTGATCTTACGAAATGACATAGATACCTAAAGGTAGAAATGAATATTTATCGCAAGATTGTAGTATAATATCAAACAGACACGGTTCGTTTATGATTTCATTATGTGTATAGATTATATAGAGTTTTAGAGATGCACCTTACAAAAAAAAAACAGTTATTTAATTCGACACAGGATCGTTTTACCGTAAGATAATGGACTCAAAAAGATTAAAAAAAATGATCATGAGATATTATATAAATTATGAATTAATTATAAATTATTTATACGAATAACATGTTTAATAATAACAAGTTTTACGAATTTATATTATTAATCAAGACATTATGTTATAATAACCATAGTCTAAATCAATTTTTTACGGTTGAATTGCGAAACATTAATAAAGCTGCAAAACAAACGAGATATTTACGATTTTCTTTGTTCCAGAAACTTAAGTGCAATCCAGTGACAAAGGTGTCAAGATGCTGTCCAGTGTTGCCATGCGCTGCTCTCCGCCAAATTTATGCACATAGTTTATCAACGAGAGGCACTCCATCGTGCGCTTGCAACGTGCAAGGCAGATCGCGCGGAGACATATGACGAAACCCTTAAATCCTTGCGCATGTACGAAAACCGTCCCTGCGGCGTCCGACGGCGGGGTCGAATATCGTCTAAAAAATCGACCACCGAAAGAAGAAAAAATTAAACGTCCGTATGTCGTCCGATCGAAACGTGTAGAAATTTCGATTCGCAAACGCCGAGCGACCACCGATGGTTTTTGCTCGTCGGCGGGCCTGCGTTTTATGTCGCGGCCCGAATTAATCCCGGCTTTATGTCGCCACCGTTGAATTAATAAAGTGTCTGTTTGCCTTCAGCCGGTCGTAAAGTTTGGCTCTCGGTTCACTTTCTGGAGGTTCGAGAGACTTCTGCTTTTTAAGGTTCACCGTTAAGATGCTTTCACGTGTGCTAATGTAGACTGAACGATTTAAAAAAAAATGGCGATTTAAAAAAAAATAAAAAAATATATCTACGAAGTTTTATAGCGTTGCCAATGTCAAGGGAAAGACGCAAACAAGTCGCACAAACAACAACAAACTTTGTAATCATCATTATAAGATACATATTTTCCGATATGGATCTGCACCTTTTGCTGTAGATCCATATCGGATTCTGATACAGTGAATTCGTGAGACTTTGTATGCGTGAAGAATTTAATATGAAAAAAACGATAACAATAGAATCGAATCATTTTCAAGCATACTAGTTAATTTACCTTTCTAATTATTTTAATATTTCATTTACACAGACGTGCTCAGACAGCGTTATATATTATTTACTATATTTCTGATGCAGAAAGTCTACAATTATAATTAAAAACAGCAGCGTTAGAATATTCAAGCTCTCCTAAAGGAAGAAAAATATCTGAGTTATATATAAAAACGCTTCGAGAATATCGCATTTTTCAACTAAACTTACAAAATGTTTTCAGAAAACCACTAATCCAAACGCGTACTAGTAAAACAATTCTGGTAGGTAATAATACTTAGATACTTTTTTTTGGTAAGCAAAATATATAGCCTGAATTTCAATTCAGGCCATTAAAGCAACCCGAATTCGGTTGCACGCTAATGATGCTTCCTTTTTACTCGGAACCTTGCGACCCTTGACGCTGTGTAGGTACAATGTTAAAACAAAGAATCTCAAACAATATTTTTTAAAATCAACGTACATCATTTTAGTCTCATAGCAGGATACTAATATGAGGGTATCAGAGAATTGTTACTGATTCAGTAAGTCCATTTACTTGCACTAGCCAATGCGGATTAATGTATTTAAACTGAATGGCGACATAATATTAATAGTCTTGTATTTTTTTTTTAATAAAACACAACACATTATAAAGGTAAAATACTTACATTGTAATTATTTTCTGTTCGTTGAATTTCATAAGCTTATACATGGAAGTTATTTACGTTGAATCAAATCATCCATATATGGAGGAAAATATATTTTTAAACGATGGCAACACCGTTAGAAGAAATTAGAAGTATCAGCGCTACGGCTTACCGTTACAAGACGTAATGTAAATTTTAATCATAAAGGTTGGTGTACACTGGCGACTACATTACTTAATAGTACGTAATAGCGTACCCTCCCTTCAGAGCAACATCTGGATTGCATCTCTCCGATTTTGCCAAAATTTCAAATATCCTGCTCATATTTACTCCGGCGCCAATTCTACCGTTCTCAATCTAACGTCGCAATGCAGATCAGTTGGAGAAATTACATACAGTGTCAAGTACTTGATTAGTTCTCATTAAGGTCTTTGTTTTCACAGAGATATACTTAGATTTTCTATAGTGATATAGATGACTCTATTTTACTGCCCGCAAACATGCTTCTCAGATCGATGTTGTAATTAAGTGGAAGTGCGTTTTAAGAATTTAAAATGGAAATTGCACTGAAATTGACTTCATAAAAATGGCAATTAGTTCTCGTACATAGTAGCATTAACGAAAAATCAGTTGATGTGATTGGAAAATATCAAATAACAGCGGCAATAAGTGGTGTAATTTAAACGTACCAACGCTATGAGTTCTTCAATAGATTTATCAAATTGAGTACCCCAGCAGCGCGAGGTAATAGCGTCTGGGACTGACAACTTATCTACTGATAATAAAAAAATAATTTAATTCATCGAAGATGTATGAAAATAAGAAACTGGTTTTAGTCATTGTGGTTACTATACCCACCGTGATAATGAACCACATTTTGTTAAAAACAAACAAATTGTGGTTTGTTTTTAACAAACCACAATAAATATACAAATGAATTAACCTATCCTTAAAAAGTCGAGCTAGTTATGCCATTGGATATATGTCTTCTAATGTAATATTGTGTAATTATTTTTTTTTTATGAACAACAAAACAAACAATTTATGAGGCATACGTCGTCGTCTAGTCATGCTTATCCAAAATATTTCAATGTCAAACGGGGTTATCCTGTTTTTCATTGTCCACAACTTACTTTCATCAATTCTTATGCTAAGATTTAAAAAAATAGCCTATATTGTTTGCATCAACCAACGGCGGATGGATCAATCAACGGCGATAATTCAGATTCAATATCATAAATAATAATTTCGTATGTCCGTCCGTCCGTCCGTATATTGAGGCATTTCACTCAAAAACTACAAAACATATATTGATGAAATTTAAAGTGTAGGTTCTTGTATAAGCCGCTACTTTGTTTGGTAGTTAAATAATCATAATAAATATTTCTAGAAAGGGCATTTCATGCATGTAAAAGAAGTTGAATAAAATTTTTTTCAACAAAAATCATCGTGTGGTAAATATTTCGTCAGTTCTTTTAAAAACATATTAAGGTTTTTAAACATTTTTTCTGATTATGCGAATAATTTTGGAATTAAACACTTCAAAACTTGCAAAAATTGTTCCCCCCGCCCTCTATTTTCTAAACCATTTGTCCAAAAATATGAAAAAAATAATGAAGATAACGATTAATGAATACTTTCAGCAAAAGTTATTTTGAACATGGTCGGTCGGTCGGTTTTTGAGCTATTGAAGAAATACTGCGCTTCTCAACAGAAGGACGTAAGTACCATGAAAATACGCTCTTTTGCTGATGCACTTTAGTTTTACACTAGTTTAACAGTAATTGTCAACATACCTACTTGTTTTTCTAGTTCTAGGCGACTAAAGTGCTTATAACTAGTATGTGCGGGATACATGGAAAAAGTGTAACAATGTACTTTTTTCATCTGTAGTGCGTTTCTTTGTAATAATGGCTTCGGCATGGCCCGATATACTTTTAGTCAGTGTTTTTGTAATATATTATATACATTATTCCTCACTAATTTCCAGCTAAAAATAGCCACTGGAAGGTTAATAAACCAATCTAGACTCCTAAGACGCCACACCCAATCAGACATTTCGTCGCTCCAAGTTTTCCGACGTCCAAACCAACTTCCACGACATCCCCCAATCCCTCCACAAGCACCGGCGAAGAGGCACGAGCGTAGAGGAGCGTCCTCGGCGAGTACTCACAGCGCAGGACCAAACTTAATTTCACAGGAGCCGTCGCCGCGGCCGCAAAGAGAGAACTTACCTCGAAATTAATATTTCTTTCATTAAAATCTTGTAATATTTTCGCTGCTGCATGCATAAGTAATTTTCATGAATAAGTAACATGCAAAAATTCTCGGCCGAAGTCTACGGTGATTGGGAGGGCCGAGGCGAGGGGGGGAGTTGGATACTGTAACAGTTCGGGCCACGACGAAATCCGTCTTGTTTGCTGCGCCCGATTCCTTAATTACAATTGTTTAGATCAATATTTGAGACCGCGCAAAGCTAGGATTATGTCGATAGGCGTAGTTGAACTTGATTATTTAGATACAAATTATTGTTTACTTGAATACGTTACGATTGGGTGTGATTCAATTTGTGGAATTGTTACACGGGTTGAATATTATATTTTTGTTTTGTATATAATAAAAAATATATTAATATTTATAAAATGTATTTAAATTACCCAAGTTGAGTTTTGTATTTGAATACATAATATTTATTTATTTCTGTGTGAATGTGTAAAAAAAGATAAACTATTCAAACTAACTCACGGACCAAGATCTGATTTTAAGGTCACAATCATTATCGTGTCGTTATTAATTTTTTTAAACAGTTCTAATTAAAAAAGTGATGATGTTCCAGATTCTTTTCTTTCATCAAGAACACCTAACACAACGATATTTCAAAACGATAAATCAGTCTTGTGACTTCTTATTTCAAAACAAAATTATATTTGCATATACATGGTTTCCCTCTAATTTATTTCAAAAGAATAATGAGGTGACACATTAAACATTGATGACCTATAGTGATGGTTTCGCCCGCCTCTCATCCAACAGACGCGAATTCAACACCAGCTTGAGACCGAGGAATGTTTTTGTGGGGCGAATTTAAACATCTATCATCATCTATTTTAACAGTCAAATAGGAGTTTGTCATGAATCCTTCATTCCCGTGAAGCTTTGCTGCAATAAGGATTGTGTTCCCAACACATAACTAGACCACTCATTCCGTAGAAAGTCCTATGGTTTGAGAGTATTCTATTTTTCTGAAATATGAATGGAAGCGTTATTGATCGACATCTCGATACTGGTGAAACTACGGATAAAATAATACATCCAAAAGCACTTCCCAATTTCAACTAAACAAATCATGGTTTACGAAAAAGTCTTACCACAAAAATTATTCGACGGCCTCACCGTCAAAGTGGAACGACTTCCAGAAGCAAACGACACGTCGTAGCATCGGATTAATGCCGACAATGATTAAAGCCGAGTCGGTCAACGAGTCGGAGTGCTTCCCGCGTCCATTGGCGACGCTACCGAGGTCTCGTCCCGAATGAAACGCCTTTCGCGACCTCTCGTACCGATGTGGATGATCATGTTCGATGATATCATTCATTCTCTAGGATTTACAGCACATACTGTATAAAATATAATAAAGGATTATTTAAAATACGCACTCTCCAATATTACGAATAGTAAATGAAAACGAAGCATTAACGACTAATTCGAGTTTTGGTGAAAAAAATCAGAAAATTCACGAAAAGACGAACACAGAGACAGCTCCTCTGAATAATGCCAATAATTCTGTATGAGATAGCCGATACGAAAACCATATCGTCTTCGTAAAAAGAAGCCTATATAAACTGAATTTTTATTTATTTCAAGACAATTGTATCTTAACTACAGCTTCGTAATTTATGCATAAGAATAACGGACGAGGATTCTATAGTGCTGTTAAAAAAATTACAGTGCTAGTCATTGAATTGAGAGACTTATAGATAAATTAGTAGTACCACATCTTGTTTGTAATAAGTCAAAACATATTTTGTGGGCAATGTATTTTTTAGCATATTCGAGGAGCAAAAGTACAGGCTAGACGTCAGAGAGTGAATCGTCACAGCCACCCAAGAATTTTCGCAACCATAGATTAGTCACCAGTACGCTGCTGACCATTTAGAAATGAATAGGGTATTTATATAATGGAGGGGTGATCTGGATGATGGAGAAAGGGAGAGAGAGAGAGTGGTCCACCAGAATTCTCACTCGCTGGACAAAACACAACATAGGAAGCTACTACTTCACGTCCGCATTCTGTTGTGTGTGTTATTTCACTGGTTGAGCCGGCCCATTTTTGTACTGCAGCTAAGTTGGCTACAGCGTGATCACCACAAGAAAATTTGATGGAACCCTAGAATATCTCGATTCCCCTTCATCCTGGTATATTTATTGAGAAAAATTGCCAGTAAATATTGAATTTGCCCCCGAATAAGCTTATGTTAACAATTTAAAAATAAGATTCATTAGACTATTATATATTTTGTGCGGTCAATCTAAATGTTTGCAGATCAAACTATTGAAGAAATTTTTATTTGAAGTCTCTTAAAAGAAAATGATCTCAGTGGTTTTCCATAAAACTGGCGGTTTTATACGTCGCGTAGTTAGATTTGTTTATAAGTACTAGCTGGCCCGTTAGACGTTGCACTGCACTTTCTTGTGCAGAACAACATCATCACACAAAAACGGCTTTGTGATTACAATTAAAAATATATGATATTTTTTTTTACAAACTTTAACTGTGTGTATTCAATATATAATTGCATTGTAAAAGAACAGCATACGCTCTATGCTTCCTGTATATGTTCGTTCGAACAAAGTATACGCATGCGAGAGAGACAAATACTCGAGACCATTCCTCACGCGGTCTGTTATGGGCCTAGCGCTAGTAGTAATAGAATCTAATTCAGCTTACTCATGCAAAATGTCAGGACTTAAAGTTTAATTTACTATTCAGTAAATACGATTAATTATAGTTAAGTCTGCACCACTCACTCGTAACTCGACTAAGAAAAAAAAGGTCACAGAAATGTACATTTTACCTGAAAGTGCCATTGAAATGTAAGTTTATGATCTCACATAAGTGGCCCCATAACTCATTTGTATAGCTATATATCAATATAATATAACGGTAGAACTCGGTATATGTGAACGTTGATGATAAAGATGGAGATGACATAATAAAGGAAAGATAATAAGAAAAAGCAACGATTTTCAATTTTTTTGTCTGTCAACATGTTTGCGCACATCTCTGAAATTACTGACAATATTTTTATTCATTTTTTTTCAGGTGGTTAGAACTTGGCTTGAAGCTTTATTTCATTTAACTCCGATCAGGGGTCTGTAACTTGAACTTCTGGAGTCATATTTGAATAGCAAAGTTCAAAGTGTAAATATTAATAATGAGAGACCTTCGGGATCTGCAGTCGGTATGGGTGTGCCATAGAGTTCAGTTCTTGAACAATTTCTATTTCTAGTTTATATTAATTATCTACTACACCTTGTGAACGACGAGCATGAGATTGTACTGTTTGCTGATGATACTCCTTTTCCTTTTAAGGTTAATAGATAACAATCAGATTTTGACGAATTAAATTGCACTATCTCAAAAATAGTCGAGTGGTTTACAATTAACAATCTTTTGCTCGATGAGAAGAAAACAAAAATAATTAAATTTTCGTTGTCTAATACTAAACTGATTGACATAAAAGTAGTAATCAGGGCCGAGATACTGGATATCGTGGGAACGACTTTATTTCTTGGTATAACTTTAGATCCTAAGTTACAGTGCAATTTCCATATAACCAAATTGGCGAAAAATTTTAGTTCTGCAGCATATGCAGTCAAAAGAATTCGGTGGCCTACTGATGAAAGCACTGCGAGATTAGTTTATTTTAGTTCCTTTCATCTTATGACCTATGGAATTATATTATGGGGTCATGTAGCCGATATAAATACAATTTTCGAGCTACAAAAGCGGGATATTCGTACCATTTATAACTTGAGACCGACAGCATCTCTCAGAGACAAATTTAAAGATATTAATGTTTTCACTGTACTGTCGCAATACACATACAAAAACATGTTATATGTCAAAAGAAATATAAAATCGTTCAGAAAAATGAGCGACTTTCACAATAATAACTCTAGGCATAAGAATGACCTTGCTGCTCGTAACACCAGACTCAGCAAAGTTAGCAAAGCATTTAAGGAGCAATGTATGAGCTTTTATAATAAGGTCCCGGTTGAAATTAAAAATATGCCATTTCAAGAATTCAAACTTTCATTAAAAAAAAATATGCAGTAAGGAAATGGCGCATCTTAATATATTAACGAAATAAACCCGTAGGATTAAATTGCTCGACCATCAGACTGTTTCATGTAATTATCGAATTCTGTGCTAGTTTCATTGACTATCTATGGTGTGTCTTTGCGATAAATGATAGATAGTCAATAATAATAATAGAGAAACCAAAAAATGAATCAACATTCGAAATGGGTGTTAATGTTAATACCAAAAGAATGCCATAATGATGTATTTCAAATGTAATTCTATTACCTACGAAATAAAGATGTTTTTGATTTGATTTGATGTCAGAAAGAAAATATCCTCTTTTAAAGACATAATCTGCGAAGTTACATGTCAAATAATAATTGTTAGCGTTCAAGACAACATAGTTCAAAAGAACCAACATTCGACCTTCTATCACGACGCGCTCGACTTATTGCAAAGTTAAGAGAAATTGAGAATGACATCGAGGTCGAATCTGAGTTTGGGACCGGTATTAGAACCAGAGCGTGACCGGGATCAAAATCAGGAATATTACTGAACCAGAGTTTAAAGAGGTTAAGTTTGACAGCAAAATTGTTCAATATGAAAGAAAACATTCTATGTTCACACGAGCGAAACCGACAGCAGAAAGCTTGTATTTACTAAATCTATGTATAGTTTCTTGTAAATATGTTTTTGTTTTTTTTTTTTTGAATATACTTCAAAACTATTAATACGATTTTTCTAAGATGTCTGGCTTAGGTACAAATTTTGTAGATAAAAAAGAATTGTGCATTTATTTTTAAACTAATGTTAAATAATAAGTATTATTCGAAGAAATTGTGTATCCCTAATTGATAAGTTCATATTACATCTAAATAATAGTTTCTTCCCGAGACTCTTTTGCTTATATCTTGCTAAAGGGTACATTGTTGCGTATTAAGTAAAATGCTACTTAATACAATAGTGGTGAACCACTCGATCACGCTGCACCTGCGGTCGCACCCTTTTCCTTAATTCTACCCTTTTCCTGTATAATTTTCGGGTGCATAATGCGCATACTTCCAGCTTTTCCAAGGTGATTTATTGATTTGCCGAGCAATACTAAACTTATCGAGAAGTTTATTTATACAGCATTACATAAGTCTACAGAACGACAAACGTCGGTCTACTGATAGAGATACAGCATACATTGTATATTAAAATTGTTGTAAGTAATTTGAAAGGTAAAAGCCGAGTGGTGAGAAACGCCGGCATCAAACCAGAATGTAGGTTTATAACCAGTGGGTTCTATGATACTCCTGATCACAGACAAATTCAACAACGAGTTTTTAACTTAATTCATGTAAAACCACTTCCTCCGGACCTCGTCTCTCCTGGGTGCTGTCGCCGCATTGGTGAAGATGAGCCTTAGCAGTCCCTAATCCTCATTGACCCTGCGTAAGATCTAAGCCTGTCGATCTGCTACATTATGATTGTTGGAAGTCATGATTTAACGAAGATGGGGGCATTAGAAAAAAAATTTACAAAATAATACGTATTTCATACAAGCTAATTTTGTATTTGTTTTCCTTCTTCCTTCTGAAGGCCAACTATTTAAACAACTTTTATATATATATATATATATTAGACAACTTTGTAAATATTTGAGGAACTTGTTTTCTTATAAATCTTAGTTTGTAGCGAACATCTTGAAGTCACTAACCAGAAATACGATATACAAGATTGACATTAGTTTCGTATTTTCGACATAATATATTTATATAGTAGTAGAATGAGATTTTGAAGTAATTAGTAAATAACGTTTTATTTAAAACATATTATTATAGATTTCACACAAACAGTTCATCTTAACAAATTGAGTCAAAATGTTCAAAGGTTACAGACTTAATAATTAATTTAATAAAAAAAAATATTATCATTATTTATATGCTTTTTCTTTATTTGTCAGTACAACGAAATTTGAGACATAGTACTGGATTGATATATTCCCAATATCAAAACGATTTTTTTCAGAAGATTTATACTATTATTTTATTTAAACAAACGCATAACAAATCGTCTTATACGCATACAGGCAATAATATTTTCAGCGGCCTGCTCCCGCCTTAAAAAAAAAATAACACCGGCATTATTCAAA
This sequence comes from Eumeta japonica, assembly GCA_005406025.1. Classification (NCBI taxonomy): domain Eukaryota; kingdom Metazoa; phylum Arthropoda; class Insecta; order Lepidoptera; family Psychidae; genus Eumeta; species Eumeta japonica. Next base: position 228,213 of record BGZK01000842.1, read on the forward strand.
TGCGTCCGTTAGCTCCCTACAAACTCTCTTAACTTTTTATATACATTTTGGCGGCTAAATGAAGTGGGACGATGTCTTGTGTATCTCTTTTTTTCTCATCGTCATTTTACACAATTTCCGCGCCGTATGTAAATTACGCTACGGGGGGCCGCAATTTGGCGGAATTTCGTATAAGTTAAGACGGCTGCGCCCCGGCCGCGCCCGGCCCGCCGCGTACGGCGTACGACGTATTGAGCCAAGCATTCAAATTTATTATGTAAAACTTCACAATTCTAGATTTCCCGCTCACCTACGCGACACGAAATCGAACTTGAGTATCGACATACAGGTTTTTAGTTTTATTCTTCGTTAGTAATCAGTGAAATCGAATTATGAAACAATAAGTGGTACAATATTTATTTATTAATGCCATTTTCCAAATTTAATTTAGTTTGATAGGGTCATATGGGTACACCAACAAACAGTCGAACGGGAAACTAAGTTTACTTCCGCTCAGTAATCTCACGTCTTCTCTGCTACAAATTCATTAAGCATAGTCGTGCTTTTGTACACGTAACTCGATCTTAATCACGTACAATTTTCATTTCACAGCTCGATAAGAAACGTCCGTTCAATTTTACCGCGCAAGCCTCGAGTGATGTACGCGCGAGACGGTCGCCCGTCCGAAACGTTATCTCATAAAGTGTTACCCTTAAGGATGCCAAAACAAAACAGTATATTACAGTTGGTGCATTCATTTGAATAATATCCCCCTCTTCCCTTCCTCCCTCACTCCTCAGCCCCCCGAAGATCCATCATTTACGAGAGGTATTTTATCAGACCATCGCGTCTGCTGCACGGCTCATTAGCGCCGGCCGGCAATTTTTTTTTTTATGAAAAATAGAACAATTTTTCGGTGGACACGAGCGAGAGGCGCAGGTGCGTCAGCCGGTTCAATCCGTCATCGAAATTTAGAAGCGATGAATCGAGTAACGTAAACATAAGCCGTGAACATCCTCGAAAAGATATTAGGAACTGTTATCGTAATAGGAATGTAACTTAGGAAGGGCCTGATAGAGAGAATTGTGTATTTGTTTCCTGACGAGGTGTTCGTGTTTGCGACGAAAATATGATGTGACAATTGAAAGAACGCGTCTAGTTTTATGTAAGCACATAAGTCGTTCTATCTCTATGGCGAAAATCAAAAAACCAATGTTTTCTGTTCATTAAAGAAATATTTATTCAAATTTAAGAATGTGCTTGGTGTATTTTATTTCTTGCTTCATTGAAAATATAATTTTACTCACTATTAATGTTACAAAAAATACATAACCTCAAATTTTGATACACTAGTTCAGAATAAAAAAATAACATTACCTTTACTTTAACGAATATGAACAACAGTATTTACATAGTAAAATACCAATCTTCAAAATTTTATTTCAGATTAAGGGGCATAAAAACTCATAAAAGTTTCTGCTCAAATAAAAATATGTAATGCAATATACGCGAAAAAATGCAATGTATCACTATCACCATTTCAGGCTAATTTAATATTTGAAAAGATGGTCAATTCATTTTAAAAATATTCACATAAGTTCCTTTTACATGAGAGTTATCAAAAAATAATGAAACATTAAAAAAAAAGCTTGGTGAAGCATATTCTGAAAGACCAATTTTGGCGTCATTCAATATTGCACGTTCATTGCACATTCATTGTAGCGCGTTTCTTATCTGATATTTCTGGGCCGAGCTATGACTTGCCAAATGTAAAATAGAATATATGTATGTCTTGCTGTAATTCAATTTTTTTTTCTGAGATAAATTGAAAAACGTGGCTCAATCGACTCTTATTCTAGCTGTCGTCGACTTTTACGTGACACCTGCTGCAATCTTCAATATTTTCACTCGTACAATATGCCAGCTTTATGTTTACGTTTCGACTTTTCCGACGAGACGGTGGTAATCTTTAGTTTTATAAATAACTTTATACTATTTACATAAACAGCAAAACTTTCAATCGACAGAATCATTTCAAAATTTGATCTCTTTACATATTTTATGTTTTAATGACCACAAAACATTGTCCTTCTCTCTTAAATTATCCACAATCTTTAATAGTTCGATGACTGGCACAGTTATAATAAGTAGACTAAATTCAGGCTTAATGTCCGTAAGTAAGATTTTTTTAATTAAGGATCAACTTCAAAAACTTAAATGGTAATTTTAAACAATTAGATGATTGTGTATGCTATCAAATGAAAGCTCCTTGAAAGACAAATGCAAAAATACGTAATGGCTATATTATGATAATTTATCTATAGTTATGTATCGCCAAATAATTTTTAAAATTTTCTGTCCTCGAGCCTATCTGTGTAAATGCCTCTCAAAACAAAAGTGAGTACAGATAACTTTTGTGTTGGAAGCAAATTTATGCATTAGTACATGAAATAACATTTATATAATAATAAAAAAAAATATGCAACATGAAAATACTCGTACTCACTGTTTCTTTGGATTTTTAGTTACAAAGTAATACCATTTAATCGAATAGTTTCTGCGAGAACACTTTATTTAATAATAGAAATCGTATCAAAAAACGTTGGCTTCGCATCAAGAAATAATTGGGTACGGGACCCACATCGCGCCAGTCCGATTCGCACGTGTCCGCTTTTTTTCCACAGGCCTACCGCCACAGTCGCTTTTTCCACAATACATCCCTATCGCGCGGGCACCCTTCATATAGAGAGCCGTTTTCGTAGACGTCCCGTTTAATTCCTCGCCCCTCGCATACATTACGCGCTGTTTGTTTTTGGGACATTAACATTTTTATGACTAAACTCAGACGACGAGGCAACACTTAGATAATGCGACGGGAACGCGCTCGTGTTTATCAATATACATATACCTTTTTTTATTTATTACGTCGTAATTAAATTTTTAGTGTACACTAACGACATTGAACTATTAACGTAAAATAAAACGCAAATATAATATAATTATTTGCTATAATATTGTTAAATTTATTTGTAGTTTGCCAGAGACTTATAAGCCTGGTTTCTGTTGATATATGTTTTTACTTTATTCTTAATATTGGGTTTCGGTATTTAAATCCCTTTTATTGTGCATCTGTATAAATAAATATCTCCATACGACAACTTACACACACCGCTTTTAAGCATATCATATTCAGCCAAAGAACAATTTGAAATAAAACTTAAAAATCTTTCTTCTATCAATACATGTACTTAAAAATTACAGACCAAATATTATATATTAGAAAATCAACGAAACCTCAGACCAGACATACTTATTGTTCAATCATCTCTTCAATAATATTATATACGTATATAATGAAAATAGGTTGTCTTTGTTCGCCAATCACGTAAAAACTACTAAACGTATAGACATGGGACTGGGACCATTCGATGCGGAATGATTTGTAGATGGTTCTAGGCTACTCATTTTTTGAATTCCGTAAATCCTTTGCCATTTTATTTATAATAAAAATTACCCAGCGAAGCGGGCGGGACAGCTAGTTATTACATATGTTTAGTGTTAGAAAAACTAGTACGTTTAAATTTAAATTAGCGTTGAGTTTTTTTTAATGATATACATCAAATCCAAGACGCAGTAATTAGTATGTGCACCTTCTATGCGTACTAGTCACAATTTTGAACCTTATAACCTATTCTTATAAGTGTATTTCCAATACACGCGCATATGGAAACGACATCAGTGCAAAGAATAACATTGTGATGAAAGGTGCACAACTACGAAAGTACGCTAGAATAATTAAAGACTTTGAAAATAACTAACAGGTATCGGTCTAGTATGTGATTATATCCTGTAGTACCACCGTCTTACTTAAGACTTAGCTTTTTACTTAAGACATAGTAAGGTTGCGCAGTCATATAAAAACAAGTAATCCTAATAGTATATAATACTTTTTAATGTCAAATTAAATATCCGTTTTGGAGTCTTTTGACTAAGTCAAAATTGAAGACGCGATAAGTATCATTAATGTTTTGTTCAGTTTTGTGTATAGGCGAGTATTTACCATCGACTACATTAAATGACAAGTTTTTAAAAATATATTTTGAGTACTATAATTTCATACTCACACACATATATGTGTGTGAGTGTGTTTGTGTGCGTGTGTGTGTTTGTATACGCGATTGAGTACCAGTAATTCCTGTTGCAGTTGTACAACTGGAAATACTCGCGTCACGTCGATCGTTTCCATACGTGGATTTCCTAAATTATTTATTAAAATTTCAGGTCACAGCTATTGTCATTTATACAAACGTAAAAGGATATTATCAATATTTTTTTTCTTAACCCTCGCTACATTAATGGTTAATTAATGTTTTATTCTAATATCTTTCAATCCAAAATTGAAAATCAAAATCGAAAGTCATCAAATATTTCAGTTGAGACTCCATGTTGTGTATTTAAGTTCTCGTGCGGTGAAGTTCTTCAATTTACGAAGAAAAAATTTCGTTTAGTAACTTACCTCTACTTTTATTAATTTTACTTCTACCATTTTGAGTAATTCATAAATACCGAAATGGTAAGCTCCAGTAAGCAGGTTTATGTAAGCTCAAGGGCGTCAAAACAACATCATTATTGGAAAACATACTTCAATATATATTTTGATTTATAAATTCACGCATATCTCCCAGGAGGATAAGCAAAGACCACAGATACGATTTTTACATACCTCTCTCGCTTCACTAACTTCCATCGATCGTTCAATGCAAGTTCGTGAGTTTCAAGTGCTTAACATTTCACCATAATCTTAATACGCCGTCGGTTTGGTATTTTCTAAGGCGCCCCCTGCCAACTCTTTCATAACACGCATTCGCTTTGTCAACTTGTTCTCATACATCATTTCCAGATGGCCAAACCGCGATATATCTTTTTCTACTCTAGATGTTACATCATGAAGTTTGAATGTATATAAAACTATGAATATCATTTTTATTTTATAAATTCATTACTTATCTTTAAATATGTTTATAGTCACAATTTGTTATAGTTGTCCTTGCTACGCTACAAGCTGCTGCTCTATAATTGAACTTGCAGACTCAAAGTTATGCATTAAATAACTTACCTCAAAGCTGGCCATCCCCGAAATCGCGTTACTTCGCAGGCCGGGAGTGGCGAGCTTAAACAAAATCGTTATTCAAATTCTCGCATAACGCCCTCTGAAATAATCCGCCGTTCTCGTGCGTCGTTTTTGAATTTTAATACGGCGTCTAACAAGTTTCAGTCGTCAAAGGAAATCGGCGTAAGTTTGTTTCAGGTGTACAGCCATAAGAGCGGAACGGACATTTTTGTAATGCAGAAAGGAAAAGTTTCGACTTTCAGAAGTGAATTAGGAAATTAACACTGTATTCTGCGTTTAAAACAGATATTGTTTAAAAAGGCGTATACTGTATTGTGAATTTGGCGATTTTTTATTCGCTTAATTATATAAAGACGAGATATTGTGGAGGAAGAAAATTAATTATGATATTGTCATAAATCTAAGTTCTATCTCATCGGAATGACCTGTCAATATATAATGAGTGAATTGTCCAATAATATATCATGAAGTTCTCTGACCACATGTGGGTCTCATGGTCCCTGTGTAACATTTAACGTACACAAATATTCGTAAAAGTACTGAGAAATAACTCTGTCACACATGCCAATACAATATGCAAAACTGTAATATTTAACAATTTAGAACATATTCAATTAAACGTACTGGAAATCTAGTCGTTGTAGGCATATGCTTTAACAATCTTTTTATTGCATATTGAAAGGCTTGAAACCCTTATCTTTCTACGCTGGTCCAATACGTATAGCAACCTGCTGACGAGTATTCTCATCAGCGCGATAACAACTTTAGAATCCAACAGCATCTCCAAGGCATGGAGAAAATGACTTAAGTTAAAAACAATAGAGAATATTGGCAGGTTGGTCTACGTGCCAATACTCATTACTGCACCCTGTACCTTCCGGTTCGAAGGCAAAACACTCTTTACCAATGAGATGCCACCACTCACTCGTTAGTCTAATTAATAATTATATGTCGCTAGAAAGAACGCTATGTTCATGGATCAATGCAGGGAAGTCCGAAACACTATTATGTATGAGTTGAGCGTCGGGACGGCCCGATCAAAGCGGCGCTGCGGCGTGATCAAAGGCCGGCGACGACCTTCTGGAGTGGCCACTCCACGTAATTATCGCCTCCTCGATATTAACTGTAAAGGACCTCATCTAACATCATTGGGCTTCATGAATCTTGCTGCAGATGAAGATGACAGTGATGAATGAGAGCATTCCTATTTCTGGTTTAAACTCAAAAATCTACGAATAAATATAAAAACTTCCCTTACAAGTGAAAGTTATTCCCTTGAATTTGGTAATACAAAAATGGTAAACAAATGCCTATCGAGTGATTCCGGACTTGAATGTTCGATTTGTTACTCGGGGCATGCGTTTAATAAATACTCTTATTCCTAATATGTGGAAACGTACTTTAACAAAATGCGAGTAATGATGAATCTGCAGTAAATGAGACGACAATTTGTATGCGATCGGTGCGACACCGCGGTACCTCAGATCATCAATGACTTTTGACATCAAAATATAATTGATTAAGATCTCGTTAATAATTAAATAATATATCAGTACGAGAAATGTTGAGTTTAGTTTTTCTGATGTTCACCGTAATAGAACACACATGTCGGTCTACTATGTACTATATATCGCAGGCACTCAACTAAATAACTCCTGTTGTGAATACATAAGCAATAACTATTTAGTGGAGCGCCTGCGACTAACTGCCGGCCAATTTCACCAATCACATAAGCACGTCTTATATCAGTGAAGACTCGGCTGCATAGATCTATAAGACAGGACTATGCGCCGGTTACCTCTTAGTGGTTGTAATTTCGCTTGTATTGAGAAATGTAAACGCTCTTTGTTTGAAATTTGTATGTATTATATAATTTACTTCGTAAATTATACTTGACGAGTTTGTGTCGTTTTTACCGATTAACATTTCTTCTCATCGGTTCTCCCTTTGCAAATGTTTTGTCTCTTTTGTATTTAAGACGTTTTAATAAAAAATCAGAACAACAAAGAAAATCTTTGAATTATTTATAGTATTTACGAAATCTACATACGCTGCAATAAATAATGCATAATTCGAGCAATATTGTTCGTGCACGCTGATTTTGAGGTCATTCAAAGGGAAAATTTATTCATAAAAAAGCTCAGGATATAGGAAGCCGCTTCTTTTTTCATAAGACTCAAAACACCTGAGAGCAGAATCTAAGAATTGTCGATATTAATCGGCGGCGTCGCGCGGCCGGCGGCCGGACGCGGCCGGCCACTCGATCATTACTGCCCTCCTCTATGAAATATTTATGACCGGCGCGTAATATCGCCGGCGACGATATCATTATACTTTGTGATGCGGGGAGGCGGCCGGGGCGGAATAAGAGGCGCTGCAGCGCCGGCCGAATTCAAATGTAAATAAACAGCCGACGCCCCGGCCCCGCCGCATCGCTTCCGATGCATTTTTCAGCGGAACGCACCTGAAAATCGGCGACGCGCACGGGGCGAGGGCGACCGAGTGCGCAGCCGCGGCCCGGATTGCCATATTAACTTGTTAATTAGATCCATAATAAGACTTGCAGATGAGCAGACTTGTGAAGTTGAATACGTAAAAAGCCCTTTTTGTCCGGCGCTGCATTGTCCGCACGGCCGCGGCGCCGGCTCCGGCCGCGCCGTGCGCGACCCACCAGCCACCAGAAGTTTGCCTGTTCATAAATAAACGCGAACGGTATTCAACAGCCCTTGGTGCTGTATGCATAACGAATTTGAAGGAGGCAAACTTGGAGGCTTGCTGCCCGGGATGGAGTATAAAATTCAGTAACAACATGGTGGAGGTTTTCATTCGTCGGCCCGCTCTCGGTGAAGACATAGCTCCGGGGTTTAATTACTGGCGTTTTTTGGTTTTGGTGGCCCGTTCCGCGGCGCGCGGCGCGGCTCGGGCGGTGCGTGCTCGGCTGTGCGGTGTCGGTGACGTGCCGTCGGCGGCGTGCAGTGGCCGTGCGCAGGTCGCGCGGGCGCCGTCGCGCGGTCCGCGTCAGGGCGGAGGCCGGGGGCGCGCGGGGCGGGGTACAGCCCGCGTGTCGCACTCTGTATCGGATTCCGCAACGCATCTACTTTGAATAATAACGTAAGGCCATTACTATTTTGATTCTTATTACGATAACGATTCCACATACAAACCTGAAACTCGATATGTTCAACGTCATATGTTTTTATGTTAAACTTAACGTGCTCCTGCAAGGTTCACCTTTAGAGTGACTTTTCGACGTTTAAGCGATTGGCATATTTTATTTGGATCGACGTTGATGCAATAAAAATCTAACTTCGTAGTTAGATTTTTATTGCATAAATCTTGTGTTATATGTCATATTATATGTTATAAGTTACGTGTGGATCGTCGAGGTCGACCTCGACGACCCACACATAACTTATAACGACATTAAGTCATTGAAATCCCATCCCTATGTACGTGTATTCCGAATATAGTTCATCCCGGACTTAAATTATTTAAAAGCTAATAATTTAATGAAATTACATGCTTATTGATAGCAATTACATCGATACAAATCAATTACCTGCCCTTATCCTTTGTTATAGCTACCAGTCCTGAGTTCTAAATATCGCGATTATTTTGTCAACTAAACAAGCATTCGTATTTCTAAAATCGATGAGACATTATGCTCATGTCTAGGAAATCTACAATTCAATACAGCTGTTGTCCACGTTTTCATGGAATCTATATTAAACTATAAAATCAATATGGGACAGGTATATTATTATGGCATTTCATTAAATTAATGTTAAACTTAAAAAAAATTATGAACCCATAGTATGAGAAACTTTGATGAGTTGTAAAAAATGACGTCGTCACTTAACCAATTTATATTTTTTTTTGTAACCCTTACTTTATGTAATGTTATGCTTGCTTTTTTATAAAATAATATGTATTAATAAGGGTTTAGCGATATTTTTCATTTCTTGTGCACAGTGCTTTGACCAACTATTTTAAGTGAGTTAACTTCTACACTTGTATAGCCAAGTACTAAAGTTAAACTATAATAATAGTGAAGTGAGTATGATTGGTTATAATATTAGTAGAATAAATACTGCTGTGGTTACGAGAAGAGCAAAACAAGATGAAACAGCGTCGATTGAGCGTACCTTCTCAAGCGTCAGATCGATTGAACCTAGAACAAGAAATTGGCACTTAATATCCAATCTTGACTACTTGAATAAATGAATACTTATTGCTCCAAAGAGTTTATTCAAAATATACTACAATTTGAGTAGTTATGTATTAAGAAATCATTTATTATTGAAATGGAATTAAAGTAGATATGAAGGATAAGTATTAAAAATTAGATTTTATTTTTTGTTCTTATAAATAGATAATAAAAGTATTAACTTTTTTAGCTTTTACGTGTTATAATAAAATTTTTAGTTGTTATTGTACATTACTGTCTTTTGTGTTAGTATTGCTTAAATCCAGACTTTTAATTAGACATTGGTATGGTTCTTTGCTAAATCGTCAGTTTTTGACGGGATTGTTTTTAAACTATTGTCACCTTAAGAAGTGCCTGTTGTAACCAATATATTATACTTATATTTTGAGGAGTCAAAACAAGCCAGATTATTAAAACCCGGCAAAAATTGAAAAAAAGAGACAGGCACAAAATGAATTCGTATTGTCTTAATACTTATTTATCTCCCTGTGTCTGTCTCTTTCAGGAACAAGTTACAGCCTCCGCGCTTCCGTAGTGCACGTTGTAAACACATACAACGATGACGTATCATCTATATTTTGTCTGCATGCAGTTCCCTTATAAAGTTTCTGAAACTGTTAAATTAATAATAGAGCAATTGTCATTTTTTGATTACTCAGTTGCATAGTATCCTTAAACTATAATAATACCCACAAAATGTTTCTTCATCACTCATATGATACGTATCATAATATCAAGATGCTAATTAGCGATACATTTTTACACCCATTACAAATAGTGGCATGACGAACTGTATGTTCTAATTAAGGTACGTCACCTAATAAAAAATACGTGTTTAAATTTAAACAACAATATAAGTATAGTTACGTTGGTGTGGATAACTATTTGATTTTTTTTTTAATTTTAAAATTAGGCATCTACTACACTGAAAGGTTTCGACTTTCTTGAAAGGTTTTTCTTAAGGTCAGTCTTACTCTATATAAGCAGTAAAAGATGTTGATACTTATTTCGATAAACAACTTTAAAAAAAAAACGTTATGGTCTATTAAACTATTCGTTCAGCCAAAGTATTTTTAGTTTATTGAAAACCATTAGCGATCTATTTTGGACACAAACCGTGTAAACAGTTCTGCAGTTTCTTGATAGTATTAAAATGATTAGTCTAATAGCAGGTTATACCAAAAACTTGTGCTTATGAACTTGAAAGATTAAGAAATTAATATAATAAGGAATAAAGTAAGATAATACAAAAAATAAACTCAAATAGCACGAATTAACTTTGGTTTACGGTCATTTCTCCGTTACACTTTTCATTTTGGTGACAAAAAGATATCTCTGGCGAATATTACATTCTAAACATCTTTTCCCCCATTTATACGTTTTACGATTTGGCGAAACTAAAGTTTTGATCAAATCCCTACAATCGTATTTGTAGATATTTTTGATATACCGCAGTAATATGACAATTTATTCTTTTTTGAAAACGCAGAACAACCCCATCCAGTACATTTCTAGATCAGATGCAAGTCCTGCAAACTTCAAAAATTCCATTTCCCGGAGCGCTCGGAGCGCGTTCGCGGGCCTGAGAGCGCGTTGGGTTGACACGTCATTTTCCGGCTCGGCGCGCCGCGCGTCACCGGCGAAGGGTTGTCGGCGCGCGCCGTGATGTGTGCATACGCACCTGATATTAATGCAATGTACGCGCTTATACGGAAAATGAATGTACTCGTAAATGTATAAATAATGATTTATGTCTTCGGACACGCGCACAAAGCCGTCTCAGACTAGGCAACGAAGCAATATAAGTATAAAATAGTCAACAGAATACACATATTTTTTTTTAAATACACTCACGTAATACTCGTAAAAAAGTAAAAAGTTACAATGGTATCTCTTTAGTTGTGCTATTTGTATCTGGCTAGTCATAGTACCATTAAATAGATGACGTTTTAAAAAAAGGAAAAATAAAAAGTAAAACGGTGTCCCGCCATTCTCTTTTTTTTCTGTATACCAAAATGGATGAAGCTAACATAGAAATTCGACACATTGTGAAGTTTCATTGCAACAAATGGACAAATGCAACACAAACCGCGAAGACAACTTGTGACGTTTATGGACCTAATGCAGAGTCAACAACTGAAAACTCTTGAACGAGTGTTGTGCTACTCTTAAGTAGCACAAAACTGGTTCAAGCGTTTTCAATCCAGTAATTTTGATGTTCAAGATGGAATTCGTTATGGTCGACCCATTACAGATAAAGTCGATATCATTTTAGAAAAAGTAGAACAAAATAAGCATATTACCTGTTACGACATAGTTGAAGATCTGAGAATTGACCACAAAACATGTGTAACATATCGGAAAAAAGCTGGAAATACAAAAAAGCTCGATACTCGAATCCGCACGAGTTCACTGAAAGAAATCGAATGTATCGTACACTCATTCACCAATCTCTATTTAAACCTAATGAGACTGGATCGTTTTTGATACACTGATCACTGGTAATGAAAAATGGATTACCTACGGCAGGAACGTGGTAAAAAGATCATGGTCAAAAGGCAAGCTAATTCCATGGACTATAACGAAATCCGGATTAACTCACAATAAGTTAACGCTATGTATATGGTGAGATCGAAAGGGCATTATTCATTGAGTTTTTACTGTCAGGTAAAACCATCGATTTGAATCACTATTGCGAATATCTGATGATACTCAAGCAAGAAGTAGAGAAAAAACGACCGGAATTGATCAACGGAAAGGGTGTGGTTTTTCACCATGGTAACTCCAGATTTCACACATCTTTAGCCACTCAGAAAATATTGAGAGAGTTTGATTGGGAAGTGTTAATGCATCTACCATATAGCCCTGACCTTGGACCTTCAGAATTTCATGTTTCAGTCTCCTCAGAATTCTTTAGGTTGTGTTAAGTTTAATATCAAGAGAGGTCTGCCGAAACTATTTATCGCAGTTTTTTGATCATAAATTCCAAAAATTCTACAGCAAAGAGATTATGTCACTACCTACAAAATTGCAACAATTTGTTGAACAAAATGGCATATATATTGATACAATAATTAAATGTAAATAAAATACGAAAAAATTTCCTCTTCCTCAACCCATTATTAACACCCCAGACTGAATATTAATTTTTATTTATTAAATAAATAGTAGTCTTGTATGTGAATCAAACCCACGTCTTCAGGCAGCACCTAGGGTCAATACCGACTGCACCAATCAGACAGCATGTAACCATGTCAAATGTTCAACTATTTGAAATAATGCCTCGACGTTTGGTAACAAGAAGACATGTATCGCCTCCAAGCGGAGAGGTGAGTGAGACGAAAGACTTTGCTGTGATCCCGGCAGCGAGGAATATATGATTACTTGTTTATAGCCATCTCAGTGATAAATTGCCGCCAGCCAGTCGCTGCCCACTGCTCCGTTCACCGCTTCTCAGCAGTGTCATATTATCATTCTTGTAACTGTTGTGCATATTTTTTGTCAAGAATTTCTCCGGATGACAACCAATGTTAGGAGTCATTATACTTGAACCATTTCCGAATAAAACTATCATAATATGAAATATCTATAGAGAAAAAATAAGGAATTGCACAGCTTTTGAAAAATATGAACTAAAAGTCTTTATGAAGCAATTTCTTAGAATTCCAGCTTAGCCTACATAGTTAAATGTGTATGATTTATGATTGACCGAGCTAAGGTGTGTTTTATGAGCTCTTAAATGTATTTCGTGTCACGTACAGTTTTGTTTGTTTCCATTGTCCGCGACTTACATACATTTACAAATTATAAAAAATATAGTAAGAAGTCATTTATTTTTTGTAATAATTTTATACAACATTTATATTTGAAACATAACAAATATTTGTATATGGATAAAACCCAATTCACGGTTAAGACATTCCGAATTTTTCATTATTGATTATGTAACTAAAATTTTAAATAATTTTAGTTTACATGTAATGAAATTAAAAATCGTTACTGTTTATTTGTACATTATAATCTGTAAAATTAATAGTTTACAAAATTTCATATAAACAATGTAGATTCATACGTACTTAAGCAAATGACAAAATATATTACAACATCAATTTTAAACGCTAACATAGCAGACAAAGATAAACAAAAATTATTAGACATATCTGTTATATAAATGAAAATGCGTTTTCACTTAAAGACGAAAAATTAAACAAAACATATTTTTGTTTAATAGTTTAAGCCTGCTTGACAGACGAACACATAAAGAAACAAACAGATCACCATATTAAATTATTTTATTTTTTATTTTTTTTATACCATAAATTTATCTTACTAACGGAAACCGTATATGATTCTGTAAAATTCTAAATGCATTTCTGTTTTATTAATCTAATGACAATAGTCCCTAATGATACGTTTAAAAATATAAAACGTTACCACCCTTATTTCTAATATTCTTTTTACAAAACAAAGAAGAGTTAAACGAATCTTTATTGGATATAATTTCTTAGCCTACTCCAAATGAACTTCAAGAGAATAAATTTTCATTTAAAACCATTTATAACACGGAAAAGAGTCCAAAATAAAAATCTTAATCAAATTAACTTACTCTTTTTTTACATACGTTTTTAACCGACTGCGCAAAGGAGAGGAAGATAATGTTTTTAGAATCTATTGATGACATGTATAATACTACACGTGGGGTTAATTCTAATGTTTGACAATAGGATTTTTCAGAGGCGAATCGAAAGAATTGGAGAATATTTAATAAAATTTTTATGTAGTTTAGGAGAAAAACTAATTATGTACAACAATCCCACATGTTCAACACAAAAGAAAAATGTCGAAAACTTCAGGGCGACAGTTTCGTGGTCTTATACTTTTTAATGTCAGGTTCTTACCACCACTGGCAATAATGCTGTGATCAGCAAACAATAAAACAAGCAAAACATATCAGCCATAACTAATATTTTTTACAAGACGACGTGAAACTGCACGCTGCAAATTCAGTAGCGTCAAAGTGGTAGACTTTTCATCACCCTTGGCTTGCTCGTTAGACTGAGCGACAACTGACTACCATTTATTTCAAAATTGAAACTATTTCTTATAGGTAAAATAAATCCGATCGAATGACGTTGTATAATGTAATTTTTTGATTTTCGTCTTATTTATCTATGTATAAATAGGCAAAGACAACTCAGTTCAGTGCCCATTTTCTGTTCTACTTGTGAATCGATTTTCTTTTATTATTTAAAAGCTATCGATGAGTTTTAGTATCGTCAATACAAAAAATGGGACAATTAGTTTTCTTTCCCGACTTCGGCATAGAATCGAAGTCTTTATTTAGAAGGCTATATAAATTCTATTTGATGTCAATAAATAAGTGTCTTTAAATTGTGATTTACAATTATTTTATTGATTTTTTTTTTAATTTAGTTATAATGTTAATGATCTGTTTGATATTGTAAGTATATGGTCAATAATAATTATGGTCTAATTTCGCCAACTAGGCGAATACTGCTTAATATAATAACGACATCTAATTTCATGTAAAATTGCAAAATTGTGTAAAATAATAAAAATTAATGAATTATATTTAACGATATTCAGTTTCTTTTTCTTTATTTTCTTGTCTTTGAAATAACAATTTAATTCCCGTGGATTCAATACTTGTAGTTTACAATTGCTCGTTTTTATCTACTCGTTTAAAATGAGAAATAATTCGGGGAATACTCATAACTACCACAATTTAAATGTACATTTCAAGAGCATAAACAATCGTTAATAATATTGGGAAATAGCAATGGGAAAATAGAAAAAAAAATAGAAACATATACTTTGATAAAGTTAAAATAAGAATAAAATAAATATTGCTTGAGAACAGTAAATGTGAATAACAAAAAACGTGCTTTTTAAGCAATAATATCGGATCTGCCCAAAGCGAACCCAAACTCGTATCCATAAAAGAAACGGGCACTTACACAAAACTTAACAAACAAACCATCTTTTCTTAACAAGTATGGAGTTATTCGGTTTTTAATTAGACGTTGCCGTGTCGCGCAGCCGTTGTTCACTTGAGTTGGCACTAAATCACAACGCCCCCTAGCGACCGCAATGCGCAATCATTTATATACCGTGCTGTGTCAGCGAATAATCAAAAATAAACTACGCTGACAGGCGTTCCCGGGGATCTTATACGACGGGGCAAGAAGTCTGTCTGATCGTTGATGGACTTTTAAGAAAACGCTTGCCTGCAACATGCATTAACGTGAAGCATGCAACCCACCGCTGACCCTCAAATCTGCCCCTCCACTACGAATCTTTATCCAAAGAATTGAATATTGATTCGAGAGGATTGATAGATATTAAACACTTAAGCTAATATTAATTTTATAATTATGTTATTCTGCTAATCGTTATATTTTTTATTTCTACGTACATTTCATGCCAACCTGGCACATCCTCAGGAAAATGCAGAGTCACATCCACCAGAATATAAGGAGTGTTAAAACAACTGACAAATATGGACCTAACCTCGTTAAGTTAATTGCTATTATGCAATGCGTCAATGGGTGACAACTACCAACAGCCACAGACTACCACCAATAGATATGCCTGTCAATTTCCATAGACTAATCATCACCAACTATTACCTAAATATTTACAGGCAAGCGTCCAATAATGGCGATTTATGAATGTTAATTTTGTCATTAAGCATATTATTATTATCTTTATGTTTTAAAATTTCAAAAGATTACAAAACATTTAAACGTAACCCCTTCTCACACACATGCAAAACACCGAAATTGTGGTCTTGATGCGACTTTGGAGAAGTAGAATAGTTCTAAAGAAGCAAAGGCAGCTCTGGCTACAGGCATTGTAACGGTCCCGTGTTTACAACGCTAGTACGCGTAGCTGTATGTGCAAATTGAGCTTTAAAAAACGTGTCGAAAGTCGATGGTGATTAAATAGAAATACCAATATGTATAGAACCAACTACGTGTTAGAATATGGTCCCCTATTGGTCTTTTATTTAGTCCGTCTCTGCCACTCAAGTACGGAAACCCAAAAATGGCACATTTAATCGTCAGTTATAGTAACAACGTAAATAATTATGCCGCTTGAATTGCCTGCTAGTGATGCAATGCACAGGTACAACGCTCGCCGACCATTCCTCCTTCTCCTCCCCGTTCCTATTTTACACCATTGCGACGCTTTCGTGGATAAATTCACGTCGGCAAAGTTTCGTACGTTGTATAGTAATTTATTTTTAATTTTATAACTAAGCAGTAGCGGGACCCTGTCAAGCTTATCGTATAAGCAAGCATATTAATATTTTTGTAAATAAAAAAATATTGAAATTCACATCGCAAAAGACTACTTACTGCATAAATATGCTCTAGTACCGTTAACTGATAGCAATTATATTAACTACGCCAATAATAAAATTATTCAACTGAACGCTATTACACGACAGTGATCCAGAATTTATTATTAACTGCGTAGAAAGTCGCCTATTAAAAAATGCTCTAACTAACTTTCCAAACATATCCAGCAATCTGCCAACTTAACGTACGAAGATGATTGCGTATTATTGCGATACGCGACTAGAATTAAAACCAGATTATTTGAAATTATTTTGGCAAGTGTTTTTAAACATTTCGAGTTGTAATCAATTAATATCTTATTTCACATTGAGTTATGGTTGAATTAATTTTAATTATGATAATATACCGGCAACGATATCACTATAAAATATACTTTTAGAGTATGGAATAAACATACCATAAAAATATAAGTGGATGGATTCTTTTATGAATTTCATAGGGTCAGGTAAATAGAGTATGTAGTTCTGACTCCTATAATAAATCGCTCACTAACCTCGATCTTATCATTTTCTGCTCAAGCCTATAAGTCGAGAAATCGGAAAAGATGATACATTACGTATTAATTTAAATACTTATCCCACAAAATATTCTTCGATATTAAATATTCCCTAAGTGAGTTTGAGTAAAAGCTCACTTTAGAACCACGTGTTAAAACATCGTCTTTAATTTATTTAATTTCGTTGGTTGTGAAGTTGTTAATGAAATTTTAAATTATAAAACGAATTCTCACGTTTTTTAACATTTTTTTTTTGTCCTTAAAGTATTCTGAAATATTCTTTTATAGAAGCATATAATAAGTTATTTTTAAAATTATTGAAAAACGTATTTATTCCCCTGCTGAATAGTACCTAAAATGAAACGATTAATGGTTTATAATTACGGACAACTTAGATGATGGAAATTTATTTGGATTATGATCATTTACAGTATAATCTTAACGTATGCTACAAAATTAATTTTTATATTCTTTCATTATTAGCTCCACTTGTAACAAACTATGTAAACAATTTTTAGAAATCTTTTTTAAACTACTTCTACTTGTATCGATTGGGAACTTTGTAATACGTAATCCGGAAGACCATATCATAATTTGATATCACATAGCAGATTTAATGAATACGTAAGGAAGTGAATACGGCAACTCTTTAATAGCTATCAGTAAATGTTTCAAATTTAGACTCATTTAGTGTGTTTTAAAAAATCTCATTGTTTGCATTTGGAGAGAAGGTTTTGACGATGAAGCCGGGAGGTCGATAATGGAATTCTTTGATGGCTACCAATGAACCTCTCTAGTTTGAAGTCATTTAATTTATTTTGACAAGCTCAACAGATTATTTTTAGTGACGAAGGCCTGATCATGACGGTAGAACGTGAAATTCTTCAGTGGAATATTATATTTTACACCTATCGATTTTGGGTTCATAAGGACTGATGAGTTGATTTTGATCAGTTAAATATTATTACATAATTACAAACTGTGAGTTAACACTAAAACGTAAAAGTATAATTTCATGAAACTCAAAAAACAGAATAATACTTTATTGAACTAAATAGTAATTTTTCAACATAAAAAACAAAAGCAAAAATTTGGTTAACTAAAATGAAAAGAAAAATGCATAGTATATTTTAAAAACTAAAAAACATGTTTTAATTTACTAAAAAGAAAAAATATTTTTATAATATCTTGTCGAGGGAAAAGTTTTTTCGTATTTTATAAGTAAAAATTTGCAGTAAAATGTCTTTGTTTGTGCTGTTTGTATCTTGCTTGTTTTGATGCCATTGAATAGATAACATTAAAAAAAAAACTTAAAACGGTGTCCCGCTATTTTTTCTATTGTTCTTCTGTCCACCAAAGTGAGTGAATCTTACGTAGGAATACGATACATTTTGACGTTTTATTACAAAAAAGGGAAAAATGCGATACAAGCCACAAAAAATAAAATTTGTGACGTTTATGGACCTAATGCAGCGTCGGTAAGAGTAACACAAAACTAGTTCAAGCGCTTTCAGTCCGGTAATTTTTATGTCAAAAACGAACCTCGCTTTAGTTGATCTGTTACGAATAAAGTCGATGCCATTTTGGAAAAAGTAAAGCAAAATAAGCATATTAGATCTAAAGACATAACTAGAGAGCTGGGGATTGACCACAAAACAGTTTTGACCCATTCAAAAAAAGTTGGAAATACAAACAGCTCGGTACTTGGGTCCCATGCGTGCTCATTGAAAGAAATCTAATGAATCGCGTACTCATTTGTTACTTTCTATTGAAACGTAATGAAACCGAAGCATTTTTGAAAATATTGATGATGTGATGAAAGATGGATTACATACAACAAGAACGTGCGAAAAAAATTGTGGTCAAAAGGCAAGCAAGCTCCACAGACTATAGGACAACTCGGATTAACTCGCAATAATTTGATTCATGACGACCTTTTACCTCCGGACAAAACCATCAATTCGGATCCCTATTGTCAATAGTTTAAGAGACTTAGGCAAGAGTAGAGAAAAAACGGAAAGAGTGTGGTATTTCACCATGGTAACTCCATACCACACACATCTTTAGCCACTCAGTAAAAATTGAGAGTGCTTGGTATGGCAATGTTAATGCATTCACCGTATAACTCTGACCTTGCACCCTCAGATTTTCTCTTTGCTTCGATCTCCTCGAAAAATCCTTTAGTTAGTGTTAGGTTAACACTAAGAGTGGACTGTCAAAATAACTTGTCGTAGTTTTTTGACCAGAAGTCCCAAAATTTCTACACAGCATTGGGATCACGTCACTATCTACAAAATGACAATAAGCAGTGAAACAAAATGGTGCATATATTATAATTAAATATAAATTAAACATTTTGAAAAATGATTTTTAATTTGTATATAAAATACGAAAAAACTTCTTCCCCGACCTTATTAATTTTAGTTAATTAAAAGAAGAGTGGCGTGCTCGATATCGATTTTCTTGTCTTTGATTTTACAAATTACTAGCGATAATAGTGATATCAAGCACCTAACGCTTTTTGAAGGTAATTGAAATCACGTTCAAAAATTATTTTTAAACTTTATTATTCATAATTAATTACATGTAAATAATTGTTGAATCTTTTTTTTATTATTAACATTTTGTATGAAATACAAAATGCTTTTACTGTATAAAAGTACATATTATTTGAATTTCAGCATATCTTTGTTAAGTTAGTTCTCTTCGTATAGAAAAGTATTTCAACTGAAATATATGTCTTTCCTTTTAAAAAGGTAAAAGAAAAATATGATCTACGGAATCACTAAATAATGTATCTACCGTAAATGGTACAAGTAATGTCAATAAATTTTAATTAAGCACATGATTTGTTTCTACATACAAGTATCCAAATAAAAACAATAAACCTTTCATAGACAATAAGAGCTACATAGAGGGAAAAAGCATGCATCACCTTCGACCTTATCGTCGTCGGGTAATTTAACGTGACTTGTTTATCAACCTGTTATTGTTGGGTTGGTAGCGCTTGAGGCGCCTACACTTCATTTTCTCACGCTTAATGTTAGCTACAGTATGATTGTAATATTCAAATGTATAATGTACAGTATTTTTGACGTGACAACGTCTTATAAATTGGTTTGCCGGGTGACACTTCAAGAAACTGCGTTACGCTCCGCTCACGTTATGCGCTCACAATGAGAGCGAGTGAGAGGCACGCGTCCCTTCCACTCGGGCATGGTTAGCCCGCCTAAGAGCGAGAGAGACAGACATAAAAAGTGAAAGGCACGCGTCCCTTCCACTCAGATAGGAACAAGTTAAGTTGTAGTAAACGCTGTTTCATTGTACGCAAATGTATTGCAAGTTATTGTATGTATATTTGTATATAAATACGTATGTATGTGTAAAGGTAAAAATAAAATTTTGTTAATATGAAATTCAGTGCGAGATTCTTTGTATAAATTAATGTTTTAAATATAATTCTTTGTATAAATAAATGTTTTAAATTGTTACTATTATTTCATCCTTCTTCCTACTATACGAATGAATATTCACATTAAAATGATTTTACCACTCAAAGTCGTTGTCACGTAAAACTTTCGCCCGTATACCGACTTTATAGGCAACCAATTTTTTCATAAATATTTCGGTTACGTCTTAATACAATACAGATAAAATACAGTAATTTAGCTGGACTGTAAAAAAAATATTTTCATTTAATATATAATTAAAAATTATTTATTTGCTCAAAGAGTACTTACAGCCACATTGTACACATAACATTTGGTCAGCCATTTTTTCATAGCCTAAGTAATTGTATTATAGTTTATACAATTTGTTCCAAAAAAAAATTAAATTATAATTTTTGTGTCAGATATGAAATTGTGTATAAATTAAATGTTTCAAACATTTTTTTTCTATATTCGGTTTTAAAGCTTCACTTATTAATAAAATCGCCAAATAATTATTTTAAAATATTACTTACGGACCAAAATGATCTGTAATGTTAATTGCTAGCAAAAGGCTACTACAATTTTTTTTACAATAGATGACTAAACACAAAAAACAGAAAACTGGTATTTTTGCGCTTTCAAAGTTACGCCTACCGTTAGTTTTAACGATAATTCATTTGCAACAAATTGATAACTTTGTAGAAAACTACAAACTTACTCTAACTTCTAAAATTTTGGAAGTGATTGATTGTGTAGCTTCTGAAATTATTGAGAAGTAACAAATATTTCTTTTCAATTTTTTTAATGCCCTCAAAGGTAATGAGCCGATTAAATTCAAATTTGCAACAATCATGCCGATTAACGGCTAAGTCTTGTTAAACCATATGAAAGCGACCTCTAAACGTTTGGTCAAATATTACAAATTATATTAAAAATATGTATACATATTGATAAAACCTCGGAAATTACAAGAATAGTTTCTATAGGTCTCAAAACAAAAACGATTGATAAAATCTCTACTTTAATAGTTGGACAGAAAACTTCTATGATTTCCTCAGCAAAACTTTAACAAGAAAATTAAAAAGAATATGAAGTAACCCTGAATCCCAATACCGATGTGCAAAGTTACAAACACAGAGCGTCGGTGGCCAAATAGCCGTTCGACCAATCGTTTTTTAACTTAAACCAAATTAAACCATTTATTCTCTGCCTCGGGGAGCACATACAATCGTCAGTCTTGGATGTTTGGTAATATCACATTCATAACAAAAATCGTTAGTAACTTTCAATGGGAACTGGGCCAGCGCGAATGCCTCGAAAGCAAAGCCTTTTTCAAATCAACCATAAAAACTTTGTAAAAGGAATGATATTTCTAAGCAATTACTTGGTAAAACAAGAACATATATAAGTTTTGTACATTACAATTTAAGATTTACGTTAGTCTGTTCTAGGCCTTTAGGACACTTTAAATCTATCGTGAATTTAATTTACTTATTATTGCCTATGTTCTTACTTATTTTCGAAGTATTTTGATTTACCTTTTTTAGTATTACAAAGCGCGTTAACTATTCGACAATTTGTCTCTATGTATTAATTTATTATGTTGTTTTCCGTAAGCAATATATATCAAAAAAAAAAAATACACACAAATGATTTTTAAATATTTCTATAATCCAAATCCAATGTTTAGGAAATACTTTCGGAAATACTAGAGTCTGAAAAAAGTAGTAATAAAAAATGATCAATACAGAACCCTTTTTTTTTTCGAAAATGTAATGCGGAATCCGATACGCATATAGACAGACTCATAAGCAACAAGTATTTCGTACTGATTTTGTATCCACAATTATAAATAATAAATTATAATCAGATATTAACATATTTATTTTAATTTTTGTTTTAAAGGAATCGTGTAACATTCTGTATCTCAAGACTATTTGTAGTTCACAGTCGTGGCCACCGTTTGCACAGTGCGCGAATTATCGCGTAGTAAAGGACTCACGATATTGAGTGAATACAGTTTTATATACACTAATGTATACCGAGTTGTTCGGTCTACAGTACAAAAAAAAGATTTAACTTAATTTAGTTTATTGAAATCTTTTATTTAAATCGATAAGGCAGTACAAAATGAGAATGTGCTTTCTTTGTTCCGACATCGGTTGACGATTACGGAACATATCGGTATGAGACTTTGACCGTTAGACGTGGAATCCTTTGTGGATTTTAGGCTATTCATAATACTGTAAACGTAAAAGAATTTTTGGTTTGACAGACTGTATCCAAATTTAACTTACATAAATGTAAATTGTGTTCTCGAACAGGATTTAGAATAACTTTTCTTTAAAAAAATATTTAAATACCAGTAAAAATGGTAACTTTTAATGCTAATATCAATAGCCATTATTGTAATTGAGAATGAAATTAGGATATAGACTACAGCGTAACTAGAATTGACATCGAGAATAGTACCGTGATCGGAATCAAAATTGACAGCAAGCTCCGTCCATATAAAAGATAGCGTTCATATTATATCTGAAAAGAAAAAATCGTAGGATATTTAAATCATTAAAAATATACAATTTGCTAAATTTTATTTGACATCTAGCAAAGGAAACGAGTAAAAGATATTTCGTTTTTTGACCATCTGGGTATTTATCATGCGTTATTCTTCTCGTGAATTATAGGATATTGAAAAATGCTTTCCGAAAACATATTTTCTAGCAAATAAGTGAAGAGTTAGAAAATATAAATGCAACCATTATGTAGCAAAATTATGATTATGTATTTTTACATATTTTTGTTACCGACATCTTAATCTATCAATTTAAATGGGTAAAAGAGAAAAAAGGAAGATAAAGAATAAGGCTCAAAAGTAAGGTCTGATTTAATTAAAGACGCAAATACAACTTGGAATTCTCAAACTAGACCATGATTACAAAAAAAAAATACTAAAACAAATTACGAGCATTTATTTTATTATAAACACTCGTAATTTGTCCCAAGTCACTTTGTACATTTTGCTATACATTTCATCCTTTAAAACGGCCACATTTTAACATTAAAAACAATCTTTTTTAACGAGCACAATACAAATTCGGGGTACATTTTTATTCAAATGGCCACTTAGCAAATAAAATATGTCTCTTTTTAAAACAACTAACAGGACGTGGGAGGAGATCGTCCTTTTTCCCGGGGAGTTTCCTCCCGTCGCGAGCAACTTTTTTTTTTGGTTTCGGAAACTCGTGAAGCAGATGCGGGCACAAACGACGTCGCTTTTGTTCTGGTTTCGCTGAGAGAGAAAAAAAAACGTTAAGTTTAGACTTATTAGCATTTCACCGCCACCCCACCCCCCTCTCTTGTTTTGTTAACAGACGAGTAAGTACGTGCACCTAATACGGCGTCCGAGACGAATTGATGAGTTGTATAAAGTGAACTGGATGAGTCTTTTCCTTCTCTGCGTAAAATAAACTCAGTTGGCATAGTTATTATTTTTTTATTCTCAAAAAGTAAGTTGGTATTTTCTTATTAATACGTTTGTAATACAATGGCTGCCGCAAATTATTTACGTAGCTCTCGAGTCCAACAATGGGTAGTATGTATAATGATATGTTTGATTTTCATTTTAAATGATATAGAATCCCGTTTTATGTATTTGAATATCGTATTTTACTTTTTCTTATATTGAATTTTCCTGTACAATTTAAATAATAGGAAACTACTACGAGGGCTGCTATTATGTGTCTGGAATATGAAAAAGAAACAAACATCCATAATTTAATATGGTTTTTTTGCTTTTCAAAATATTCACCATGATGATTAATGCACTTTTGCATACGCTGAAACCAATTTCTATAGCACTTTTTCCATTCTGATTGAGCTATCTCCAAAAAGTGCATTTTGAACGCATCAACGACCTCTTCGCGGTTCGAAAAACGTTGACCACGTAATTTATTCTTCACGCTTGGGAATAAATCGTTGGATGTCAAATCGGGGGTGTACGGCAGATGATCCGTCAATTCAATCTTTAATTATCAGATTGAGAAAGCTTCATTCGGCCAACTTTAACACCCAGCTTAAAAAGGTGTCATTATTAATCGACGGTTCATTTAAACTCCCTTCAAATGTACATCTCAATGGAAAGATTTTGAAGATTCTTACGTGACAATTGGGCAAATTATACGGGCGTACATGCAGACACTCATGTTGAAGGACTATGATAGCACTATTTGTACAAGTCTTGAAACTGTATAGTTTAAAGTAATTGGAGATATAATTCAAAATGTCATCCATCTGTAAACTTAGCATGAAAAAAATTAAAATTTTGTTTCAAGTCTTAACGAAACCGTGTTAAGTTAAAATATATAAAGTGATATTATTATTTTTTTATTCATTTTACTTAGTCCGTTTGACGGCTTGAACGGCCTGTTAATATCTAAAATAAGTTCATCAGTAAAAAATATTATTACTACTTTCGCAATTCGCTTGTAGTTATATAACTTATCAAATGTTAACATAATTACATACTGGAAATAGAAAAAGACGAGATTATCGAAATAATGTAAGTAAATGTTGAATGTATCAAGAAATGTATGATAACAAAATAATCTGAACGCACAAAGGCTGCTGCGTAAATGGACGAAGGCCTGGATTTAACGCACTTATATAAAAATACATAGGACCGGCCGGTAAATAATTTATCTTTCTAAATGAGTTTCGGAGAACTACAAACAAAAAAGTATTTTAAAGTCCGCCCTAAGCCGTAGGCGGGGCCAGGGTCTACCACGCCCACCGTGTCGCCACGCCCACCAGGAAATTGTTCTCTTTCAGAGGAAATATATTTTTACCGGCAGGAGCATTTGTCTAAGCTGGGACCACGGCCAACCGGATTTCTCTGTATTATTAATCGTATTACATGAAAAAAACGTTTTAGACTTAATAATACATTTCATAAGTTGGGCGCGATATTAAATTACGTATACGATGAGCATGCAGCTTAGTTAACAAGAATGATGTACTTATCAAATCATTACTTTCATAAAAAAAAATAGTTGACATACAAAGCATTTAGTATTTCTCTCTTTATTTAACTATGTATTTCATATGAATAAATGGGCATTTTTAAAAACCGCCATCGAAATAAATTCCGTACTAGAAATAATAATAAATTCTGTTCAGATGTCAGTCGACTAAAGTCATGAACTCAATTATAAGGCTCTGTGAGCACGTTTAATCGATCCCTTTGTATATACAAGTCTTACTGTTGAACAAATTTAAAATAATTATTCAACCAATAATTAGTTAAATGTATTACAGAATTTCTAATTGTTTACGGGATGAACATCCATGGACAAAGAGTTCCACTTCGTATCTGATCGTTATACTGACTTATATATTCGCTAATGATTCTACATAAGAGAAGAACTGCACCCTCAAGTTGTACTCACAGAATATTGTGTTCTGTGGTTCTACCTAAGGAAAAAACTGGCTTACGAATAAGTGGAAAATTCATAACGTGATGACGTGTTTTCAGTGTTGTATATGGTCTATGAAATAAGGTTCTTTGTGAATTTAATTTGAATTGAATTTCAAAAAAATCCCTCTATCCTATTACAATTAATTGATAATGTCATTCTGCAGCAAGCGTTTATGAATTGCAAAGTATACATTTTTGAAATTTCGTTTGTCTATAAAGTTTATTTTGCTATAACTTGTTTACGTAATTCTTTATCACATATATTGTTTAATAAAAGAATAAGAATTAAAGGAGGAATCAAATTATTCTTTTTTTAATCAATAATATTGAGGGTAATATCAAAAATT
The DNA here is from genome assembly GCA_005406025.1 of Eumeta japonica. Lineage (NCBI taxonomy): Eukaryota > Metazoa > Arthropoda > Insecta > Lepidoptera > Psychidae > Eumeta > Eumeta japonica. Next base: position 254,665 of record BGZK01000842.1, read on the forward strand.
TACAAGAAATGAGTTGCAATGAAAAATAATGCAACTTTAAAGCGGTATAAATATTTAATTTATTGTGCATTTTTATTAAACTCATCAGTTCTAAACTTATTATTTCCATTTAAGCAATGAGGTAAACGAGTTAATTGGAATAGAAATTAAATTCTAAATAATCAGAAGATAAACATTTCTGGTGAATGTCCAAGGCAATACAACTCCACCGAGAATGTCCGAGGAACCTTTAGAACAGCAACCCATCGTAGTTGTTGGAATTTTTTTGGGAACAGTATTAAATGAACATGAAATAGAAGCAATACACTTAGCGTAATTTTGTAAATTAACTGTATAATCTTATAAAGAGCATTGTTATATTGACTAGTTCTAAGTAAAGATCGCTTTTGAACAAGGTCAGTCTTAGTTATTTATTATCTTTTTCGGCAATAATACACAAACACATACACTCACACACATATAACGAAAAAAAGTAATTATCTGTAATAACGCTACATAACACTAACGAGTTAAAAGTTTATTTAATACACTTCATAAATAAATATGACACATATACATAAACTACAAGAAATTAGCAAAAGACGAGAAAGACAAAGAAAGAGAAATACTCGAGGTTACTCTGTGCGATGAAATCCATAACAATGAAACCTGCAGCAGAACGAGACTATCTGGCATAGGTCATGGAATCAGTAAGTTGAAGTGGTAACATTGCCTCTAGAGCTAATTACCGCTGGGGAATAATGGTTCTCGACTGGAGATCAGGAACTTGAGATCGCAGCGTCTTGCCACCTCCCAGTAGGTGGACTGACTACTGTTAAATGTCGCCTACAACCTTTGGTTGCAGGTGACCCAAGTGGAAACCTAGGGGGAAAATCTGGTCACCAGTCCAGTAACACGTTCAGTAGTGGGCCTGCAATGACCAACAAAAACGAAAGACAAACCTTATGTATTCATTTTTTGGCATTACATTTAAGCAAGCTCTGACTTGTGTATAATTTTGCACTAAGTTTAAAGGATATTTAACTATAACCAATAGTTAAACATTAATTACATGAATTGTTAAATAATTTCAATAAGTATTAAATTTTATGTTCTAGTTATACTGAAAGTTGTTAAAGATACGGATAATGTTACTAAAAATTATAATATTTAAGTGATTAACGTGTGGTTAACAATTGAAAGATAACGGGTGTGATATCTGATAATCGGTTCGATCTAGTTTGATTGATCAATATGTTTTTAACTTTAATCCTGTCTACGCTGCACCAATATGCAAAACTTCTCCAAGTCCACGATCTGAAGTAAAATTATTATCAGCACTAGGGTGGTCCAAAAAATTTTTTTTATTATTTTTCTTTTGGCCACTCCGAAAATTTGTTACATGCATTTATAGTAATAACATAGTAAAATATCAGCCAGCTACCTCAAGTAGAACTGGGTGCTCAATCGAGTGTTGTTTTAGAATTTTTGTGTAAATACTTAATTTTTACTTTTTGTTACAGGACAGTTTCATGTAATAAGTCACTTGTTAAAGTAATAAATGTGTATTAAAATAAACTAATAAACAGTTTTATTAACGAATAAACAGTTTTGATATTTATTTAGTAGACTGTGGTGCAGTGAATCAGTGTAATAAAATGTGTTCATCTACTCGAAAAAAAGAGGAAATTTTTCTACTTGGTGTCCGAGATGTTGACCCATTGCTGAGGCTTAACCAACTCCCTACTCTTCGGCAAGTTTTACTTCGTTATCACTATATATTAAATGAATCCAAAAATATGAAAGATTCCGCGCATGCACTTATTCAAGAATTTATAGAAGTATGGAGCAAATCTAGTATTCCGCCCGAACAACAAAATCACTGCATTGTAAAACTGATTAAGTGTCATAAGAACTGGCTGCTTTTGAAGAAAAATAGAGGAAGAAACTCTGAAGCTCAAAGAAAGAGGGAGAATTTGTTTACAAATGAACTAGACAAACTTTTTGATATTTCCCATGCAAGCGCTATGAATGTGATAAAAATTGCGGAAGACAGAGAGTTTCTCATCGATCAAAGAGGAGAACGTAAGATGATTATAACTTCAATCGACAAGAAACTAGAAAAGGTCAAAGAACGTTCTCTGAAACGGAAACAAAGATCTGAAGAATTGAGAGAAATGGCTGCTAAAAGTAATGCTTCATCTTCTGTGGTGTCGAGTCAAGAATTAGGACCTGAGTGCAGTTTCAGTAGTACTTCTAGTGATGCTAGTATATTAGAGGATAAGTCCAAAGATGACTTTGTGGTGCCTGTACCAAAAAAGACCAAGAGTTCTTCTAGTTCCTGTGGCGTTGAGCCGTCTACTAGTGGCATATTTACACAACACGTTACGATCGTAACAAGATCACCGATCGAGAAGCAATGCGACTGATTATTCCATTGTCTGCTGCTCTTGATTGTAATCCTGCTTCACTACCGATCTCTCGCAGTAGTATTCGACGCGCAAGAAAAAAAGCGAGAACCGAATGCAACAGCAATATAAAAAAGAAATTTGATATTGATTCTCCATTAGTTGTTCATTGGGACGACAAACTAATGCCCGATATAACTGGCAAAAAGAAAGCAGAGAGGTGTGAAATTGTTTGAAGATTACAATACGATACTAACAAAAAATGAGGACGAAAAACAATTTTTGCTTCACGTAGTAAAAGAAAACAGAAAAATCGTTTCTACTGAAACATCCAAAAAGGAGCTAACAAACATCGTCTTGAAAGATTACGACTGATTATATATTAAGCAATAGCTTTGTTACCTGATTTTGATAGTTTTTAAATACTTTTTATAACTATATCATTAAAATACTGTAAACCTTAAATTACGTGTTTTACTTACAATCTTTAACTTTTGTCAGAAACTTTTGATTATGAGTACCCCCTTGTATATAAGATAGGAGGCTGAAAATTTTTACACATCATAGAAATGGTAGGTATAACAAATAGAGGTGGCGAAACCTAAATTTAAAAAATTTTTCGCCATATTGGCTTAGACCACCCTAATCAGCACACTCTCTGCTTTTGCAGTAGAATTAACAAAAAAGTTGGTACAACACTGCCTGAATACATTTTAGTTACAATCTTTTTGTTATGAGCCAAAACTCCTATAACTGGTCGATTCATTGCGCGTGTACCTCAGTCGGTGTTGAAGGTGAGACGTGAGTGTTATTGTTTAAATATTTTCTGTATTGTGTTTTTAATATTTTAAATTAATAAATATTAAAATCGAGATAATTTTCTCATCATTAATTTATATGTATTATCGACAATTAATATGTCCAGTATTATTACAAAATTAATATGTACAGCGAAGTGGACGGCAACCATATCAAATACTATTACATTATTATTATATCATTTTTTATATAATTTATTTTATTTTTCTTTGTTACAGTAAGCCAGGGTATCACCAAAGTACGAGCTCCTAAAATGGTATGTATTTACAATTTACATACTTTTCTGTATGTACAATTATCGTACTATAAATAAATTTCCATATTATATATTTACTACCTTCGAATATTTTTTTATAGAGTAAATACTTATAACTATTTACTTTTTCTAGTATGAAATCCCAATAAATATGTTTATCAATTATATTTAAAAACAGAAATTTTATATAACTAATATTAGACAAAAAAATGTTGTATCTTTTATTCAGCTTATGTATGCCTATATTTAACAGTGTATTTTACAATAAACTAACAACAATTTATTAATATAATCATTCATTTTTTGCTAATGGTATTAATTATATAGTTATTAAATTCAAAATAATTGCTTCTGGGCACAATAGATTTGTAAAATGTTTATTAATATAGTATAAGTACAAAAATTTAAAATTTTTTGAACTACCCCACATTTAAGTTTACATTGATTAATATTTTCAAAATCCATCAACGTGGTAGCTATTAATTTTGTGGTGCACTTCAATACTGATTTGCTACGATTTTGGCAGGCGTAAGTGGCCGAGCTCGCGCACCCTCTCGGCCGGCGGGCGCTGGCGGCGCGGCGGCGGTCGCGGGCTCAGCCCCCGCCGGCGCTGGCCACCTCAGCTGCCGTATCTCCAACGAGGAGCTACACGCAGCGATTGATATTGCTTTAATAGTGAGTCAACATTAAATCAACATTAAGCTTCATCTATGTTCATAAACTTACCCGTAGTGATACGTACGGAAAGACTATCATCTAAAAACATTATTTTTATAAGCAATCCATTTACAAGCGTGCACAGCGATTGCTGTAAAAATTCAATTACTAAAATGATTGGTTAAAATGCTATTTAACAAAATACAAGAAACAAACTTATTTTAAATTGAGTTGAGTCCGTAGCCAAAACAAAACCGTTTTAAACCGGAATAGGTATACTCTTGAAATTTTCACAGAATGCACAATTTTTGCTTTTGTAATAACATAATAAAAATTAAATATATTTTAAAAGTAAAAAGGGTCCTCATATAAGGAATGCATTTCTTTGATGTTGTTTGCTCGATCTTAACAAATAGTAATACCAAACTTCTAATTAGTATGACTACAATCTTAATAAGTAATAAGACAAATAATAAAAATAGGCCAAGTGCGAGGCGCTAATTTGTTTCGGCGCCACACAGAGGGCCGTCAAACTTCCTCTGACCTTAGTGCATAGTATTGAGTATGAATGTTGTATATTTACAAAAGATTTTTTTAATTTCTACTTCTAAACATTGTCTGGTATGGAACCGTAAGTGTGCGAGTCCATCCAGCACTCGTCTAGTTTCAATTTTTAAATAACCGGCCCGGCAGACATTCCCCTGCACTTTCTTATTGATGACTCGCCCGTATAGTTATTGCCCGCAGCTCCGTCGGCATAGACGTGGAATGATTTTTTTCTTCTTTTGTATCGATCGACGTCAATTTCAATCCCGATCCCAGTCAAGCTTTTGATTCTAATCCCGTCCTCATGTTCGATCTCGGCCCTAGTCCCGTACTCGATTTCGGTCCCAGTTTCTCTTTAGATTCCGATCCTGGTTCCTTCCTCAATTCTGATCCTGGTCTCATTTTGATTCTGCTCTGCGTCGCGCTTCTTGAGTAGATTGCGATTCCACTGCATTCTACTCAAGAACAATGCAAATATCTATTAGAGAAAGAATTTTTACAATTAGTTATTTTTTTCGAAAAATCCTTCCCGGGCGTGCGTACTACATGTCACCAAAGTTTGACCGCTATCGGATCAATGGATTAGACACGTTTGGAGGACAAATGTACTGCATTGATTTTTATTTATTAGATAGCTATCGCCCATTGCTCCTCCCTTATCAACATAGATTGATTGCCTACATCTTTTGTGTCAGTTGATGACGCAGTGTTCATCATGATTTCAATCCGGCTTGTTGTCTTCGTCTCGATCAAATCCCGATTCCTGTGTTGCTTCCAAATCTCAATTCCGGTTCAACTTTTCATTCAATTCCCATAAATTATCACATTTTCAAGGGTTTTATCTTGCTCAGGCACCCTAAAAAATATCACGATAAAAAGCATCTTAAATGTAGCACAGTAAGGTCTTCTATCTTCCGCTGAAAGTCGCATCGTGATCCGTTCAGCCGTTATGAAGATACCCCGGACAAATAAGCAAGCAGACAGATATAAAAGGTTTTTTACTTTTGTAACAACCTTATCCTAATAGTAACAAATGCAACAAAAAAAGAATTATCCAATTCGTGCAGTCACCTTAAATGATGCGCGTGCACACATTTTGGCGCTCAATTCATATATAGATAATAGTACATGTATTGTTTCAGTTTCCAGACCACTGCACCTACACCAGGTCCCTAACGTTCAACATGTGACGAAGCGAGCGGGGCTCCCCGATATCCACTTCTTACCAGTATTTAGTACCAGATCGCCACGGTTTTCTTCATACAATCAATGTTATTTTAACTACAAACTTAGTAATAAGTTATATTATTTAGCGAATAATAGACTTTTATAAGATTCACTGTACGGTTCTATATGATAAGGGTTGAAGAAACACTTCTTTTTTTAGTTTAGTCCACTTTTCCATTTGTGTCTATCTCACAAGATATTAGCGTCGACTCGTTTTTCTTTTTCAATATATTTTTGTTTGATCTAGAATGTTATTTTATTTTTCCTCACAAATAAAACTTTAATTTGTTTTGTTAATTTCGTCGTTTCGTTAATTGAAAAAATCTTTTATTATCATTTCTAGTTTAAACGTCTCCTCCATATGGTGTTATATCTAATAGAATTTTCAGAGTACATAACGATTCTGAATCAACCATTAAATTTTAATTGCGGCACAGAGCACGAGTCAGCTAAGTGATTTTTATATGAATTGCATTTTTGACAGCATAATTATGAAAACACAAATGTCATCATTTATGATATGTGAAATATCTCGGGAGAGGCGGTCCTGATTTACGTTTAAGTAATGTCAACTTATTCAGCCGCCCGCAAAGTGACAAGTTGAAAAGGAAACAATAAAGACTGGCGTTCATTTTTAGGGTTCTTATGTGTAAAAAGAAAAATTTGGTTGCCTGTAAAGTCGGTATACGGGCGAAAGTTTTACGTGACAACGACTTTGAATGGTAAAATCATTTTAATGTGAATATTCATTCGTATAGTAGGAAGAAGGATGAAATAATAGTAACAATTTAAAACATTTATTTATACAAAGAATTATATTTAAAACATTAATTTATACAAAGAATCTCGCACTGAATTTCATATTAACAAAATTTTATTTTACCTTTACACATACATACGTATTTATATACAATATACATACAATAACTTGCAATACATTTGCAAGCTATGCACTAATTCTCTAGTGCTGCGCGCGCGGCAGACCGATCATAGTTGAGTGGGAGAGAGACGCAAGGCATTCGGCGGGCCTCTCTCTCGTTCGGTGACTCATCGTTACGTTACCGAGCGTTACACCTTTTTCATAAGTGACTCCCAGCCGCAACCTAATTTAAGACGTTGTCACGTCAAAAAAAAATTTATCCGAGCTTCACTTGTAAACTATTAAGCATATCGGTTTGACTGTACGACGCGGAATTCTTTGTAGATGCTTTAGGGTATTTATTTTGCTAATTCCATACGCCTTTCACCATTTTTTTCATAAGCGATGCAGGCAAGTAATACTGTATGCATATCAACATAGACCCAATGTTACTGTCATTCGTCGATGACGTTGGCCGTTTGACAAAAATAACACCACATGTAGTTACCTCCTCAAATTACAAAAACGAAAGATTCATGGTATCTCTCTGTATGTCTGTCGGTGTTTCTGTTCACGCGGATTTTTCTCAGAAATTATCTCATATTGATGATTTATTGTATTACGTATATTACGATTATTTATTTAAATTACAATTATATAATATCAAAGTAAAATCTTATTAAAACGGCCATTTTCAAACTTTTTTCGAAAAAACTAACTCAAATTAAATTTGAAAAAGTAAATATCGATAAAAAATGTAGACGGAAGTAAACTTATGAAAATCGCTTTTATTTAAATAATTTTTGCATTACAATAAAATGTGAATTATGGTGCAACATTGCCTCTGTGCCTCTCAATCCCTTTATAGAACGACATAGTAATTATAAATTGAATAGTTTCTATTAATATACTTAATAGAATACTAAATCCCTCATAGATATATGCCAAATTTTCATAGAAAGACTGTAATATGAAACACTAACCGCACTAATTCAGCTCGCACTTGACTGGTTTATTTTTACTCTGATACGTTTTATCAAATACCGCGAACACAACCTATTTCAGAATTTGTTTATAAATCTACACAAACTGCAAAATTAATATCGTGCTAAGATTTTTATGCATTTAACAATTTCAATTATTTAAAGGATAACAATTGACAACAGTTTTATTTCAGCAATAGTTGATTAATTAATTTGTCTTTTAATACATTTGCAAGTTATTTGAAGATATATTTTACAAATTAAACCGGAGTTATGTATTTAACATTTTCCATTACTAAGAACGCATTTCTATACAGTAAAGTTGCAAATATTTTTTTAAAGCTTAAGCGTTGTTCTTCCTGAAATTAAGATCACAAATCATTTCAGGTCATTGGTTTGAATAATACAAAGATTGAAGGCGAACGGCATTTAGCGCATGCCAGAGTGTAAGTTAAAGACAAATAAAGGTATCTAATAATTGGAAAAAAGCCATACAATAATATTCTGAATCTTCAAAGCAAACACTTTCAAATGTGACCCTAAAAGTAAACCCTTTTTCCAATATTTAAATGCTCCTTGTGTAATGTTATAAAAATATTGCGATTTTTTTTTAATGGTAGCAAGTGCGAACAAATAACTATTGTGCTTACTTTAGACTGATAGCGAGAATGGAGATTGAGAAAATCGTTCGTGCCTTAAAAATATATGCACAAGAAAACCTCCAGCTGGCAACATATCCCTTTTATATATTTTATGTAATTAACCAGCATTTCTTTTATCAGAATATATAGGGTCCCGTTTTAATTTTTTTAATAGTTTTATTCCAAGGCATGATCAACTAGATTCGGCTCTGAGGTAAAAAGTTATTTTACACTGGGTACTACTATCGGGACTGCGGATACATTTGTATATGGGGACCGGACAAGCTTTATTCAATTTTTAGCTAATAAACGAAAAATGCGTGTAGTCAGTAAAAGGCTATTTCTCAAACCACCCCAACGAATAATGTCATAGACTAATTCATGGCTCGATGAACGAGCAGAGCCCGATGCAAGAGGCTTCAAAGCCCCGCCCGCCCACAATATCGGCACCTTTACTTTTACCGCCGGTCTTTGATCCACCGCAGCGCCGACATATTGGCTGTGCAGCGTTCGCCGTTGTCCCGCATCTCATTTCGCTTTCCACATGGAGCTATTTTTTATACATATTACGAACTCAAATTAAATATTATATTATACTAATAAAGTTGTCGATTGTGATAAAACTTTAATCCGTGTTAATTGTAATCCAAATTTGTTACTGAGTAAGAATTTCTGAATATTTATCAAAAGAATAATTTTAAATATTTAGACAAAATATACAATAGACAAAAATAGAAGTAAGTCTAAGAACATTGATAATAATTTAATAAAAAAAAATTAAAAATGGCAAAAAATTGCTTTTGTAAATAAATCAAATCTTGCTGCAATTGGCCCAAAAAAAAACTTAATAATTAAGGGGACGCTCTCATAAATTATTAATTTGACATGCGCTCCGCAACCTGCGCAAATTTACTTGATTTCAAAAAAGTCTACTGCAATTTTGAAGTATTTATATAAATTAATGTGCATAGAAAATTTGGATATTTATATCGATCCCATTTGCAAGCAAAATATGAATCTTTGTTTTAAAAGAGATTTCTTTGATATTTTTTCTCTGGTATATAACTTAATAAATTATGTAACACCAAGTGACAAATGAAAAATATCATGAAAAATCGAGTCACCAAAGATCACTTTCGCATATTTTGTATTTCCTGAGAAAAATCGATATCCCTACCACGTGAATTTCCTATTGGTCTTACACGCCACAAATTTTAAATCCTATAAAAGGAAGTTATTCCAAAATTTATCCTCCCGTGTAGCAGAGTCCCTCCTTTCGTCGCCTAAACACCCTTTCCTGTCCCTTCAAAATATTTAAATGAGGATCATCTGGTGCTTTCGGAGATTTTTGCGAAGGCCGGCCGAGACCGCGGCGGCCTCGCTCATTTTCAGAAATTGCCCGTGCAACTCTCTCGGTTCACGTCGCCGTGCAAATAAACTTCGAGGGTATGAACTCGGTTGAAACATGAACGTACAAGTTTTGATGTAAACTTCACGTCCAGTTGTTCGTGAAATGGCCGATTTCAAAATTAAAAGTGATAATAAGTTTAGCTCGTTCTAACTTCATCGAAAATTACGTAGCTGATGATGGACAAAATATTACTGAAAATGCTAAAACTCGTACAAGTTTTAATTGAATTGGTGCCTATTTTGAGTATTCGTGCGTATTATGAACGACGCAATTTCGAGTTCTTATACGAAATTTCGTCAATTGTGGGCTGAATTCAGGTTTTTTTTCTATCTGAGCGGATCGACACTGAGCTACAGCCTTTATACATTGCTGCCGTACACACACACGCCTGCACGTCTGAGCTAGGACCTTTTGCTTAATTCTTAAACTGTTGATTAAAAGGATTCCGTATCCAAAAAATGTCAACGAGACCCTATTACTAAGCCTCCCCTGTTTGTCTGTCAGCGGGCTCTATCTTATGTACGTTAATAGGTAGACAGTTGAAATTTTTACAGAATGTATATTACTATAGTCGCTATGAAAACAAATAAAATTTGATTAAAAATGAAAATAGGTCCCCATATAAAAGATGTGTTTTTGTTTGGCGTTCATTGCCCGATTTTAATTATGGCAATAATTAAGTACAATAATCACACATGTGTATTAACTATAGCTGCTATAAAAAAATGAAGTTAAAAATCAAAAGAGGACGTCATACTAGAAACGAGTTGTTTTTTGGAGTTTCTGTTCAATCTTAATACTTATTATTGTTTTTCATTATCTATTTTTAAAAAGTACATAGTGTTCAATACTGCACAGTGGTATGGAACCCTGAGTGTGCAAGTCCGACTCGTACTTGGCGGTTTTTTTTTTCTTCATATTTTTCTTTTTTCTCTCTCTCTTTTTATCTCTTTCTCATCTATCCATTTTTTGTTATAAGTGCTTTTACAATTTTCTTTCATTTATTACCTACATTCTAGTAAACTATAAGTAGGTATGATGTTTATATCAAAACCAATAATAATGATGTTATGATGAGATCGCCCTCTATAAGACCTTCATACAAATTCGAAGGCGAACACGTTCCTAATTAGCATATAAGGCGACAATATCGTTAGAACATATCTCCGACCCCCGATACAAAAACACATCCGATGCTGCGTAAATTGAAATGAGCGGTAGAATTAAAAAATAAATCAAAAGAGGATTTTTCCGAGCGCGTCGCCGAGGAAATTGAAAAAAATTCTACGCTCCGCTCCGTTGTTGTGCGTTTCCATTATTATATACGATAAGGATTTTAATGTTTACCAAGATAAGCGATTAATTATGGAAATAATGTCTTTCCTTAATTATACATCAGTCCGACAACCACAATGATGTTTGTCAAACATTACATTCGAGCTAGACATTTCTGTTTGTTTTGACATGAATTGTGATAACTGGGACATGTCATTCGGCTCAAATCTCAGTTCTACGTGTCGTGCTATTGCTAGTTCCCTTTTAAAGATCATCACAGTTACGTGGCCATCTGTTTGTAAAGTACGTAAATCTTAAACGTCTTTGCATTATATAAAAATCTGCAATAAATTAAATTAAAAGTGGTTTAAGAACATTAATAAAAACTTAAAAATAAACTTGTGCAATATATTAGCAAAATCTGAGTTCATTTGCAGAAGCGTGGAGGTTTTCAAAAAATGTTTTGTAACATGTTTTATAAGTTATTATTTAAATACCGTATAAAAAATTTTAATGTATCTCTTATCAATTATTACATTTCAAAGACCTTTCCATTTTAATCTACCTCTCAAAAGAATATATAAACTGCATACAAATGATTTGTAACATCTTAAAATTTTATACACTATAACTACTTTAAATACGTATTTAAAAAATGGCAACATACATTTTATTTCCTACGTGCAGTATTTTTTTTTGTTGGGACGAATTTTTCACAGAACATTGATTGCAAGCAGTGCAACTACATACTACAGATGAAATTTAATTTACCACATTCTATAAGATATAGATAGCAAATGGTATTAGTATACAGTAATTACAAAAAATAAGAATCAGAGAATGCAATAATTAAAGAGATTTCCTACTACAAATAGACGACCTAAGAAATAAATTTTACATCTATTGATAGGGGTGATAAAATTCGAGAGACTGACTGTTGGAAAATAATTATACTTAACATCGGTTTATCACAATATTCTACTGAATAGTGGTCTTTTTCACATTAAGCATTTTTTTTATTTTGTTCAACACGAATTTATAAATATTAATGAATGATATCCATATTCTAAGAGATGTAATGGATAATTTCAGCGTTAGACAGATTAACAGTAAAATAGTCCCATATTAAATATTTTTTTCAAATTTTCTTTTATCTCTTACGTGACTCGACCACTATATCATACACTTTCTTTTTTGCATTTCGAATCGCAGTCGTACTTCATTACTTCTAAATTTACATTTTGAAAAAGTCAAAATATTTCCATTATACTTTAAAAGAAAACGTTGAAATTTTAAAATATATGAAAATTTTATTAAGAAAATAATCCTCAAAAAATAGTATCGTGCCGTGTCTTACAACGCGAACCTAACCAGTATGGTAATCAAAATGTGTCTGAACATATTAAAACACCCAGGTTGCGCTGTATTCAAACCGTCGGAGTCTATTTCAATAAGTACGATGGAATAATTTATTATGTATATTTTTCTACGTTCTTTTATATTGGGTAATATATATATATATATATATATATATATATATATATATATATATTTAACGCAATTCTTTTTTAAAGATTGCGAATAGTATTTTATATAATCGACTAGATTGCTCATAATTTTTTAATACCTACATTTAACTATATTTGGAATAAGAAACACATACCAAAAGTAAAAACGTAATTCGTAAAAGTGACCGTAAGATTTTACAGATAATGTAAGGACAATCTGTCAATTTTTACAGATTATATTTACGATTTTTTTTCACTTTTGATGCAACTCGGCGTTACTATTATCGTTTAAATGTTTTCTATTTATCACGCGTCTTTTCCTTCAAAATTTCTAAAAAAAGGCAAATTTAAAACGGACAACTTCACAAAAACCGCAAGCCGAAAATTTACAATCCAAGGTTAATGTATATCAAAGGAAAGATCATAAA